>CAJNRD030000493.1:6712-16985 GCA_905319865.3 Cotesia congregata
ATAATTCGGCAGTCTGACGCCCCGTTCAGACGTTGTGAACGGGACTTGGCGTCAAATTCTGCCGAATTTGTGGTTTAAATCGGCAGTCTGACGCCCTGTTCAGACGTTGTGAACGGGACTTGGCGTCAAATTCTGCCGAATTTGTGGTTTAAATCGGCAGTCTGACGCCCTGTTCAGACGTTGTGAACGGGACTTGGCGTCAAATTCTGCCGAATTTGTGGTTTAAATCGGCAGTCTGACGCCCTGTTCAGACGTTGTGAACGGGACTTGGCGTCAAATTCTGCCGAATTTGTGGTTTAAATCGGCAGTCTGACGCCCTGTTCAGACGTTGTGAACGGGACTTGGCGTCAAATTCTGCCGAATTTGTGGTTTAAATCGGCAGTCTGACGCCCTGTTCAGACGTTGTGAACGGGACTTGGCGTCAAATTCTGCCGAATTTGTGGTTTAAATAAAGATGAATAAATCTTCCAAAACAAAAAAAAAAAATTATTAGTTAAATTTAGGCAGAAATTCGTGGAACGTAACACCTCCCAACCTTGGAAACTTGCAGTGCTTTTAACAATAAGCGGTGCTAGTTTTAGTGACTCGATACAAACCAAAAGTTTAATGAATTTCGCCTTTTCTTAGACTAAACCTGAGGTACCCACGATGGCTGATTTCCTTACGGTCTAAATGCTACAAGCCATTATGGACTTGTTAGCTTACAATATTCATAAATGATATATGAAATTACAATATTTGTATTTAGATCACGACTTTGTCGTGGTAAAGTAGACAAAATTTAATAAAAAAAAATTAAATCCAGTTATGACGATAGAATCGCCTTCGGATTTGTATTAATTATAAATATTAATAATGTTTGGAGCAATCAGTTATTGATTATCCATTCTAAGATACAGATTAAAATAATCGGCATTAAGTCGGAAATGATCGGCTTCCGTCGTTAAATGCTTAAAATAACGTAACCGGCTCAAGTCGCTGAATATAATACTTGATATCTAAAAAAAAATCTATATAAAAATAAAAATAATAAGATTGATTATTATATTGAGCGACTATTGAGGCTGATTTCTCTAAGGTTTAGATATAAAATATAAATTAAAATATAATCGACATTCGTCGATGATTTTAGTGCGTAAAATTAAACAAGTGTCTTTTGCACTAAGTTAGTTATACCGTAGTGAAAAATATACGGTAATTGTTCAATAAGTATAGTTTAAATTCTAACTTAACTAATGACAATAATTGATATAAGAGACGCGAATTAGGTCTGGCTATTTCACGACGTCGCGCACATCACTGTTTCGTAAACGAGTTAAAGTTTCTCTGTTAAAGCACTCGTGTAATTTGATGCGCGAATCTTCCTGCTGTTGATCTTCAAGTTGTCTCGATAGCTTCCGGAAGGACATCTCTTCGGGTGGTGCTGACTTCTTGTAGTCTTGCTGTTCGTCGATGATACATATGCTTGACCTTGGCCGAGGTATTGGAGCCATAGGTCGTTGTTCTTCTTCGTCGAAAATCCGTCTTTGGTGATGGTGACGATGAAGTAGGAGGTTGGTTAGCGTGTCGTAAACCGCTGTCACTAATAGTACGCTGCACCCATAAATAGTATAAAGGGCGTAGGCGTGGAATAAAGTATCAAGGACGAACTTCAGTAATCTTATGATCAGCAAGATTGAGAAAACGCCAGCGGTAAATGAGCCAAAGTCTATTAATGCTCGCCAGATCTTCCAGCCGGTTCTAGTTGCTAATTTTTCAAGGGCTTCTTCGTCGAATAAGCCCATAACGTCGAGACTTCCGGGAGGAATGACACGTCCTGCTGCCCCCATCGCTATGGAATTTAAAAGAGCGGGTCTTTTTGCTGGAAACATGATACGGCTTCTCAGCTTTTCTAGATCTTTTTGAGAATAAATTCCCGATGTTGCTAAATGCTCCGAGTTTTCGTAATTCCAAGTCGGGCTCATAAGAGGTTATAGTTGTTGGGGCTTAGGCGCTCTGATTGCTCGTAGAGTTATGTGAAACCAGACACCGTCGATTAAGTAACCTATTGGCAAAATAGTATTACATTCTATCAAGGTACCGTGTTGGATTAGTATCCTTGATTTAGGTGTCAAGAAATAACTTTTATTATTATATGTTACGGGCAGCTCCTGATAACATAGTTCTGTTTCGCGGACCTTTACAGGTGCTGAGATACACTTTGTGATATGTACTAATTCTCCGGCGACGGTGGTGTAATACCCGGGTCCTTTCATCAAGGCATACCCAAATGCGTCAGGTGTTAGTGACGACAAGGCCAGCGCGTTAAGAAGCACAGATCGTTCTAGTTCACAACGTCGAACTAGAACGTCGTGATAAAGATTTTGAAGTTGTTGACGTATGAATTTCTCGACATATATAAACTTACTGTTTATATATGCGAAAATATCCATGTCCTCGGTTTTTATAGTTTCCACTGAGAGGGTATGACCTTGATTTTTGACAACAATAATGAATAATTTCGGGTGTTCGGTCTTGATTACCGTATGCCCACATACTTCCATAAAACCTCGTTGTGCGAGGGCAAAAGTAATGTCCTCGGTAGTAAGTGAGTATACTTCTGGTGATCCATCTTGACCGATCATTTTCGTGGCAGGACCGTGGTACAATTGCGCGTATTTCATTAAGCACGAGTTTTTCGGAACTTCTCTCCAGAACGCGGACATACCATCGCTGGTAATACAAGTTAGTTTTTCCGCGTTACACCTCGTTCCCGACCGCAATAAAATCTCATTTGTCTTTGTATTAAGCGCGGTTTCGTATTCACTTAACGTAATTTCGAATGTAGCGTCCACTACCACTCCCGACCACGTACCGTATTCGTCGGAAAAGGTTCCTTTTTCACAATCTCCCCCCATGCTTTGACTACCCGCTAGAATTGCCACTCGATGACTTGTACTGTTCATTTTTAGTTCGTAGAATGGAACTCGATCAAATAGCCAGACCGACCCGGTCTCATGCATTTTTTTACATTTGTTATAATCTAAACTTAAATAATATTCTCTACGTCCGTAGAGAACTGAGGATGTATGGGAATGCATTCCACAATGTTGGATATTCCGATTGATCAAAATTTTGCACTCCATAACGTGCACTTCAATTATTTCCGCGGGCTGCAAAAGATAAATATTAACCGTCTCCGTTTGAGGCGGGGTATTAGCTATTTTGCATTCCCCTACATCCAGTAATGATAAAGTCGACGTATTCATAGAGGATCCGCCACAGTCGTATCCTACCAGTCCTTGAGAAAGGGGGAGGGACACCAACAGTATAATTGCTCCGAGGCCGAAAGCCATCTGAAATTATATTCGCAAAATTCTTAATTTATTTATGTGTACGGATCTTGAGATTCCGTCTACATCTATTTCCGCGGTTTCATTTTGCCCTATACCGATTAGCTCGTGAGGGCCAGTATACTGCGGGTCACCCTTGCCCTTTCTTGGCTCTAATAATAGGAAAACTCTTGTTCCTGGTCTAAGCCTTTGCGGATTTATTTTTTTGTCATAATAAAATTTTGATCTTTCTTTAGCTCTACGTAGGTTCGCGTTGGAAGCTATTACTGTTTGTCGAATGCGATTAAATAATTGCTCGAGATATTCTGTATAGGTTGGATTAGTTTCCTCGACTGCTTGAAATTGAGAAGGGAGACGAGGTAACTTCCCGAAAACCAGTTGGTACGGAGTAAAACCTGTGCCCTCATGTTCGCTGACGTTATACGAAAATGAGGCTAAGTCCAGGTACTCGTCCCAGTCTTCCTCCTCGGTTATGCATTGTTTTATATATTCCTGTAAGACATGGTGCGATCTTTCGACCGACCCATTACTTTGCGGACTATAAGCAGTCGTTTGATATTGTTTTATTTTATACTTTCTAGCAATATTTTTAAGTAGGCTTGAAAGGAAATTTGTTCCTTGATCAGTAAGTATGGCTTTAGGTGGACCGAAGTAGCAAAACCATCTGTTTACCAGAGCTCTCACCACATCGACCGCCGTTGCTTGTTCTAATGCGATTGCCATAGAGAATTTGGTTAGTAAATCCTGAATAGTTAAAATATATTTCATGCCTGATGCAGACGTGTGCGTAGGGTACATAATATCGAGACCAATTTTGTCGAATCCCGCATCCGGGGTGTCTGTGAGCACCATTGGTTGTTTATTTTTGACTCGAACTAGCTTTTTCAGCTGACAATCCAGGCATTTTTGAATATATTCGATAACGTCTTTTTTAATATTAGGCCAGAAAAAATTTTGCCTGATTCTTTTATAGGTTTTGGTCATACCTTTATGACCACCTACAGTGGAACCATGGTATTCTTTTAAAATCTGAGGTCTTTCCTCTTCGTCTGGAATACGAAATAAATTAAGGCAAATAGTTATTTTTACTTCTGTGTCAGCAAAAAGTTCAATTAACCTGCGCTGGATTGTCAACCAATTAACGTCGTTGATCTTGTCTGTTTTTGCAATACTAAATGATTCTAATCCTAATTGCATTACGTTTGCATAAACATTTTCCAAAGTTTCACAGATGTCATCCACGGATACGAGATCCAACGCCCTGTACTTGGGCACGGCCAAGATACAGTGCCTTTTTTTTCTTTTATACGGAATTATTATTGTAGATCTCAGATAATTAACGCGTAAGTCCTCTGGAATTCGCAACATCCCAGAAAGTTCGCGGCTACCTTCATCGTAGGGATCACCTTGAATATTGACGAAAATTAAGACATTATCCGCCTGCATCGATAGCCGGTCTCGGGTCTCATGGACATTAGGCGCGATTTCACGAACTTGCGGCGTAGTTGCCGCTCGATTGTTACGCGGAGGGCGTTCAGGATTTTCTTCATCCGCACCAGCCTCTCCCTCCTCAGACTGACGATCGTCCTCGGAGTCCTCGGTGTACGGGTTCTTCGGGCTCATCAACTGGATTACGCGATAGTGAGTCGACATTAGAATTTATTCGGCCCGGCTTATATACGACCTTGTAACTATAGTCCTCCATGCTCAACCGCCACCTAACTATACGTGAATTCGGTGAATTTACAGAATTTACCCACGTCAACGGTCGATGATCGGTTACCAATGTGAATTGACTTCCGTAGATATACGGTCGAAATTTGTTCACGGCGTATACTATAGCGAGCATTTCTTTTTCAATTGTGGAGTAATTACGTTCAGCCGAATTTAATAAACGCGAGGTGTAACACACGGGTTTATCTTTATTAATTTCGCCCTGACTTAGACAAGCACCGATGCCATAATCGCAGGCGTCCGTGGTTATTATAAATTCGCGCGAAAAGTCTGGGAATTGCAAAATTGGAGAATTTGTTAATTTACCCTTAAGAGTTTCAAATGCCTCCTTCTGACTCTCACTCCATACGAACGTAGTGTCCTTTTGTAATAAGGAGGTTAGCGGTTTACTAATTTTCGCGTAATTTTCGATAAACCTCCTGTAATACCCCGTGAGACCCAGAAATTCCCGAACTTTCTTTACCGAATTTGGTATCGGAAATTTTTCGACGGCGTCCGTTTTCTTCGGGTCCGGTTGAACCCCGTTAGCAGATATAATATGTCCTAAATAATTAATTTCCTTACAGAATAAGTGACATTTATCTGGCTGCAGTTGCAAACCGGCCTTACGTAAACGCTCGAATAATTCCTTAATTTTCGCAATATGTTTCGCGAAAGTTTTTGAGTATGTTACAATATCGTCCATATAGACGAACACGCCCCTGCCTATCATACCAGCCAAGACCTTGTTCATTAATTTTTGAAATGTCGGAGAGGCATTTTTCAGCCCAAACGGCATTCTTACAAATTCATAATGCTGGTCTGGGGTCGAAAAGGCAGTTTTGTGTATATCATCAGGGTGGATTTCAATCTGGTGAAATCCACTAGCTAAATCAAAAGTGCAGAACCAAGCGGCATCTCCAGTTTGATCAATAATTTCAATAATATTTGATGTCGGATAGACAACAGTAAATGTTTTATCATTTAAATCTCTAAAGTCTATAACCATGTGTCACCTTTTATTGCCTAAAGAGTCTTCTTTCTTTTTGACAATCCAAATAGGCGAACAATAGCTGGATTCTGAAGGTCTAATAATACCTTTTTCCTCTAATTCCCTGACCTGCCGCGAGATTTCCTCTTTATGTATGGGAGGAAAGCGATATTGCTTTTTGAAAACCGGTTGGTCGTCAGTAGTGATGATTCTATGCAAAATCTCGCTTGTTGAACCGAGATGTTCTCCCGGGAGATAAAATAGATCTTGATTGTTAGTAATCAAGTTTTTAATTTCTACGCGCTGCAGATCCGATAACTCTTCTGTCAGGTGAACAGAGCTAAACACGCTCTGTGCCCGTTCCGGAGTTTTCATATCCTCGGATATTATGAACACGTTAGATTCCACTTTTTCTAGAGAATTCCGGGTTTTAGAACAATCGTGAACATTATCATTGATAATTTTAATCGGTGATAATTTTTTCGAGCAATCGCTTTCGTCCCACCAAAAGGGAGATCGCAAATTCACTACTGGTTTCGGGATTAAGACCTCATGGTCCAAACTATTGTAAGCCCTTAGAAAGGTACCGTCGTCGTTAGCTTCGAAAGTGCCGCCTAACTCCACTCCAGGAGTGCAATAAATACGCGGTACGTAACCATGACTTTGGGAATCGGCAGAAGTTTTAATTTTAATTGCTGAAACTGAATCAGGGCTTAATTTGTCCATTTCGGTTTCAAAAAACGGTATATCAAAAAACGTAAATATTTTGCGATCGAAGAAAAGCCTAGCGCCGTATTCGCTAAAGAATCTAGCACCCAATAAAGCAGGGTGTAATGTAGGGAAATTATCCTCGACAACACTAAATTCAATATCGTAGCCGAATAGTTCCACGTAGGTTTTGCCTACGGTGAACACTGGATCTTTATTAATACCCAGCAGCGCTAATTTAAAATCTCGATCGATATATTGCGGTTTACAAAGAGCACCAATTTTTATTAAATTTACTTCTGATCCCGTGTCAAGCATAACGGTTACCGAATCTTTTACGTCGTTATCTTTAGCTAAAATCGCGGGCACATTAGTTTTATGAAGATTTATCATTACTGTTGTGATGTTGACGGGGTCGCTGGATTTTTCGACGGGTTTTTGGAGTTTTCCGGACTCCCGGAGGTCCCGTCGTTGTTTTTCTCCAGGAGTATCGGGTTTCCCAACTCACCCATACGAGATTGAAGTAATGAAGAGAATTTAAAACATCTCGCGAGAGGATGATTAGTCTTGCCACAACAAGGGCAAGGGTCATACGAGTTGGACCTTTGATTACCCCCCGAAAATCCGCCTTTAACTTTATTTTCGCTATTGTCGGAATTTTTTGAATTAATACCGGCGTTAGATTTTTGCGCGTTATTGTCGTTGCCGTTTTTCACGTTTGACCCCGATCCCGATTTACCCTTACCGTTTCCTGAATTTTTTTCAGGTTTCGATTTATTATCTTTCGAGTTACCCTTCGAGTTCTGATTCTGAACAACGGCTACCGCGGCTGGAGAGGTTAGTGACTGATTTTTGAAACGTTTCATATTCATTTCATATTCCTTAAATGCCTCGATCGCGGATGCATAAGTTTGTTCTAAATCGTCATGCGGTTTTAATCGGCATTGAACTTGCAAAAGCGGTGGAATACCTCGAAGAAAAGCTGCGATAGAATCTTTATCGATCTTAATTGTTTCTGAGTCAGTTAAAACGCCACGCTCCGAAATTTCTGCGTGCAATATGTCGCGATAAATTGCTCGGGCCCGGTTAACATAAGATATCTCCCTAGCCTGTAAATCGTTACGAGCTTGATCCAACGAACTTTCAAGCTCCTTGAGGGAGTTTTCCCGCTTGTGATAGCGTTCGGCTTCCAAGGTTCTGGCCTGACGGAAAACATCCGCTGATTCCCGTGCTTTATTTTCGATTTCTGTTTCTTTATTGTCTAATTCGGCTCTTCGATCTTCGAGTTCTTTCGCGAAAGCATTTAATTCAGCCTCCCTTTCCGCGAGCTCATTTTCGGTAACGTTAATTCCACGACCCGCGATTTCTAGCTGCTTCAGGGTGATTTCGCGTTCTTCTAATGAAGTTTCTTTCTTACTAATAATTGATTCGCGGCCTTTCAAATCAGATTCCCAACTAAGAAGTCGCTGCTCGCGACCCGTCAAATCTGTTAATCGAGATTTAAGTAGACTCTCACGTGATAAAATATCGGCTTCGCGTTTGTCATGGTCACGACATTGAGCTTCTAAACGTTCACTTAATTCGTGAAGTTCTTCTTCGGTCATCGGATCTGGTGGCGCCATGGTTAATTAACGCGACACAACGATTAATAATAAAAAAAAAATAAAATTTCTTAAAAGAAATTGAATAAAATAAAAGAATCGTATACAAAATTCCAATGCTTAATTAAGAAGAGTATCTACCAATTTCTTTTTGATAATCAGTTTCTAAATAGTAATAGCTAAATTATAAAAATTATAATTGTAGTTAATTAAATAAAAGAAAAATCTTAATAACTGATTCATCAATTTAATTTAATTATTTTAATAAAATAAGCGTCAACTAATTACTGATAGCTAATTCAGATGACTGATGTTATACGACATTCATTTAAGTTCAATAATAGTAAAAAAAAATGTTATCAGAGTTGGTAGAAGGCTTTCTTTGCGTCAAGCATTGGTAAAAGTATTGCAAAATTAATAAATTTGTATCATTTTAAAGTGTTGGTTGAGGTTTCCCTCACGCATCTGACATAAGATCGCGTATTGACGAGTGTTGTCCGACGGACGGTGCGACTTCCAGAGTCCGACGGATAAATTAATTCTCTGAGATTAAATTCCCCAAGGAGCGATTATCTTAATAAATTTTCGTAAATAATTATTTTTATAAACTTTATGTATCATGAGGGTTTGCCTCGACGAAATAAATAAAATAGAAAATTTCAAATACGCGGATATTAAATTCGCTATAAAATATGTCAAGTTTTAAAATCTCAAAAGAAAGTGACAGTTATTGATTTAATTAAATTTTATTTAATCAAATTTAATTAATTTTTATAAAAATTTCTGTAGCAACTGTAAACGTTTAATACGTGTGAATTTAATTTTCTGTAGAGTTTTTCCGTAGTAACCATTTTCGTATAAAATATGTGAATTTAATTTTCACAACAAAAATTTTCGTATAAAATATATAAATTAATTTTCACAACAAAAATTTTCGTATAAAATATATAAATTAATTTTTCCAACGAAAAATTTCGTGTAAAATATTTAAATTTTACAGAAAGATTCCGTATAGAATATATAAATTTAATTTTATAGCAAAAATCTTGTGTAAATTTAAATTTTCATAGAAAGATTTAATATAAAATATATAGATTTAATTTTTATAACAAAAATCTCTTGTAAAATATGTAAATTTAATTTTATAACGGAGATTTCATGTACAATATGTAAATTTAAATTTTCAAAGAAAGATTTAATATAAAATATATAGATTTAATTTTTATAACAAAAATCTCTTGTAAAATATGTAAATTTAAATTTTCACAGAAAGATTTCGTTAAAAATATTTAACTTTATAACGAAAAATTTCGTGTACAATATGTAAATTCGAATTTTCACAGAAAGGTTTGGTATAAAATATATAGATTTAAATTTTCCGTAGCAACCATACCGATTTAAACTATGAGTATTTTAATTTGTCATAGAAAATATTGGCGAATCGTCATAATAGATAATTTTTCAGAGATTATAAGCCATGCAAATTGATCGTGGAAACAAAATTTTCTTTCTTACCCCAGGAACACCTGTGGGTCATTCCACGTCAAATCGACCAATAGTTGGACTCGACCCCTTTCGATTTGGATAAATTTTGGTCAGAAGTTTTCTTTTATCCTATAACGAAGTTCTGCCAAAGGAAAAAAATTAAAAAAATTTTTTTCAAAAGTTATGCAAAATCCAAAATTTCACTATTTTCCATATTTTTTAAATTTATGTTTCAAAAATCTCGAAAACTATTGCAATTAAAAAAATCGCTTATGGTAAACTTCAAAGGGGATACTTGGGGCTATTAAAAAAAAAAAATTTCCAAAAAAAAATTTTGAAAAATCTCCAATTTGTGAAATTTTGAATTTTTGAAAATTGTCAAAATTGACTGTCGACAATAAATTTTTGGCTTCAAATTTTTTGTGTACTACCTTGTACCAATC
>CAJNRD030000522.1:4862-17361 GCA_905319865.3 Cotesia congregata
TTTTTTTTTTTTTTTTCAAAAAAGAGTTTATCATTGCCTCTATTACAATAGTTGGACGTGTACTTGGCGCGAAATTTTACAGTGAAACTGTTTTTTGTAGGATACGTATTTATTAGAGTGTATCAGAAAAATCGAACATTTTTTTTTTTTTAACGAACATGGAGAAATCGTCAGAGTATCTCTAAAAAAAGATTCTCTAAGAATATGAGCTCTTAATATTAATATTTAGAGGTGGCGTCATGTAATTTCTATTTCCCATTTGAATAACATAGAAAAATATTCTTTTAAAGTTTGGAATTTTGTAACGTGATAACAAGCTACTTTGTAGGTAAAACTAAACCTTTTCCTTATAGGAAATTAAATGCTCTACAAAAAAGATTTGAATGAAATTTTGCGTAAGTCAAGCCGTTTCAAAGATATCGAACCTCAAACTTCAGACTGTTACAAATTACGGTTTGTTCTTTTCTTAAACACAAGAAAATCAATTTATATGTATTAAAAACCCATTATTATTAACTTTTGAATAATAGGGGATACTTGGAGCTATTGAAAAAAAAATATTTTGGAAAAAAATTTTAAAAATTTTTAAAATTGTCAAATTTTGAATTTTTGAATATCGCCGAAAATGACAATCGACATCATAATTTTGGCTCAGTTTTTTTTGTATAATACATTATACTAATCTTAAACAATCCTGAAATTTTTATAACTGTTTTTTTTTTTCAAAAATGTCAATTTTTGAATTCAAATTAAAATTTTTTTTTATTTTTTGCAGTTTCTAAATGAGGTTCAGTTCTGTGAATACATAGTATTGTAATTTTGAGCATTAAAAAATTAAATACGTGATCTGGAATAATTAAAAAATAAATTCGTTTCAACTTCTTTTTATTTTTTGGGCATAATCATAAAGTCAGGCTTAACACATGATATAGTTTCTTATTTTTTCAACGCATGATATATTTTGTCCGTTTCTTCACTTCAATTACAGTTTTCAACGCCAAATACGTCAAACAGATATTAATTTTCAATAAAAATTAGAAATAATGTGATGAAAATATGAACTTTTCTTCGTTTATTCGAATGTATGTTTACTTACAAATTTTTGTACATTAATATTTCTCAATCTCAAATTTCAAATTAATTCCATGTTCATAAAACGATAAGTGGAATCAACAACTTTAAATGAAGTAAAAAAAGGACAAAAAATGAATTATATCATGTGTTAAGCCTGACTTTTAGATTATGTCCAAAAAATAAAAAGAAGTTGAAACTAATTTTTTATTTAATAATTCTAGGTCGTGTTTTTAATATTTTAATGCTCAAAATTACAATACTATGTATTCGCATAACTAAACCTCATTTAGAAATTGCAAAAAATAAAAAAAAACTTTAATTTGAATTATATATGGGGTCTTCCATGCCAAATCGACCACTTTTGAACCCGACCCCTTTAGATTCAGCTGAAACTTTACTATTCTTTTCTATCCTTTGAAAGACATTTTTGAGAATTTTTTCAAATTTTTTTATCCAACCCAAAAAAAGTTATGAATTTTTCAAAAAAATGGCTTTTTTATTTTCAAATAGCCATAACTTTTTTAAAAATTGACTTTTGGGTACCTTTTTTTTTTAAATTTTTTTTTTGAATGAACTTTTCGAAAAAATATACGAAAAAAATTTAACATGATCAATTATATAAAATAATCGGTTTTTTTTAAGTAAAATCGTCATTTTTTCGAAGTCCGCTATTTTATTTTTTTTTTTTTTTTCTCAAAAAAAACTTCAATTTATTCGACAACTATCCCCGCTAATCCCGAGCAGGGCCGATTATTTTTTATATTTTTTTTATTCATTTAAAAAAGAAATTGTCAAATTTTCAAAAATGGAAAAAATTTTTTTTCCGTAAACTTTATTTCTATCATAAAATAAAAATAATTCAACGATTTTGTGATACAATTCTCAATTTATAGATTTAATTTACGAATATAATCACCGAGATTCAAATTTTAACTTATCAGTAAGGTCGATAAACTAGGGTAGGACAATTGTAGACTTACCTACAGTCAGTATACTAGAAACTATACGCTAGTGTGTATCGATTTATAAATACGGTTTTTTCATACTGTCTAAAATATAACCTGTAAATTGCTGTTAATCTTTTCTGCGATCAAGTGTCTAGTGAAAGATTGTTGATATTACATTTGGTTCATAAATAAATAATTATTATAGTTCATGAAGCCTATTTTGATTTGGTGTAATTTGAAAAGCTAATTGTTTTATTCTATGAATCTAAATTGATTGGAAGAATTTTATGAGGACATTATGGCATCAATAAATCAATTCGATCGATGTTGTAATCCATTTAAGTTGGAATCACATTAAAGAAAAATGGGTTTACGTCCAGCAACTGACATTATGAAAGTAACGTTAGGATTAGATGGAAATTATTTGTTATGCAGTTCGTGTTGAAAAGAAGCTTCAAAATTAGTAAAGGAACAAATAAATACTATTCATGATCCTAATGTTGATGCAAGTGACCATGATGATGATTTTAGTGACAATAATGAGAACAATGATGATGCTGACAGTGATAGTAATACAACTGCCATGGATCTCCCGTTATCCTTATCATTCCGTAAGTTTTTTTAAATTATTCATACATTACTTAAATACATTCCGAGCAACTACATGTTTCATTGTTTTTTTAAGGTTCCTTGTCGTTTAATAGCGAACCCAGAAATTCACAATCAAGCTCGGCATCCCAAGTTAGCGCTGCAACTCAATTACCCGTTATAAACGATGCACTGCGACTGTTGAATCAATCGCCGATTCCTACAAAAAAATTGAATGATTATCAATTTTTAAATAATAAAATAAATCAGATATCTGACAGCTTAAAAAAAATTTTGCTCTCAGCTGCCAATGAAGGATCGATCGACGACAATGGTGAAAATTTTCGCTCCTTAATTAAAATGCTGCATGATAAATTCAATGATAAAAAAACGGATAAGTTTCTAAAAATACAAATTTTAACATTGTTACCTAAAAAATGGAATGAAAGACGTATTTGTGAAACTATGAACACATCACGACATTTAACAAGGGCAGCAAAAAAGTTGGTTGAAGAAAAGGGTCTACTTTCAACACCTGAATCGAAATTAGATAGGTATAGCGTAGAATTGATGTTTCTGGTACATCTGAAGACTGAATTACTTAACATTTTTTGTATAGGGAGGACAATTACTCATCAAATGTTATTAAAAATTGAGAATTTTTACAACGATGATGAGTATAGTGCTTTGATGCCCGGTATGAAAGACTTTGTTTCAGTTCGAAATAATGATGGTAATCGAGTACACGTCCAAAAACGGCTTGTTTTGTCTAACTTAAAAGAACTGTACCAATGTTTCCGTGAAATAAACCCAACAGAGAAAATTGGATTTTCGAAATTCGCTTCTTTACGACCGAAACATTGTGTGTTAGCAAGAGCAAGTGGAACACACACCATCTGTGTATGTACGATCCATCAAAACTTTAAGTTGATGATGCTTGGTAATTATCAAATTAATTAAAAATTATAAGTGTGTGAATTTTCTGTTTATTTAACAACTTTTCTCTTAGGTGCAAATCTTCATTCCTTAACAATAAATACAGAAAAGCTCATGAAACACTATAGTGATTGTTTGGACATGATAATTTGTGAGACTCCATCGGTGCAATGTTATTTGGGTGGATGTAACAACTGTCCAGGGGTAGATGAGTTGAGTAACATTCTACTAACATGTTTTGAGAATCAGGAGATCGAGAATATTACATATAAGTATTGGATATCAAAACCGAGAAGTAGTTTGGAAACTTTCATCAAGCCGACAGAAGAATTTGTTGAAAACTTTTGTAGTGAATTAAAAGTTCTTTTACCTCACTCGTTTATTGCTAAACAACAAGCCAAATTTTTGAAAACATTGAAAGAAACACTGAAACCAAATGAATTTGTCATTATTTGTGATTTTGCAGAGAATTACGTGTTCGTAGTACAAAATGCAGCATCTGGTTTTTACTGGAATAATAACCAGGCAACAGTTTTTTCGGTGGTTATATATTACAAAATAAATGATGAACTTGATCACAAAAGTTTAGTAATTATTTCAGATTGTAATAATCACGATGCCGTTGCTGTTCATGTTTTCATCAAACTAATAACTGATTATGTAAAAAGTCTTCCTGAACGCTGTAACAAGATTTATTATTTTTCTGATGGAGCTCCTCAACAGTTCAAAAACTTCAAAAATTTTGTAAATTTACATTATCATGAAGATGATTTTGATATTCCTGCTGAATGGAATTTTTCTGCGACGGCCCATGGCAAAGGTCCGTGTGATGGAATTGGTGGCATCATCAAACGACACGCAGCAAGAGCAAGTCTCCAGCTTGCAGTTGATAAACAAATAACGACACCGATAGAATTTTTTGAATGGGCTTCTAATCCGAATAACTTACCAAATATCATAGTTAAGTTTTCTCCAGAAGAAGATTATAATACAGCATTAACTGATTTAAATAACAGATTTTTGAAAACGAAACCAATTGTAGGAACTCAACAGCTACATTGTATAATTACGGATAAAAATGGTTGTTTGTATATTAAAAAATTTTCGAACTCTAATGAATACAGAATTTTTAAAATATTGAAACGCGAAAGAGAAAATTAATAAATAATTTTTCGTATTGTTTTTGTGAAATCATTGGATATTAACTGTATTAATCATTAAGCTTAGTTATTATAGTCGTAAATTAAATCTATAAATTGAGAATTGTATCACAAAATCGTTAAATTATATTTATTATATGATAGAAATAAAATTTAAGAAAAAAAAATTTTTTCCATTTTTGAAAATTTGACAATTTTTTTTAAATGAATAAAAAAAATATAAAAAAAAACCGGCCCTGCTCGGGATTAGCGGGGATAGTTGTCGAATAAATTGAAGTTTTTTTTGAGAAAAAAAAAAAAGAAAATGGCGGACTTCGAAAAAATGACGATTTTACTTAAAAAAACCGATTATTTTATATAATTGATCATGTTAAATTTTTTTCGTATATTTTTTCAAAAAGTTCATTCAAAAACAAAAATTTAAAAAAAAAAAGGTACCCAAAAGTCAATTTTTAAAAAAGTTATGGCTATTTAAAAATAAAAAAGCTATTATTTTGAAAAATTCATAACTTTTTTTGGGTTGGATAAAAAAATTTGAAAAAATTCTCAAAAATGTTTTTCAAAGGGTAGAAAAGAATAGTAAAGTTTCAGCTGAATCTAAAGGGGTCGGGTTCAAAAGTGGTCGATTTGGCATGGAATACCCCATATATTTATTAATTGCTTTTTTGTACATTTACATTTTTTGCAATAGAGGTTACAATAGTATTTCGGTCTTTTATTTACTAAAGTATTACTAAGAATTTAAAATTTAGAAATAAAGATAATTTTAGTTTACAATGTTACATAGTTTGGATCCTCTTAAGCTACAGAAACTTACAATATTATGATAGAGTGATTTTAGTTCGTTTGGCTTGTGTAGGTTTAATAGTTCATTTAAAGTGTTGTTTGATTTTTCGAGTTTAATGCTATTAAAGAGTTTTGGTCTGATTTTATTAAGAATAGGACATCTAAATAGGAAATGAGTCAGGGTATCTTTTTCTCCTGTCACACATACAGGACAGTTAGAAAATGGGAAAAATTCGTTCACTTGACCATTAGTTATGATTTTAAAACCAAAATTGGTTGCAGTGCGTATTTGTGCGAATACTTTCTTAATTTTTAAGTCACCATTGCATTTGAGATATCTATTTGTGTTTGGTTTGCAAACAACATTAGATTCCAGGTATGCAATATTTTTAATTTGTTTAAAGTCACATAAACTACTAAGGTCATGAGCGACTACGGTAGGGGGGTAAACTTTTGAGATTGGAACTCGTTTTTAATTCTTGGGCTGAGTAGAATAATACACTTAAATATTGAAAATATTCATTGGTGTACGCCGGACTCGAATTGCTAGTCTGAATTATGATTTTTTCATTCAGAATGTTTTTATATTTATTTAAGAGTGTTTCACCTGCTATTTCCCGTGTTCTACTGTCTCTTGTGTCAATGAGATACATATAATTATTGTCTACTGATTTTATAAAATTAAATATTTGGGCAAACCAGTTAAGCTCGGCAGATTTTTCATTGTTTTTATATACTGTGATTTGTTTCATGAGACATATATGCGGCAGTCTATTTTCATCTATTCTTAATATATTAACTAGCCATTTCCATGTTTGTTTACAGATTTTATATGATAAATCAATTCTATTGGTTTCAAATTTAACCAGGGCGTTAGAAGTAGTACGTTTGAGACCTAATACTGACTTAAAGAATTCAGTTTGCAAACTGTCCAGTTCATCAGAGTATCTCAAGGCCCATACAGGAGACGCGTATAGGGCTACTGAGGCAACCATTTCGTCAAACAGATCAGTAATAATATCGAAGTTTTTTATTTTAGAGCGATAGATTAGTGAAATTACCGCGCCAATTGCGAGCCTTGCCTTTTTAATTGCATTCAACATTGCAAGTCTAGATCGCCCAGATGAAGATATGGGAATACCTAAATATTATATATCCATAGATAGATACTAAGGAATTGAAATCAATAGGAATAATTGATTAAAAATTCAAATCCTAAAGTAGTAAATTTGTTTAAATTAATATTTTTAATCATGGATGTGAACTTAATATTATGATAATTGAATAATAATAATTATCAAGCTCGCATACGTTAATTTATTTATTTTTTTAATATTCAATATTATAATTGTTATTGTTTTATTAATAAAGTATAATATTATGAGAACTAACTCAAACTTGAAAAATCTCCATGGAAATTTTGATTATTTTCATAAATATTCATATTATTGGTATACTATTATCGATTAAAATTGATATTGAATATCAATATAAATATATTTTAAAATGAATTAATTTTTGAAAGTTTATTTAAAATCGAAAATAGTTAAAAATCTTGCATATTTGCTAATTGATATAAAGGTTTTAATGTAATTTAAAAAAATATTAATTGAAAAATCGAAAAATTTGTTCTATGTAAATTATATATCTATAGAGAGATACTGTGTAATTGATATCAATTTAAATTACTAATAAAATATATAAATCTCATAATTGTAAATTTGTTTGAATTAATATTTTTAATTAGGGATCTGAACTAAATATTTTGATATTTAAATAATAAATATCAAGCTTGCATATAATAATTTATTTTTTTGCTTGATATTTATTATTATGATTATTATTGTTTTAATAAAAAGTACGATGTTATGAGAAATTTTGATTAATTTTATGAATATTTATATTAATATAGGTGTACATTGAAATGTTTATGATTATCATATTTCAAATTTAAAGAATTAGTTGTTGAAAAGTTATTCAAAACTAAAAATTAGTTAAAAATCATGTATATTTGTGAATTAATATTAAGAAATAGGTAATTTGGAAAATGAATGGTGGGGTGAAAAGTATTTAAAGGTTCGTGTAACAGTGGATAATCACCATATTTTCTTCAAAGTTTAAGTAGCATCATTTACTTACTTACTTTAAACTCGAAGTTTAACAGTTCAAACAGTTAAGCGCTTACGTTGTGAATTTATTGATCTTGTGAAATTGTCAATTTATTTATCTACTGAGAAATCATCAATCTTGCAATGTAAGTAAAATAAAATTTTTTCTTTCATACAATACATTGTTAATATAAATAGATGAGGAGTTGAGTTTCAAAAGAGTATCTTTTCATTTTTGATTAATTGCAACAAAAATTGGTTTTCTTCAACTACAAATATTTTTATTGAAATTTTTTAATTTAAAATATGAAAAGATATCCTTTTGAAAATCAGCTCCTCATATACAATTTAAATAAACTATTTACAATACATCCACCGCAAATTGTAAATAAAAATTGATAAAATATATACCTTAATTAAAAAGATTTGAAATGATTCAACCGGTATAAAGTGTATATCTATATTCATCAATTTAAATCGTTTGAATCTCTTTTCAAATCATTTTTTTTAATCAGGGTGGTTTAAAAATTTAGATTGATAAGAAATATATAATTTATAAAACCTAATTATAATTAAAAAATTTTTTTTCAGAAAATGGAGCGCGTAATAAAAAAATGTTTCATCCCGTCATCATGGTTGAGCTTCTGGAGCTCAATACAAATTTTAGATTTAATAAATCAAGCTGTGCGGGATATACTGTATCCGAACATGGATGGGAATAATATCTTGATCAAAAAAGAAAATATTTTTGATCACATATTTACAATTGGGGACTACCCCACATTTTTAACGAAGACATCATCAGATTTCTGGTGGTTCAAAATTTGCACCAACATACCAGATGGTGCTGAGAATTCAATTCCATACAGTTTTATTGATGAGGACTCAGCAGCTCAAGAGGAGGAATCATTCGCACCGTCTGAGGCTGATGATGAAGTACGAGGAATCTTTGATGGGGTAGTAGAAATGTCTGATCATGAAGACATTAACTATGAATCGTTTCGACCGAAATTTACATCTTCACCACCACCATCATATTCTTCAAATTACTCTCCAATCAGCGATGATTTCACGCTTTCAACATCATTGGATTTTATGGATATTGATTTCAACAATCTTTCAAATCTATACGATTATGCTCCAGCAGAAGATGATAGTTTAGGGGAAATTTGGAATTATAATAGCACAGCTCCACAACCTCATTCATCAGGATTTGTTCATGGTGGCAAGCCGCTTTCATTCTTGATGAGAAGTCCTGAGCCATGGTTATCATCATCATCACCATCATCATCGTTATCGCTGTCATCATCACATTCATCTTCGAATGTTAGTTTAGATGATGATGAGATAAGACCAGGTAATAAGAATTTTTAGCATTAATAATCCTAATAATTTTTACTTGAAATTAAAATCATGTTTTGATAATAATAACAATAATAATTATATTTTCCAGAAATAGTTGCTATAGAGGTTTATCAGCAATCACAGGAGAGAATAGTTCACCGGGAGCAAGCCTTGATTGATGCGAACGAGCGGAATCAGGAGTTAACGGCTGAGTTGGAGCGAACTCGTCTGTTACAGCAGCAGTGGCATATGCAAAGCTTGCAGCAGCAGGAAGAACTCAACTTTTATCGCGAATACTGTAAATCGATTTCTGAGAGCATGTTTCCATAATTTTGTATCATTGATAATTATTATTATTATTATGATTGTATCATTATTAATATTATTGATAATGATTTTTTAAATAAATTGTAATAAAATTTTGTACTTTAGTTCGATAATCAATAAAAAAATGAAAATATAAATTAATTAGCCACGCTAATCAACTATTTAACACAACACTTATTTTCAAACTTAATAGAGAAAAACTGTATATCACCACTCGAACTTTTAGAACTGTGGAGTTTCAAAATTTGATTCAGCTCTTATAGCTCGAATCCCCACCAAAAATAGATAAAAATTAGGGGTGTTTGTTACTAAAAATGAGTCACAAAGCTGATAAGCTGATCAACAATTTGATAAAATAATTAATTTTTCAAATAAATGATGACTAATTGTAAAAGAATGCTGATCAATAAATAGATTAAATAAATTTTTAGATAGAAAGTTACTGACTTATAAAGATAAGAAAATTTATTAGATAACAATTGTTCATAATATAAGAATATTTATTAATAATATAACCCCCACCAATAACCCCGCCGAAATGCAAAAACAACCTCTCCCCACCCCACAGAAGGCCCAAAAGCGCCCTCCAAATTCACGCTCAGAAATGTCGATAACAAATAATCACCCGTCGATATCCTAGATAGTAATAATAATAATATACTTTATTATTAGCAAAATTGCTAGTTTTATATACATATAAATATAAAAAAGTAATTATACAATGGATAATTTCAATTTTAATAATTTTCTTTTACAAAATTTCTTAAATCTATTTTAAATATTTTCAGTCTTGTTTCATTTTTTGTTGTTTCAGGGAGGCGATTGTACCATATAAACCCGCGATAAATTAAGCACTTTTCTGCGGTGTGCGTTCTTGTAAATTTAATTTGTACTTCATTTCTTTGTCTAGTGTTATAATCATGATATTCACCAACAAAAGAGATTTTATTCATCAAATAAGAAGGTGCCTGTCCTATTTTCATTTTATGTATTAATATACAGCATCTGTATACCATCAACTGTCTTACACTCATCCATCCTAATGCTGCTAGCATTTCGCTTATCCTTGTATATCTATTCACACCTAACACAATACGCATAGCTCTATTTTGGATTTTTTGCAGTACATTTAATTGTCGTTGATTGTAATTCATCATTAAGCTAGCACAGTAGTCAAAGTGGGGACCGATTACTGCCTTATAAATGGTATTCTTTGTCCATGGACTTACTGACTTATTTAATCGATAAATTATATTTAGTTTTTTAGCTATTTTTTTTCCAGTTTCAATTAAATGATTTTGAAATGTTAAGTTATTGTCTATTATTACACCTAAATATTTTGTTTCGCTTACTTCAACAATACTTTCGTTACCGATCTTAATTTTACAACATCCCATTTTATACTTTTTTCTTACATCATGTAACAGCATAAATACAGTCTTTTTTATATTTATTTTGAGTTGATGTTCTTTGAGCCATTCTGATAGTTTTAACAATCCCGTATTTAATTTACATTCAATTTCATTTTCATTATTTATAGAATAATAGATAGTGCTAGATAAGTTACCGACAGAGGGTAAGCTCTGCACACCACCGCTAGATGGCGCTCGGGAGTTGGCCTCTATATCCCCTTGTTTAACTACTATCAACGTCTGGTTTTCTCGGAAGCACGGGGACACAGACTTCTTCCTGACCCGGCTATTGACGAGAGATGGGCAGTTCAATACCTATCTTTTCAAGATGGGTTTTCACAGCACACTGACGTGCAAATACTGTGTTGACAAAATTGACAACGCCGAGCACACGTTTTTCGAGTGTGATAGGTGGAAGGACGACAAAATCAGCACCGAAGAAACAATAGGCACGACGCTCTCCCCTGGGAGCTTGGTAACCTGCATGATCAAAAAAGAAGAAAACTGGTTAGATGTCGCAGCCTACGCGCAGCGCCTACGCGCAGCGCCAACAAAGGTTATCAGGACATGGCTGCTTTCGGGCTTATCTCCACCGCTTTGGGCATGACGACTCTCCGGAGTGCCCGTCCTGCCCTGGAGCCACTGAAGATGCAGAGCACGTTTTTTTCGAGTGCTCGCGTTTCAATCAACAACGTGAGGAGCTGGAGAAGATCCTGAAGAAGACAATTCAACCAGAGTCAATCGTAGAAGCAATGCTGTCTTCAGAAGCTGCCTGGAATGCAACGAACACTTTTGCCACAGAAGTGCTTACAGAGCTGCGTTCCATCGAGAGAAAAAGAGCAAAATACAGAATCTAGAAGGAAGATAACATCTTAGTCACCAGAAGGAAGAGCGGCAGCTAATTCCTCCCCCCGCGAAGAAATGCCTTACGGCGGTACCATGGGGGATCAGAGGATAGAAGAGAAAAAGGTTTAGGGTTTAGTGGGTAGGGGCGTCAGCGTCAAGTTTTAGTATGACGCTGCGTCGAGTCGCCACATATCCGGGCCAACATCTATGCCTAGAATCCGTAAAAAGGATTCCCCCCCCCTAAAGGGAAAAAAAACACACACACACCACACACACACACACACACACACACACACACACACACACACACACACACACACATACATACATACATACATACATACACACATACATACATACACGGTGACATCACCGCGGAAATAGTCAGGAAAGCTTCCTAGGACCTCAAAACGTCGGGATCTGATGAAAACTCGATTTTCGAAAAACGGGGTGAAAACAATAACTTCCCGATTTTTGAAAATTTTCAATTTTCTTAGTGATAAGTTAAAAAAAAATAACACACACACATACAGCCGCACGGACACCATCGCGGGAATAGCTAGGGATGCTTCCTGTAACCTTAAAACGTCGAGATCTGATGAAAACTCGATTTTCGCAAAACGAGGTAAAACCAATAACTTCCCTATTCTCGAAAATTTTCAATTTTCTTAGCAGGAAGTTTCAAATTAATATGTCTATTATATTTGATTCACAGCATAATTAAAACTTGCTTACCTTCCAAACATCTTTTACATTAACTACAAGCAACATGAAAAGCCCATGGCTTGTCTTGATGCCGAACAGGACAATCAAAATATGCTTGCTAGGCTTTACAGAGAACGTAAAATATTGTTCGTATTTTACGTCTCGAACTTTAATAAATTAACCACATTTACAAAAAAATGCGTCAGCATCATATTCACACTTTCGCGACGACATTTTAAGTATTTATAGATTTGAACAAAACACCT
>CAJNRD030000569.1:0-13717 GCA_905319865.3 Cotesia congregata
AATGAAAATCGAATTCTGAAATTTTTTCAATTTATCGTTACTATTACTCTATTAATTTACTGTTACCGTTGCTATATTAATTTTATTTCTTCAGAACCACTCATAACTACGTTGCCCTTTGTTATTCATTTTTATTCAACTTAATTCTTTTTAATTATTTATTCGAGTTAACAATCGAGTATTCTTTATGACGAAAGATTTATATTTTTCATTTATCTATTCGATTCATTACCAGAGCCGCCATCTAGAGTGAGAAATCATTCATACATTTCACAGGCGGCCTGGAATCAGGGACTATTTTTCTTGGCGTAGTAAGCGATTATTCGGCCGTGCTACAAATTTCACGTGGTAGAGGGGGAAAATCCCGAACAAACCCGAGGTTCATTCTCTTGGTGGGACGACTATAACCGTATTACATTTTTTGTATTCAGACCAGGTTAATGATTGTTTGACAGGATCTGTTGACTTTTCAATTTCAATTTCTAAACAATCAATGATTGATTCTACTGCTGCATAACGGCTTCGAAAACTTATTGGCAACTGACGTTTAATTCTTGCCGATGAAGGCCATATAATAAAGTCTTTTAGATATTCTGCTATGATTGGCAAAGTCTTAGTAAAGATGCGACTTATATTAGAAGTGGACATTCCAAAATCATCAGCTAAAATCGTAAAACTTTCATTCAATCTTATTTTTTTTAACGTAATAAATATATCAATGTCACTTAAATTAGCCATACGTAAAATATCAATAATATCCAAGCAATCACCCGGAATCCCAATGTATTTACGAGGTGACAACCGAATTCTTTCAAGTGTTTGCTTTAAATTACGCTTCTGAAATTCTTCTTGTTGAAATGCATTTTTCCATTCATTTTCTGTACTTTCATTTGTTGTTAAAAAATTATCTGATGAAGTAGGGAATGAACGAGCAGTTGTATTAGAAGATAAATTCGTAGTATTAGGTAAAGAATTTGATAATGGATCATTATTCGTTGGTTGAGAACAATAATTATGCGCATTTTCATTTTCTATCAACTGCTCAATCGGAGATGATGCACGATCTTTAGTCACAGGTTTACATTGAACTTTTACACTCCTGTATGAACTCTTTATCTTGACTTGGACACCAACATTCAGTTTTTGACTTCCAATAGCAGGGCGGACATCGCAGACATTGGATCTATTCTTATCGTAATCTTCTTGTATATTAAAATTAAATTGGTCTGTGCACTCAGAATTTAAATTATCCGTTATACTTCCAGAGATTTGATCCAGCCGTAACTTGGCAATAATTAAATTCATTGTTTCAGTACCTAGTTGATCTACATCCATTGAAGGAGCATCTTTCATGCTTGAGGATTTTAATTGCTCAATAAATTTATGAGGCACAACATTATTCCTTATCCGTTTGTTACCACCAACCATTGTCCATTCCAACCAATTTTCCAAATCCACTTTAAGCTAAAATGAATAAAATTCATCATCAATTCATGAAATGAGTTGAAAATCACAATTTTAGGTTATAATTTTATGTAATTATTATAAGAAATTTTTAATAAATACTTACGTCAAAATGATCTTCACAACAATAAAGTCGAGTTGATGATAGATAATGAGTTTTATTCCTGCATGCATCTAACCAATTTTTCCGTTTAACAGAATTTGATGGAACATTAATAAAAATTTTTTCTGGTGTCGATTTACCAGTATTTCTACACGTTGGAACTATACACTAGGGTGATTCATTTCCGCAAAATTTTTTTTTTTTTCGGTGCTCATCAAAAATATTAATCTACATATAGAAAAAAAAATTCCTACCAAGTTTGAGCTCTTAATATTAATTTTAAGTACTTACAATAAAAATTTAAAGTTTTACCATTTAAAATGCATGTAAAGAAATTTTTTTTTTTTTCAAATTTCTAATGCTTAGCTGGCTTTTACAATATTGCAAATCAGTTTAATGGACCTTGTGGGGAATTTCACGCTCTTCAAAAAAGCCTTAAAGTTTTTTCGTGTAACTCGCACTGGTTCACCGGTAGGAGTCGTCAAAGTACAATTTTTGAAAAAAAATATAATTTTTTTTAATCTTTCGAGCAAATCACCAATGGTAGGAAGAAAAAAAGGACTGACTCATAAAAAAAAAGTCATCCAACCAATATTTAATAAATTTACAGCCATTTTTATAGCGGGAAACGTAAGAAATTGATAAATACTAACTCATAATGTTATTTAGATTCATTTTTTCTATTTATTGCCATTATATTTCCCTACACTAAGAACTTTTTTGAAATTAGGATGATTTTTTACCCATAATGAATACAAAAAAAACACATGAATTCATAAAAAAGCAACAAAAATTTAATGAAAATGTACAGAAGGTTACATTCTTATGTAAAATGCTTCAAATGTTATAAACATCTAAGTAGTCATGAAAAACAAGTTAATTAATTTCAAATAATTACTAGTGTTATTGAAAACACATCAAAATTTTGAAGCTGAATATAGCTTTTTGGCGCACGTTGGAAAGTCTTTTCTACATTGTTGAACCGTTAATAATAAATATTGTTTCTGATCTTCATCATATGTACCAAATTCGTTAAATTTTTTAATGAGTGCAACACATCGTTCGGCAGTATCATTAACAACACGTAGTTTTTTGAAAGTTTCGCAGCAAGTAATGCATTCTTGATCTGTTTCCCACAAATCAGGGTCGATGTCTAAAAATCCACACGTCAATATATCTCGTGAAAAAATATTCTGATCAGACTTAACATAAACATTGGAAATATCAGACTTTATCAGGGTTGATATGGCCATGTCAAGATGTTGACAAACCTGAAGCCTAAATAAAATTGATGAATAAATTTACATTTATAATAAAGTTGATACAACATTTATTTTAGTTGTCTTTACAACTTTCTTCAAAAACAGATAAACTCATTAATAGAGTACCAAAATTCTACTCTTTTCGGAACTTAACACTTCAAAGTCAAGTATCTAGAAAGGAACAGTTCTGCGGCCATGCGCCATCTATCGAAGACTTTTAATACTAGTTTCGACAGTGCGAAACATGTGATTGTTCCATGGTGATGTCTTTTATTTGTAACTAATTAAAATGTTGTCAGATTTATAAATATTTCATTGATTATTTTAATATTTCCAAAGTTCTCAAATAATTTCAATACTCCATGAATGAATAACTGAAAATTACGTTTCATGATAAATTGATAAATCATACACATAAGATTTTTTCATTTGGCATAAAATTGCATGAAAAAGAATAATAAAATCAATTTCATATTGTATTTAAAAAATAAAAAAAAAATTTACTTTTTGTAAATTTTAAACCGGATAAAACACGGTAACCGATTGGTTCTACAACAGTAATTTTTTTTTTAAGTTTTTTAAAAATGTAGAGTAATTTGAAAAATATGTAAAATTTATTTATTTTCATTTAATTAATAAAAAAACTAATTTTTTATAATAAAAAATAATATTTATAAATATTAAATAAATAAATATAAAAATAATATTTATAATAAAAATTAATAAAAAATTCTAAAATATTAATTTCTCAATTAAAAAAAAAATTTGTGAAAGAATTGAAAAGTAAATAATTGAAAAGTTCTAAAGCAACTTTGAAGATTTTTTTTTAAATTCACACATTTTACCTTTTTATAATTTATACTTTCATATATAATCATGTATGATTATATGTAATTATATATGATTATATATAATTCTATATAATTATATATGATTATATATAATCTTGCTTGGCTGTACATTGCTCTATATATAGTCATATATAATTGTATATGATTATAAATAACCTCATATACAATTTCATATATAATCATGTATGATTATATATATTATATATGATTATATATAATCTTGCTTGGCTGTACATTGCTCTATATATAGTCATATATAATTGTATATGATTATAAATAACCTCATATACAATTTCATATATAATCATGTATGATTATATATATTATATATGATTATATATAATCTTGCTTGGCTGTACATTGCTCTATATATAGTCATATATAATTGTATATGATTATAAATAACCTCATATACAATTTCATATATAATCATGTATGATTATATATATTATATATGATTATATATAATCTTGCTTGGCTGTACATTGCTCTATATATAGTCATATATAATTGTATATGATTATAAATAACCTCATATACAATTTCATATATAATCATGTATGATTATATATATTATATATGATTATATATAATCTTGCTTGGCTGTACATTGCTCTATATATAGTCATATATAATTATATATGTTTATATATAATTAACATACATAAAAATTTTTTGTTTGAAAAAAAAATTTTTTTTGGTAATCACAAAAAGTGTAAAATGATGTTTATAATTACGTTTACATAATTCTGAAATACAAAATTTGTCTCATTTCCTATGAGATGTTTTGTCTGCTCTGCTACTACGTAGTAGTAAAATCATTATTTATTTTATTATTTAAATAAGTGTTATATTATGATGAAATTCGGTAAGATAAATAAATTATGAATTATGACTATTCAAATATATTATAAAATCAATTTTTTTATTATATTTATGATAAACTCATATGATACATTAAGTATAGAATCATAGAATCATTATTGTCTAAGATAGCAGCACAGCAGACAGAAACTTCAAGACGCACGGAGATCACCACAGTTAAGCAGCATTGAGTAGGGTTATTAGTTGGATGGGTGACCGCTGGTGTTATAGCCATAAAATTAGATCTAGATATTTTTTTTTGCATTTTGATCGGTTACACAGAATTGCGTAGGACCATATTAAATACTCTATCCATAAAATTAACCCAATAATTAATTAGATGTAATAAATCTATAATTAAATATTGTTATATATAATTATATATAGTTATATATAATTATACATAATTATATATAATTAGATATGATTATATTTGGCCATTTTTCATATATAATCATATATAACCAATTTATATATAAATATATATAATTATATATAAATATTTTTTCTCGGGAAATAAATACTGAAGAATATCAAGAAATAATTTAAATACGATTTATACCATTAAACACAAGTGACAGCGAAATGTTGATATTAAAATAGTAAATTGAATATAGTTTATTGAAAAATTGGCTTATTCTGTCTTAGTATTAGCGTCAATTGATTCTCGGATTAATCACTTAATACAACGAACAATGAGAAAATTATTTTGAGGTTAGGTATGCCATAAAGCGTCAAATTTTTCAACAAAGACAATAGAGACGGTAATATCATGCTAATTAACTAGAGCAATGATAGAATATGCCATCTTGGGACTGCTTGCTGCAGTTTTTCAAAGAATGATTTCTACTTATACAAAGTTGGCGTGAATAAAGTTGACAATGAGAAAAATTAAATTTTTTACTAATTTAGGAATTTTGCTACAAAAAATTAAATAATCTTCATTTTTATTTTTTTTCGTAAACGAAAAAATTATTGAAAAATTGCAAGATCTATGTTATAATTTTATTCTTGTAGTTTTTTTAATTAATTTTTGTGTTGTTTTAATATATATTATGGGTGAGAAATCATAATAATTTAAAAAAAATTTGTAGTGTAGGGAAATTTAATGGTAATAAACAGAAAAAATAAATCTACATAACATTATGAGTTAGTATTTATCAATTTCTTACGTTTCCCGCTATAAAAATGGCTGTAAATTCATTAAATATTGGTTGGATGACTTTTTTTTTATGAGTCAGTCCTTTTTTTCTTCCTACCATTGGTGATTTGCTCGAAAAATTAAAAGAAATTATATTTTTTTCAAAAATTGTACTTTGACGACTCCTACCGGTGAACCAGTGCAAGTTACCCAAAAAAACTTAAAGGCTTTTTTGAAGCGCGTGAAATTCCCCACAAGGTCAATCAAACCGATTTACAATATTGTAAAAGCCGGCTAAGCATTAGAAATTTGAAAAAAAAAAAAAATTTTTACATGCATTCTAAATGGTAAAACTTTAAACTTTTATTGTAAGTACTTAAAATTAATATTAAGAGCTCAAACTTGGTAGGAATTTTTTTTTCTCTATGTAGATTGATATTTTTTATGAGCACCGAAAAAAAAAAAAATTTTGCGGAAATGAATCATCCTAATCCGGTATCGAGTCAGCTCGGTTCGAATTTCTCTTATAACGCGATTTTTTACATTGGATCGAACTGGCACGTGGAGCTGACAGAACACTTTTATTCACGATCAACCGTCGATTGCGAAATATGGAGGTATTGAACTTGGCGGAGTGATATAGTTTTCTGCTGACTAGGGAACAGAAAAACAGTTCGTTATCAAATTTTGAGTAGGAACTTGGGTTCTTTCCCGTATTAATCGAAGTTTGGAGGAGTAATTCGTTCACCTGACAACGCCCACGATCGGTGATATATAAGCTTGATCACCACGACGATGAGGGCTTCTTGTTTAACAGTCAGTCAGTTTGATAGTCTGTCAGAATCTATATCGAGTCCGAGTCATCAGTACCGCGTATTAGTTGTCAAATAAGACCTCTTCTCGCGTTGTCGCATCTCCCTCTCATTAATAGAGTCTATAGTGATTGTTATCAGTGAAATTATTGTGTCCAGTTAGAATCAAATTAGTTAATAAACATTTAGTTTGTAAAAGAGACTCTCAGGACCATTGAAGGTAACTCCCATGCTTTGGGGACGCATAATAAACAATTAGTACCTAACTCGCAGTATTCTTCATTCACTGAGTGACCCATTCCCTTCAGTTATAATTAAGTAAAATTTCTACGAGATCCTGAGCTAGACGGATATCTGATACGTGGATGTAACAGATCCAAGTGTAAGCTCACACGTAACAACCATAATATTAAGAAACTAAGTCAATCTCCATTCCTTTTAAATAAATTAGTCAACAAAAATCAGTTATAAAATTACAATAATTAGATACAAGACAGACAGTAACAGACTAAGCGTAAACAACTGTAATGGTAAAAACAGTTGTACTTCTCAAATTTACTATGCCGACTCCCAATTTTGAAATGATTATGATTCAAAAAATATTAATTAATACAAAACTATATGTCTTATAAATAAATAAAAATTACTTTTAAGTAATCCCTATAAAAAATTATTGCTATTTCATTTTTTCAAAATCACTTTTGAAAGAAAAAATTTCAAAGAAAAAATTTTTTTTTTTTTCACAAAAAGTCTTTTTAAAAAAATAATTTTCACAAAAAATTTTTCAAAGAAAACCCCTATGAAAAAGCCTTTTAAGAAAAGTGAAAATTAACAAAAAACATTAGTTCACAAAACAATTATTGCATGAATCTTTTGGCAACCGATATGATATCACTGTATGATGAACTTAATCCCTGGGTATCAGACCTAAAATTGACACAATCAAACACTTTGATGAAAAACATCTCACTGATGTTACGTTTTAGAAAATGAAATTTATAGTCTAAAATCTGAGCAGCGTCAAACTGAAAATCATGCCTGCTCTCAAAATGATGATCCGTCAATGCCGTCATGTTACTCTTGTTAATGTTGACAGGCCTGCAGTCGTTGATGTGTTGATTAATCCGCTTCTTAAGTTTCTGTTTCGTTTGTCCTATATATGGTTTATTACAAGTGCAAGGGATCCGATACACCAAGCAAGATCTATCCCGCTTATCAACTGGATTCTTTAGACGACTATAGAGATCCTTGATTTGACACAAATCGTAAAAGACTAATTTACAATTAGTCTGCCTGAACAAGCATCCAATCCTGGGTGACAAACCTTTGATATAGGGAAACTAACAGAACTACCACCCTCTCAAACCAGCATCAATCTTCAAATTACTACTAATTCCATTACTAGGAATTTTCTCACACTCTGAAAAGCGATGATGGATAGTTGTTATTTATGAGCAAGTGTCTCACTTTGTCAATACTTACAGCCACCATAGTCGCATGACTGAGACGTATGGTTCTGTTAAAGAAACCTTGTGCTACACCTAGCTTCTGGCTCAGAGGATGATTTGATTTGAAGTTCAGAACTCTCCCCGAACTATATGGTTTCAGATACCATGAAGTTCTTAGTTCTCCAGATCCTGTTCTTTCCATCAACACATCCAAATACGGAGTTTTACCATCTTGTTCAACTTCAATTGTGAATTGGATATCTTTATTAATTGAGTTGAACACATTCACAACCGTATCAACTTTATCCTTTGGTATAATGAGAAAAAGATCATCCACGTATGCTGCTACAACCGGAATCTCAAAATCTAACCTCTCCAGGGCTTTTGATATCACATAATCCACTGCAGTGATGGCAACCACGGGGCTTGCTGGACTCCTTATCCCGCAGCCTTCTTTCTGTATATAATAATTCCTTTGAAACAAGAAATACCCAGAATGAAAACAAAACTTCACAAGATCGAATAGGAGTTCTTGGTCCAGGTTGATAAAATCTTTTATGACATTCCACCGTTCTTTAATGATGTTAGTTATTAGGTCTTGTTTCACATTAGTGAATAATGAAACTACATCTAAAGAAATGAGTAAGTAACCATCATCCACTAACACAGACTTAATTCTCTCAAAAAATTGAAAGGAGTCTTTCATATTGAATTCAAAACTCAGAACATATGGAGACAAGATTTTATACACAAACTTCGATATTTCATAACTCGGTGAACCAATATTGCTAAAAACTAGCCTCAACTTACAGCCAACTTTGTGCGTTTTCCTTAACTCATATAATCTAGGAGGTAAAGCATTATACGTACTGTAAATTAACTTAGCATTAAATATTCATTTTAGCTGGACCGGGATATTGGAAAGAAATTAATTGTCACTTTTATTCATGTTTTATCGTTTATTCTATAAAATATCACAGTTAAAATTACTGAACACATGAAACTCTTAATAACTATTAACTAACTAATTATTTTATTGAACTGACCTACTTAATTATTTAAACTTGAGTATCGTTGTTATTATTATTTAATTTAACTATTTAATTGTTGATTAGTAGTATTGAATTAGAATTATAAATGACGAGTTAATAATACACGTGGCATCATACACGAATATTAATCTTGAGACTTGTTCTGAGCGATGATAATCATTTAATTTAACAATATCAAATTATTAAGGGGGTATTCTGGTCTAGAAGCCTAAATTTTAGGCATTTTTCAAACATAAAAAAAAATGAAAAACATTTTTACTATCGGTTTTTTTATATGATGTTTATTGACGTTTCAAGAATGTAAAAAAAAATTGAAAAAAAAAAATGATAAATTGGACAAATCACAGGCTGGTGAAGCGGGGGCTACAAAAAAAAACGGTCCACCCTGGTTGACATGATTCTAGCTCTTGTAGTGATCTGAAACAAAAATATTTGAAAAATTTTCAATCTATAAAGATGTCGCTATCGCGTTGACTACAGCCAAAAAAAAAAAATTCACAAAATGGCGTCGACATGAAATATCAATTTTTTTTACCCCTTTTTTTTGACCTTTTTGAATTTTTTAAAAATACTCCAAATTGAAATTTTTCAAAATCCATAGCAGACGCGATAGAGAGATATATAAAGAAAATTACCACCAAATTTCAAAAGAATCGGTTCGCTATAACTTGAGATATCATGTCAACCACTTCAAAAAAAGTAGTTTCGAGAAAAACCCGTTTAAAGTTTGAGGAACAATTCCAGTAGAATAAATCGTATAATAATATTCAATACTTACTTTGGATTAATCGGCGATCCCAGATCCATACATTGGGCCTTCTTCTACTTCATATTCGATGTTTTGCGAAGTCCTTTCAGCTAATCGAGCTGTTATGCCTTCTTTGGAAGCAGCAGAAGCTCGCAGCTCAGAGCGCTCAATCCGAACTTCGTTACGTCTGATAGCAAATGAATGAGCTTCAGTACCAATGGTGATGCCCATAAGTTTCATTATTTTTAAGATGGGTCAATAACCTTCATTAAAAATGGCAACAGCTAAATAATTCGCAATTTGAATTGTCTGAGATCCAGCGTGAATATGCTTGGGAGCAAAAGTCCATATTAATGAATTGAGCGATTCATTATTATTTTGAGTTTCAGACCCCAAACATCGATGTAGTAAATCGTCAAACGATAAACTGGATGTATTGAACATTTTTACAACTGCACTGTAATGCAATTTTAAATCCTAAACCGCGTGGTGACGTTTGAGAAAATTTAATTTCTTCTTTGCAGGTAGCACATACAATTAAAGTTAAGAGAGTTTGAAAAACTGAGAAAAATTCCAGAAGACAGTACCCAAAATTTTTGTTGATAACTATTTCCTCATCGTCAAACTTTTTTAACTTTGCTGCGGAAGCACTTGTATAACTACAATCTTTTTCAACGGTAAATCGATTTGATGAAAATCGTTTCTTCTTGTTCCTATCTGGACGACTATTGCTCCCCCGCGCACTTTTTCTATCCATTATTAAGCAAATAGAAAAAACAAAATTTATTATTTCACAACTATCCACAGAGCACTTGTCTACTTCGCTTCAAGATTGAAACTAAACTGAACAGAATAATAAATAAAAAACAACATCAACGTTATGACTTTCGTATTGTACAGTTCCTGGTATATTTAGTATGTTTAAAGGTATATATAGAAGTATAAAGATATATATAGAACATATATAAAGGCTTTTGCCGAAAACAAAAGAATTCTTGGAAAGAACGAGTGCTCAAGTTTTCCGGGAATCGCCACTGTTTATTGTGTGATTCGCGACGATCGGCCGGCTTAGATGCTGCGTCACAAAATCCACTGTATCTTTGAAAATAATTCGAATTTTGAAAAATCCATTTAAGGACATATTTTTAAGGGTATAAGCTTTGAAAATATGCAAAAACAAAATCGATTTTTTCGAATTTCTAGACCAGAATACCCCCTTAAATAAGATTATTTAAATTATACGAGTTGATTAAATTATTATTATCACATTAATTAATATTAATGACGCGACAATGATTATTACGAGCGATAAAACGAGTGATGAGTACAGAGAGAAGTTTGGACGTTAACTGAACTTAAGTTCTGCAGTCACATGAGCAAGAAGACAGGAATAGAATATTAATACCTGGTGATCGGTGACATCACCTTAGCCAGGTATGACAAAGATTTTACATGATTACTAAATTGTTATATGATGAGTCATATCTCATTAAAACATTAATGAAAGATGAGTTTAATCCCTTGTGACTGAAGATTAAGACTCAATACCATGCAATAGTAAATGACCGAATTTGTAACAATGGTTTACCGGCCTGAGAATTACAAGGTGAAATTGTAACAGGGTAAATTACCCTTAATCGATAAGTCGCCAGAGATCGATAACTTTTTCGACTAGTATTTTGGCGCATCGATCTTCGGCCCTAGAGAGAGAGTAAGAGGGGGTATTTTGGGGAGTCTTTAAATAGGTAAGCCATGCGTTGCGTCGGGAGAAGTAGTGAAGTGCTGAATTGAGTAAGATCGAGGAGTCCAAGAAGGAAGCCATTAGCAACCAAAGAGTTTCTTCAACCAATTTACACCAGGTATTGGACTTTGGTAGTGATGAGCCTTGGGGCCAAATATCCGGCTCATCAATAACACTACTTTTCATTTTTGATTTAATTAATGGTAATTCAGTTGTTTAATAATATTTGTTTAATAATAATTAATTATTTTGATCAATTTAATTCATTAGCTTTGAGAACAATCCCTCCTGGGGATTTTACGCCCGAGAAATGTTCTAGACCTCTTGGGTTTAGGTCGTGGATATCTAAATTATTAATTCAGCTGGTTAATAATCATTAACATCCTAGATTGGCTTTAATAAATTTATTTTATTAATAAATCTTTAATTTAATTAAATTCTGAACATCAAGAAATATTCCAATCAGCAACTCACAACTTGGTCAAGCGTCGGTAGCCAAGGTCAAGCTTGCTACGCAGTTACGAACTACGGCGTCCATTGTGATCGCGCAAATTCCTTGTGAATTTTGTGACGCAGTAAATTTATAAAATTAATAGCTGGACTATTTTTATAAATTATATCGATTGAATTACCATTTAATTTATTATTTTTTATTGATGTATATTTTATTATTTATGGAAAATTATTTATATTATATTTGGAAACAATTTTAGTTACTGGAAATTTACTTAGTGAAAAACTGCGACGCATTTAGAAATTTAACGCCGTGGATAATTTTCTGTATTTATTTTTTACACCGAGGTGAATTATTAATCATCTAATCGTTATTCTCAATTACCAGAAAGTAATTATTCCACGTGTTATTAATTATTGAGAATTAATTTACTAAATTTCGGCGCAGATAAGACTGATACACCCGTAGAAAACCCTTAGGCAAGTAATTTTTATATTGAGAAAATTCTTAGTTAATTATCTAATTTAATTTAATTACCAAATTTCTACTTGGGTTGTCTTATATATTGAAATCACGTCCTGGAAATTTGTCAATAATTTAATATCATTATTCCGGTAGAATTCTTTGTAAAACTATTTATCAGTGCGGATTACGTCCGAAAAATTTAGTCAATTTTATAAAGAATATTCTTAGAATTTGTTTAATGTGCTGAGTTACGCTCGTCTTTAATTTGGAGGGAAAAGGAGCGTCGGTTTTAAGCCGGAACTTTTAAGAGTCAATTTTTACTAATCGTGGAATAATTTATGATTTGTATTGCGAGCTAATGACTGAAAATTTCAGTGAAAATTAACGTTGTAAATTTTTGGAGTTTAAATTTTGTAAATCCGGAAATAAAAAGTACAGTAGATTCAGCGTGTGTGTGTGAGGATAGTGTGAGTTATGTGTGTGTGAATGCTACCAGCGTTCTTTCGCATACGATTAGTCTCTTTGGGAGGTGTTTTGCTGGCGTAGAAGCCGTTGTATAGACGCCAAGTGGGGTACAGCGGTAGTAAGGTAGAAACTGCAGTATAGTCGCTCCATAAGAGGGTACTGTGGGATTAAGCATTTTTTGGTAAGCTCGCGGGAGGAAATCGGTCTACGTTTAGTCACTGGGTCGACTACTTCCGTGAGCCGAGTTAACGAGCCTTTGCATACGATTAGTCTCTTTGTGGGGTGACGAGGTGGTTGAGTCGTGGAGTTGAGGTTGAGTTAGTGGTAGTTGAGTTGAGGAGAGTAGTCATAAGTTGTAGTATTAAGATAGTTGTAAGTGAGATAGTTGTAAGTGAGTTGGAAGTAAGTGCAAGTGCACAAGTTGTTAATTTTGTTGTTGAATAAAAACCGGTTATTTTGTTAAATAAAAATTTATTCATTTTCAGAACACCTTCCTCCACTCTCTCTCCTTGTAGATTATTAAGCTCAGCTCTGGTATCCGGTTCCAGGAACCGAGAAAATAATCCTGGTGGCGCCCTGGTAAATCTTAGAATCACTTTTGATATTTTGTTCGTCTTGTCTTATTAATTAAATTAATCAGGGACTAAATGAGCGGGAAATAAACCATCCGTTACAAAATTTATGAATGCTTACTATTTCAGGTTTTAGGAAAAGAGTTATTGAGATGTATGAAAAAACAATACCTGTGTTACCAATAGTGTAGGACTTCTTGGTGAAACACTTGCAGAACGAGTTAAATACAATTGATTAATAAATAATTTTAGAAATACACAATGCACGTGTTGTT
>CAJNRD030000578.1:0-10230 GCA_905319865.3 Cotesia congregata
GATCCCTGACAAACATCGATAAAGCAGACACGTTTCAAGACAATTGGATAACTCCAAACAAAACAATTAAACAAAAAAATTTGAAGAACCCAAATGACACAGCAGGAGTTAGCACCGACAACCAATTCCAAAGTCTGGAGCAAAACAACCAGGAAATGGAAACCGACACAGTGGTCAACCCACAAAAATTAAGTAATATTAATACCTATGCCACCCTTAAAAAACCAGGCCTAATTACAAACCAAACTATAACTCAACCAACGGAGCAAAACCCAAGGGCTGACCAACCTCAACAGATGAAAAACATAAGGCCACCACCGATCCACGCGCACGGCACAACAATAAAAAAAATTAGAAAAACGGTTCACCCTAAAAGCCATCCCTACTTCCCGCTAATTCCATTCCTGGGCGTTTAAAATTGTACTTATGACATTTTAAAGATTTTTGAGCTCAAAATATAATTCATGTGATATTTTGAGCTCACTGAGGTCAAAGAAATAATGTTTCTATGAATTTGAGCTCTCCTAGCTCAAAAGTCTTATAGAAGTTTCATAGAACTCTATTTTTGAAATTTTCAAACCGCAATAACTTTTGAATAGATCAACCAATTTTCACGTGGTTGGCGGCATTCGACGCAGTTTTATCATCCTCATAAGTTATTTCCAGGTTTTGATTGACCGAACCAAAAATTTCGGAGTAATCCCGAAAAAACACTTTTTTCGATTTTCTTTCGTTCACGATATCTCTTGAACGAGATTATTTGGTGAGACTTTCGTCTGCCTCCTTTCGAACAGGCCGTTTCCTGGGCTTAAAGAAGCTATACACGCACGTAAATAAGTGCCTGAATCTCACCAAAACAAAAACACCGTCAAATCTCCGAGCAAGGAAAAACCCTGCCCTCCAGCTTTTACGCTATCACTAGACAGATGTAAATTGAGTTGAATTTAATGTCAATCTGTCCTCGTACTCAGTCAACTGTTTCAACCCCATTCAACGACTACGTTGGCCTGATGACGCTGCGTCGAGTCGCCACATATCCGGGCCAACATCTATGCCTAGTGTTACATCCCAGAATTTCGGGGTTATAAAAAGAATTAAATTTTCCAGGTGGGTGGAGTTAGGTGATCGATAGATCCCTGGAACACCCGTCACAAATAAGCTTTTTCGTAATTTCGTTAATTATTGGTTAAAAGACCTTACCTTTGAGGTCCCCATAATTCTCCCTATATTATACCCTTCCTTAATCCCGTTCGACATTGGTCCAATAGGCTGGCCGCCCTCGATCCTGAACCCTCTGTGCGATTGGACTTCCTGGCGACGACGACGGTGAAGCGGGCGAATCCTCGAGGAGGTTGATACTGGCTGGTGATTTGATAACGGTCACTGCAGAACTGTCACTCACAGATTCACTCACCAATCGCGGAACACCTTCCAAAACTGAATGATTGGAGAACCTTCCCGGACCAAACGACCTGAACTTTTGAACGTCTTCCCCGGGGCCTAAATTCGATTGGTTAAGAGGAAGGAGAGTACTGCTTAAAGGTGGAATAGCTTAAAAGCGCTCACCCCTATGGGACAAATAATGTGGAACGAACGTAGAGTTCGGTTATAATAGGTTTATTCAAAATTTAGAGGGAGAGCCCTGGTCAGCTGAGCAGCGTTCTGTGCTCAAAGAAATCTCGCGGATTACTGACTGGATGCTCTCGTTAATCAGTTTTTATAAATTAGCATCAGCCATCTTTGATCTCAGGTTGCAGCCAGGGAACGACGCTGAGGCCCGGGTCCCATGCTGACGCATATGTTTTGTCTAGCCCGGGCTGCAGCGTCGCCTCAGAGAGTCTTATCTCGTAAGATTTCCGTTGCCTCGCTGGTGATAACCACCTGCGAAGCAATGGAATTTTTATTGCATTTGATTTCATGGAATAATAATTTAATTCCAAAATAAAATTAATTAAATTTTAAAGTTAAATTTTCTGGGACGTAACACAATACATATTAGCTATTTCAGTTATTTATGATTTAGCTATTCTTTCTTAATAAAAGTATGATTATTAATTTCTACTGTACCAACAATCAATCGATAAAAATTGAAATCAAAATGTATTTGCCTAACATTGTATGGAATAATACTGTTGAATAATTGTATAGAATATTAGTATTTAGTAACTTTCTACTTTTATTCTAATGATTCCTCTGAATTTAGTTAGCAACCGAATTTGTTATTACAATTTATTTATTTTGACAGTTATTATAGCAACGGTAACCATGGTAACGGATACATGGTAACGGTAACCATGGCAACGGTAACGATGGCAACGGTAACCGTGGCAACTGTAAAATAGCGTCGGTGGTTGTGGGGGGGGGGGGTAGAGTGGTGTTGAGTTCTATAATTGATGGGTGCCACTGATGGTTTCTTAAATTGGAGAATCAGAATGATATTTTTCCCCAAAAAAAAGAGAAAGAGAGATAGGGAAGGGGGGAAAAGGCACAGGAGATAGGGTACGGGTCGGGAGGGGAAGAATGAGAGGGAGGGGAGGGGGTAGCATACGTGATGGTTGACGAAAAATCCATTTTTGCTAGGAATAGCGCAAAATTCCATATTATCTCTCGTCTACGGTGAAAAAGGAGTACCTATGCCAGATTTTAAATGAATCGGTCCAATAGTTTCGGAGATCTAGTGATGAATCAGTGGTATTTCGCTTATATGTATATAGAAGAGAAGATTAGGGTGGTCGTTAAAAATTAAATTATTTCCGGGGCCCAAAAAAATATTTCCTTTTGACGAAAAACTACGGAAAAAATTTTGCTTTTTGATCTTAAACAAAAAGAACACGTGCCGACGGTCAATTGAAGTTTATTTTCCGATAAAATTATAATTTTTTGAAATATTTGTCACAGTACTTGAATTTGGACAAAAAATCATGAAAACAGGCTTGTAGGAAATTAAATTCTTTAGAAAACGGCTCCTTTCGGTTTTAGATGGAGTTCATATCCATCGAGATAATCTTATCAGTAAACTTATAAACTCTATTAAGTCGGTCATTTTAGCATTAGAAACTTTATTTTTCCGGAAATATCAAAAATTTCATCTCACTTATTTTATAAACTCACATTAAGAAGGTCTTTCCCAATTCCTTTTTCAATCATTTGCTCCCAATCATCCTGTTACATGAATGTGGAACGCTTCACGTAATAATAACCGTAACTCCTACTCTTTTCCGATTCACAGCATTATTCAATTTTAAGGATGTGGACCGTAAGATGGACAGTGTAGCGTAATGTATATAGAATAAGTGAAAAGGAAATTCGGTATAGACAGGGTAGCTCAAATGGTAGAGTAGCCGACATGTCTTCGTAAAGTTCTGGGTTCAAATCCGACTTCGAACTATCCAAATTTTTCCTCGCATATTCTATAAACTCACATTAAGAAGGTCCTTTTTAACTCTGTCACAGGGTTTTTATTCCCTGTGCGCGCCCTTCCCTGCGCCTAAAATTTGGCAACAGATCCACATTCGGTGTGTCTGAATTTTATTATTTCGTATCTATTTATTAATTTGTTTATTGAATTTATTATTATTATTATTATTATTATTATTATTATTATTATTATTATTATTATGTTTTTAAATGCTCAGGGGGGTTGTCCCCGGAGTCCGACTCTCCGAGGGCCCAGCCTGAGCTCCATCCATTACTGCTGGACCACTCCGCACAACAAGGCGGTTAGTGATCACAGCAGGCCAAAGTCATTTTCCTAAGTAGACGGAGGGAACCTAGTATCACAGCCTTCTGCATCCTGACTGCCAAGAACTCAGCTTTTGATGAGCAAGCTGGAACTCTGGCAAGTGAGGATACAAAAGACTGTTTCATCCCTCCAAGGACGCCAACAATCAGAACGACAAGCTTGACACGGTAACCTGGGTAAAGTTTGCCAATTTCAAACAGGACATCCTGATATATTTGTCTTTTGTACTCTTCTTTGGCTGAGATGTTGTATTCAGCCCGGGCCGCAAACTATATGACATAAATGTCACGAGTAGCCTTATCGAAGAGCACAATATCAGGTTTGTAGTGATCTATCCGCCGGGTTGTTGCAAATGGCATCTTCCAATAGATTTTGCAACTGTCATTCTCAACAACCCGGGGAATATCTCCTGGCAGATAAGGCAGCACTAGTGTCACGTCAATACCGTAGCAATGACAAAGATAATAGTACAGTACTCTCAGGGCAGCATTATGACGCTGGACATATGCCTTCACTGTTTACATCGTCCAAAAATCTGAATATTTGTTGACTTACGCAGGCGCCTTGCGTAGTCTCAATACATTCTGTACTGTGCAAGTTAACCTACAAATAATATAAATTTAGTCATTAAGTCTGTTGTGAATGATATATTTATATTAATGTCATTATTTATAGAGTGAACAAAATCAAAAATACTTATTTTACTAAGTAAACAAAGTGATCACCTTTATTTCTAATATTTTTACTTTCTTACATCATGGACACTGGAACATGATGTCTTGATTTCAATTAATTTATCAGTTTCTAGCAGTTTGTAGCCCATTATTATTTATAAATTAAAAAAATTTTTTATAATCCAACACTTAAAAAAATTTCAAACCCTGGGACTTTGAAATTTTTTTAAGGTGTAAACAGGGAATAAGTCATACACTGGAACATGGTGTCTTAATGTCAATAAATTTATCAGTTTCTGGCAGTTTGTAGCCCATTGTTATCGATTAATTAAAAAAAATTTTTTAATTCAACACTTAGAAAAATTTCAAACCCTAGGACTTTGAAATTTTTTGACGATGTAAACCTGGCATATGTCATACACTAGAACATGGTCCCTTAATTTTAATAAATTTATCAGTTTCTGGCAGTTTGTAGCCCATTGTTATCGATAAATTAAAAAAAATTTTCAATTCAACACTTAGAAAAATTTCAAACTCGGGGACTTTAAAAAAATTTTCGGTGTATACGCGGCGTATACTTAGGATGAATTCGACACGTATACACTATGTATACTTGGTGTATACTGAGCATAAACCGATCCGCTAGGGTTTGCACTCACAGGCTCAGGCGGAACGCTCAGGAGGAACACAAAAGCGGAACGGTCTGTCGGAACGCGACATTTTTTCGTGAGCACTGTTGGTGTTCATCAATTTATAAGACGTTATCACGTCAAAAATAGTGGAATCAGCAACAGCCAACCAGGTAACAAACACCGAATTCACTCTCAAACAATCTAATCAAAATACCATAACCATAACAACTCATAACCTTGAAATATTTGAAAAAATGAAAAAAATTATTAAAAGCATTCCTGATTGTCAATCATATACATACACTCCAAAACAGCTTAGACCAAAAAACTTAGTGCTCAAAGGAATTTATGGGGGGTATGACGAAAACGATGTTAAAGTAGCACTCCTAGCCCAAAACTTTGAACAAGCTACTATCACCAAAGTGACAAAAATAACCTACAATAAACAAAATGATAACAGCTACTTCTTCATAGTACAAGTTACCAGCAACAGCCTAACAGTTGAACTCACACGAATAAAACAACTACTATCACAAAAAATAAGATGGCAAAGACCCCGAAAACGAGGACCATTCCAATGCCACAACTGCCAAAGATTTGGCCACACCAGCCAAAACTGCAGCTGTAAACCGAGATGCGTGAAATGCGGAGAAGCCCACCTGCCCAAAGACTGTATTATCACCAAGGATATGCCTAAAGACAGCATAAAATGTGCAAACTGCAACCAAACAGGACACCCAGCCAACTACAAAGGTTGAATTTATTATAAAAACGCAACCTTGTTACACAACAAAAACTCAGCCTCCAAAAATAACAACTTAAGAAAGCCATCCAGAATGACAAATCCTCAGAATACATATGCCAACATGGCATCAAACCTTCATGATAACTACCAGGACACCTATCGAAACGACCACCAAGCAAACTACCAAGATGACTACCAAACCAATTATCCGCCTCTTCGGAATGTTCAACAAACAGGTACACCTCATCAAGGAAACTTCAACCTACAAAACTGGCTTGAAGGCTTCAAGTCAGAAATAATGAACATGGTCCACAATCAGCTCAACCAACTAACCAAGCAGGTAGCAGCCAACACTGCTCACATCAACGAAATCTTTCAATGCTGGGAGTAATACCTCCCTCCACCAACGAAAAAAAGATAAGTAGTGAAATAATTACACACACCAACTCACTAAAAATAGTAGCAATTAATGTAAATTCTATCATTCACAACAGAAAAAGATATGAACTCCAAAAACTACTTGACATCCAGGAGTATGATCTAATATTAGTCTCCGAAACCAAGCTGAACCCTAACCACACTCTCGAATTCCAAAACTACGACGTCATAAGAACCGATCGACCAGGAGCAATCCAAGGCGGAGGTACAGCCATCATAATAAAACGAGACCTCAACTCCGAAAAAATTCACTTTCCCAGCTCAGCTGCTAACTCTATACTGGAATTCACATTAGTGAAATTCCAACTCAAAAACAATTCTAAACTATATATAATCAGCGCCTACGCTACTAATGATAATAAAAGATTATTCTTGGACGAACTCAATACCCTTCTGGACGGAATTGGAGCCACAGATCCAAAAAACTATTACGTGATAGCTGGCGACCTCAATATCCGCAATAAAGATTGGGGCGACGAAAAAAACAACCAACGAGGCTTAATATTTAAAAAATGGATTGAGCAAGACTCAATAAACTACAAAGCTACCATTTACCCACCAGCATACCCCACCTTCAAACAAAGTAATTCCTACCTGGACATAAGCATAGCAGACTCAAGAATCAACGTATCCACCATCAAGAACAATAAGCTTAAATGCCTGGAGTACGACAGTGATCACAATGCGATCTCAATGGAAATAAGCATTGAAGCAGACTCTTTAGATAACCTAATCAATGAAACATCACAACATAGACATAGATTCAAATCAACAAAATGGAAAAAGTTCACAAAAGATCTTGAAAAGCGTTATACAACAACAGTACCGCCTAACCAAACACTTACAATCGACGAAATCGAAAATCATCTACACATTATTGAAAATTCGATCAAAAAATCTATAGATCAGACAGTACCAAAAATCAAACCACAAGACAAAGTCTATAACTATGTAAATTCCAAAATAAAAAAATTACAGAAAGATTAATCTAAGCTACTCACAACATACCACAAGCAAGTCAAAACTAATCCAAATTCAAAAGAAGTACGAGACACTACAGCTGCAATTAAGACCCTGAAGGATGAAATCCACAAAGAATTTGTGAAATCAGCGACGAGCTACTGGACCGGTCTACTGAAACAAATCGATCACCGTAAAGCCCATTTTTTCTTTTCGAAGATCAATAGAATGCTAAGACCCAAAAAAAAAAATTAGCATCGCGGACATCAAGCTAAAACCAAACGACTCTTTAATCGTAAACCACAAATGCATCACAAACAGAGCCTCGCTAAAAAATAACCAACTAACCATCTCAGGTCCCGTAGATAAACTCGATATAATTGGTAATCACTTCGAACGCATAAATTCACCTAGATACCTAAACGATGGCACAGCCACACGAGAAATAGTAGACTCCATGGCAGAAATCATCAAACAGGAAGCCTACAACTTCAAAACCCACAATGGTTCTCACACCACAATCAACGACGAAAACCTGGCATCGAATCCAGGAAACCCTGATTCGGAAGGAATTAATCTTTTCTGTACGCCATACGAAGTTGAAAACATTCTAAAAAAGCTACCAAATAAAGTCTCCAGCGGCCTAGACAACATACCTCCTATTATATTGAAACACCTACCTCAGTCAATCATCAAAAGCTATAGAGTCATTTGGGGTAAATGTGCGCAGTGGGTAAGCGTGCGCAAACCCATTCATTTGAGTCCCAAATACATGGGATTGCGCACTCTTACCCACTGCGCACATTTACCCCAAATGACTCTACCATTCTATTCAACAATGCCTTGAATAGACACTACTTCCCAACCAGTTGGAAACGAGCCAAGGTACTTCCTATTTATAAAAAAGGGAAAAATCCCAGCGATCCAGCCAGCTATCGCCCGATAAGCTTGACGCCCAGCATCTGCAAAGTTTTTGAAATTATATTAAACAAACGCATCATCAACGAATGCACAGACAATAAAGTAATCCCGGACAACCAGTTCGGATTTCGACACAGGCACTCAACAACTCATGCCATCAACAAACTAGCTTCTGATATCGCTAACAACCTAAGACTCACGCATCACACACCAGCACTGATGATTGACCTGGAAAAAGCCTTTGACTCGGGATGGATAAACGGCTTACTATTCAAATGTACCCAGTATAACTTCAGCAAATGGCTAATATTCATGATTCTTGAATCAATCACCGAAAAATCGTTCATAACCTGGGATGGAACTAATATCTCGTCATTTATCTTTGCCATACTCGAAGGATTTCAACAAGGCACACTCAATTAACCCATCTACTTCATAATCCTGACAGCGAAAATAATTTCAACATTAAACCAGACTGTTGGAAATTTGCTAACCATCAGAAACGTACCTAACAAGCCAAAGACTTTTAAAACGAGCTGTAACGAAGAACTAGCTAGCAAGGGCTTTCTCCACGGTCCGCGCATTTTCCGGTACCTAATTTTCGAACTTTACTGAGTCTCTCTCATTGGTTGAAACGTCCCCTCCACAGTCACCTCGAACGAGCCATCTCATTGGCGCTCACTTTATTCCTCCACTACCCGCAACGACAGTATATCAGTAGCAGCGCAGCGGGCCTGAAAAGCATTCGTTCAAGTACCTTCAACGTCTACAGTTCCAGCGAAGCAGTGGCAACTCAACTACCAGCGTGCAAGGCTAGCAACAAATAGTGAACTACGGATAAGTAAGCGAGCAAGGCTTACTTACTCCCAACCAACAAGCCACTTCAACTATTACGGACCATCTCAGCAGTACGGACCATCTCAAGGACCTTTTCGACAACGGAGTCAACTGTAAGCGCGCAAGGCTTATCCAGTTATTATAGTCTCAACAACAAGCGTGCAAGGCTTGTTATAACAAGCCAGTCTACTAACTTAACAGTTCTTCTCAGAGCTTGAAAACCAAACAGTTCTTCTCAGAACTAAACAACTAGCTCTCTTTTAAGAGCGAGTGACTTTGAGTCACCGCCTAGCCATCTTTGGGCTATTGCTGTCATCTCGACAGACATCAGCACTTCTCAGAGACAATCTCAACCAAAGGCCTTTCTCAAGGCCACCAATCGAATCAAGTCACGTAAGAGCTCATTTCAAGGCTAAGGAAAACTCCAGTACAAAGAGTCCTCTCGAGTAGGCATTAACACAGACACTGGAACAAATTCCCTATGCAACCAAATCCATAGCATTCGCAGATGATGCAATAATTTATCTCTCAGGAACATCAGTGCCCACTCTGCAAAAAAAACTCCAAACAGCAGCCGACGACCTTATCTTCAACTATTCTTTAAAATGGAACCTTCGAGTAAACCCAAGTAAGTGTGAAGTAATACTATTCCGACGTACCTTTGAACACCTATCAGCACCTAAAAAAAAAAGGCTTAAAAGACTTCCAAATAACGATGAAACAATCAGGAACTGGCAAAGCAGTAACAGTACCAAGGAAAACAACAGTTCGATACCTCGGCGTACACTTAGATTACACCCTCAAAAATAAAGACCACCTGGACACTCAACTCAAAGCAGCCTCAAACGCCTTCAAATCCAACAGTAGAATTTTTTATAGCAAATATCTCTCAGTGAAAGCCAAAATCATCTGCTACCAGCTCCTAGTGCGACCCATACTCACCTACGCCGCACCAATATGGTGGAACTCCAATCCTACCACAATGGAAAAGCTTAGAGCTTTCGAGAGACGATGTTTAAGAGCCTGCACGGGACTATACAGGGCAAGTAAATCAAACTACCAAAAATTCGTCAGTAATGAAAAGCTCTACGAAGCTGCAGATATACCCAGAATCGATAATTTTATTATCAAACTCGTCCGCGATTATTTCGCAAAGCTTCCAGAGATCAACAACGAAATAATAAACAATTTAGCGAAAATAAAAGAAGACCAAATCGAACACGGAAATAAGTCTGGATGCACTCCACCCGACGCTTTCATATACTACGACTCCAAAGGATT
>CAJNRD030000581.1:4083-15773 GCA_905319865.3 Cotesia congregata
TTTTTTTTTTATTTTTGTAAAAACTATTTTCGAGGGCCGATAACTGCCACCAGCTCCTGTGACCGCTGCTTCAGGAAGTTGTGCAGTTATTTGCGACGTTGTGTCTTGGATTTTTTAAAAATATAAAGTTGTTTCCCGATACTGGTATTAAATATTTGTAAGGGCCTATAACTGCCACCAGCTCCTGTGACCGCTGCTTCAGGAAGTTGTGCAGTTATTTGCGACGTTGTGTCTTGGATTTTTAAAAAACACCGAGATTTTTTTTTTAATTTTGGTAAAAACTATTTTCGAGGGCTGATAACTGTCACCAGCTCCTGTGACTGCTGCTACAGGAAGTTGTGCAGTTGTTGGCGACGTTGTGTCCTGGATTTTTAAAAAATATAAAGATTTATCTCTCGATACTGGTATTAAATATTTTTAAAGGCTGATAACTGCCACCAGCTCTTGTGACCGCTTCTCCAGGAACTATTGAAGTTGTCAACAGATTTCCCTATAATTTTTATAAAAAACCAAGATTTATGTTTAGATCTTTTTTCATAATCTTATCCAATTATTTTCTAATTCGTGAATGTTTTTTTTTTCTAAATTTTTATCATTCATTTGTTTATTTAATTATAAACAAATAGTTGTGATATTTTTTATTGGTTATAATAATTTGTTATCCATAAGTCGATGGTGATGGATCGTAAGTCTAAATTTATTGGTGACAGAATATATCTCCTCTCTGTTATATTTTGTATTTTAAATTCCTTCGCGCTCAATTCGTATGATGACTACGTTTACAATTGTCTTTTTTATAAATTATCAGAATTTATATTTATCCGTTATTTACAGATTTCCATAATTACAGATATCAAAATTTATTGGTCTATATTAACAGATTTCTATATTTTAAGTTTACGAATATTAATGATTGTCTATTTTTTTATGTTTCTAAATTTTTAATTGTCTTTTTTTCGACTTGTCTGAATTTATTCTTTTCTTTTTTTTTTTAAATATCAGTCATTTTAGATGTTTATATTCTGATGCGTCTAATTTCACGGAAATCTTTTTTTTTTGATTTTATAATTTTACGCTTATCTTTTTTAAAATAATTCTAATTATTTTGATTACTACATTTTTTCATTGCTATTTTTTAACTAATCGATATTGCAAAGTATCCTCAATAAGACACATCATTTTTTTATTATTTCTGAAATCTTATTTTTCCATATTTTTCATTTATTGATTTCCTTACTCACAGATTTCCAAAATTTGATGTTTCCATTTTCTGTAAAATTTCCGACCGTAAAGAATCAATGAAACGCATTGTACAACAAAAAAATTTATTATAATAACAAAGCGATTTTGTTAAGACAACAAAATTAACTTCAGAGCAATAAAAACTCATATGTTATTGCAACTTAGTTGATCTTGTTAAATGAACTAGTTGATTTATTATTGTAAGTAAATTCATTTGTTATTACAGCATATTTTTTTGTTATCCCTGTTTTTGTTGTCTTAACAAATAATTTTTATGCGTGCATGATAGAACAGTCGGAGCTGAGCTAAGTCTACAGTGATTGATAAGAAACTCTTCTTTATCGACCAGTGGAGCATTAGACCCCTTTCCTAGTGTGCAGAGAACCCTCGCGCTAGCCAACGTTGACTAGAGTGGTCACCCATTCAAGTTGTTGCTTAAATGTGTGATCGCCCAAGTCAGACGTGTGCCGCCCGGCTATCTCTGCCACTTCCAGAGGCTGGCAACGTAACGTAATGCACATATTTTTAATTATAATCACTGAAAAATATTGGTGCGTGCTGGGATCGAACCCGGGTCCCACTCTTTCGAAAAGTGAGCACCGAGCCGACCAGGCCATTGCCAGCCTTGTCGAAATCTCAACAATTAATTCTCAATAAATGATATAATGTAAAATAAATATTTCATCGTAATAAATAATGTTAAATAATAATTCAATAGTTCTTAATAATTTAACGCGTAATATAATTGCCAGGAATTTGCGCGCTCAAAATGGACGCCGGCATTCGTTAGTGCGTAGTAAAGCTTTGACCTTGGGTATACGTTAACTGCGTTGTACAAAAATTCAACTGACGCTCGATGGTTCCGTGAGAAGACAACTGGAATTTTTTCGATGTTTAATAATTCGGTTTTATTTATCAATTAAAAGATAAATGCAATTAAACCGATCTTTTAGATGTTAAAAATTATTTACCGAGTAATCCAATAATAATTAATTTTTCACGACAATTAACACCGCAAGGTCTCGAACATTCCTCGGGTATAAACCCCCAAGAAAAACGCTCAACAGCAACTAACGAATCAAATTAATTAAATATTTACGGAATTACTAAATAAATTATTAATGAATAATTAATAACCCAAAAATAATTATTATTGAGAATAATTAGCCAGAGGAGAAGTAAACCTGGTATAAACCCCGCGGTCCACTCCTAGCCCACAGAGTAATTATTATTGATACCTTGATGAATTAACGACGATCTACCTCACTACTTGAGGTCGAAGTCCTAGATGTTGTTGGCTTCCGTCGATTGGTAATTACTCCGGGGATCCGTTCTTCTTGATTGTGGCACACTTTCTGGCAGTTACACTACTTCTCCCCGACACAACGCATGGCACTCCTATATAATAACCCCCCAAAATACCCCCTCCTACTCTCTCTATAGGGCTGAAGATCGAGGCGCAGCAGTGCTAGTCGAATAGTTATCGATCTCTGGCGACTTATCGATTAAGGGTAATTTACCCTGTTACAAGTTTACTTAAATTGGGACATACGTTAAGAAAATAACTGTCATCAAATCATTATTATTTTCTTGTTGTTTTGTAAGTATACTTCATGGCATTTCTTAATTATCAATTTGAATATCGGCTGCAAATTTCTAATATTGTTTTTCTATACTGATTTTATTAAGAGTAATACAAAGCACTTTCTCAAAGTGTCAGCGTGTTCTATATTTGGAGAGCCAGAGAGATTACCCAGTAAACACGTTTACGTCAATGTGACGTCAAAATGACATTGGGCTATGTCAGGATTTACGTAAGATATAAGTCACGAATGAGTCATATGTGACTCATTATTTCACACTTCCTGACGTAAGATTCTGACGTAAAAATATGACTTAGTCATGACGTCAGTATTATGTCTTCATGACATTTATGACGTCAATATGACGTACCTGTGATGTCTATATCATGATAATGATGTCATTATGACGTAAAAGTGATGTAAAAATTGTACCTCAGAAAAAGTATTTAAAAAAAATTTCTCAAAAATAAAAAAATTGCAATTTCGAAATCAATTATAGTATTGTGGACTTATTACAAGCTTTGAAACACTAGATATATGTAAATACTTGATGAAAAAATCTTGAGGTATGCTGGACTCGAACTCGGGAATGCTGCTCACTTGTCCAAACAACGATTCGTGTCACTTAACGACTAACTTATGTGTTAACCCTTACATGACGAAAAATACTTATTTCATAATTTTTTCTGAGATTAAATGGATTTTAAGAGCTGGAACCGTATACAATTCAAGTCTAATAATTTATACAATTTCATAAAATTTTATTAAAACTCATGAAATTTTATAAAGTTCTGTAAAACTTTATAAAAACTCTTATTAAAGGCTCGCTACTGAAACTTGCGATAATGAATAAGCAATTTATAAATTTTTATAAAAATTGATTTAATCTTACACTTTCAAAAATTTTCGTGTAAAAGCGGACACAGAACTTTACATGGTTGAGCGAAATTTTTCAGAGTAAACGATATATCCGTGTCACTTGAATATTTTTTTAATACTTATTTTATTTCTCAAGACTCGAATTTTTTTCTTTTTTTTAAATAATTTTTTCCATAAATTTAGTATTTTTTATTTGGATTTTTCTTCTTCAAAATTTCAATTTACGAAATTTAGATTTTTTTTTTTTAAATTGAAACTCTTTTAAGAATAACATTTTTTTCATCTATATTTCTTTTTAATTTCAATTTTTTTCGAAATTTGAATTTCTTTTATTTAATATACTAACAACATTATGAAACTTGATGTAAAATACTATTAGTCTCGTCAATGACAATCATGGAACTGATTGAATTATTTCTAAAACACTGTTTCATAAATAGCAGCATTAATGTCAGAAAATTATTTTTCAAGTAATAGTGCAATATTTAAATGACTGAAATTTAATCTCTTGACGCAAAATCATAAGAAATTGTACGTTTACTCGCTTGACGGTTTAAAAATTTAGAGTTCATGCCACATAAATTGAACTCGGTATTTTTTTATCATTTTCACACCGTCATTTATACTGAATGAAGTTAAAAATATTTTTACAATGGATAAAAGTACCTAAATTCATGGAAAAAATATAAGTGAGAAACATATGCACTGAAAAAAAAAGTATTTCTTGCACCAAGAAAATTTTGACGGAGGCCAAAGTTATATTGGAGCAAGAATATAAGTGTTTTATTCTCAAGAAATTTTGACTTCATTCACGGAATTTTCAGTCATCTTTAATATATTCTTGGTCCAAAGAAATTTACCTTTGAGTCAAGATTTTTTTTTCTATAGTGTATGAAAACATACAAGCATAAATATAAAGAATTTATATCCCTAGCGGATTCACTGCCACGGTTATAATATGGTCAATTCACGGTCAAACATTGGTCAAACATTAGTATATATGAAGTGATTTGACGGTCTATATCAGGTGTCATTGTGAACGTTTTTGACGATTGATTTACCGACTGTAGATCCGAGAAATACCTTTTTTTGTTGGTGAATTTACGGTGATTTGACCGACATTTCACCATCAATTCACCCGTATATAACTGACAAACAACTAGCTCATTGCGGTCGATTCACCGTGTCATCGTGGGAATCCGATGAAAGAAAATAGGTGCATTCACCCAGAATAATCGATATTAAGCTCGTAAATTGTTCGCGTATACGATAATAATTAAAAAAAAAAAATTTATTATAAAATAACACTTCGCCCAGACCGGGGATCGAACTCGGTTCACCAGTTTGAAAGTCGAGGGATTTTCCTGTTATCCTATCCCAGACTTGTATTAAAGATGCATTTTAATCACCATCTATTTTACGGATACTTAATTTAGTTTTGATAATTATTTCTATTCCATAAATTCTAAATAATAAATCATTCTTTTTGAATTTATCACCAAAAATAAATGCATTAAATTTTATTAATAAAAAAAAAAATTTTTTTTTTTATTTCATGAGCCCGCCCATGTTAAATTCAAAATTTCATAAAACAAAAAATCCTGAAATTTTACAAAAATTTATAAAAAGTGTTTTTCTTATAATGTCAAAAATTGTAGTGACTGAATACTTTTTCGAATTATTTTTATTAACTATTTATTTATTTTTTATTAGCCCCGTATATTAATTTATGAAATTTTTTTACATTTACAAATAAAACTTCATCCAGCAATTTTTCAATGGATCGCTGGTATAAAATTTCTACTTTACCGTTACTATCTTCTTTACCGCCATTTCACCTGTAATTCACTCGCAGACTACCGTGAATTTACCACCGAAATACTCTTTATTCACCGAATTTTTACTAGTCATTCACCGTTGTATCTATGTCTGAAAACGATCAAGAGATCGAAAAATCATCGTTATTGAGTGGGAAACACATGGAGAAAATCTAGTGAATGTTTACTGTATGAACCATGCAATCACCGTCAGAACATTTCACAACTTCACTTATTTTTCACCGTCGAACGACGGTTGTTCGATCACCAATAGACTTTCCTTCATCGGTAAAGTGAATTTACGGTGAATTCACCGTCGTTTGACCGTAATTTAACCGTCACCAGGAATCCGCTAGGGATCCCACATGTATTTAATTTATATGTATTTTTCTTAAAAACGTAAATGAAAAATGTTTTGTATGTTATTTTCTAATATGTTAGATATATTCATTAATATTGAGAAATTCTAAATTTTTGTTATTAAGAACGGACTTAAATTTGCAAGGTACCGGCCTAAACCAGCTGTTCAACTCTTCCTGATTCTTACAAAATTTCAAATCAATTTTCACTAATATTTAGCGATTAATTGTAAATTAGACATCTTGTTAAAGAAGTTTTATACTTGATAAATTTTGATTAATCGATAATATTAAAAAAATACATCCCCCAAATTTTATCAATATTATAGAAAATAATTGTTTGTCACTGATTTAGAAAATTACTTTCAAATTACATCAGTTTTATGTACAATTATGACAAATTATTGACGTTAAATAATGACTCACAAATGGTATCGGTATTACGTACGACCGTGACTTGTCACTGATGTAAACACATGATATTAATCTTACGTCAAGATTACGTACAAACGTGACTTGTCACTGATGTAAATGCTTGATGTTAAACTTACGTCAAGAATACGTACAACCGTGACTTGTCACTGATGTAAACGCATGATATTAAACTTACGTCATTATGACATACAATGATGGCATTAATGTTACGTAATATTGAAGTTTATATATTATGTCAGTTGTACGTAATATCTAAGTCATTTCCGTGATATCATAGAGAAGTAATAAACTTACGTCAGTATGATGTCAAAACTATATCATATATTATTACATCACAATTGGATCACAAAACAGGTCAATTGTACGTCATATTTACGTAAAATATTGTGACATTCCTATGATTTATAAATGACGTCATATTAAAGTCATGTGTTCACTGAGTACCCAAGGATCATCTTCCAAGCATGGAAGACACTGTGAGGTATTGTAATTACCTAAGACAAGGAAGAAAAAATAAGAATCAATTTGAGCCATCACTCTCTGAAATTGCAAGTATTATAGCTACAGACGTAGAGAAGTTATTTTCTATGATTTCTGTCCTAACAGTTTCAACGAAACGAATTATCCAATTAATAATTGCTCAACATGAAAAATATTTGAAAGCTAAAAAAATAGTGAGTTATAATCACTATTCTTCGTCATCTAAAACTATTCAATGTAAGCTCTTGTAAATGTATTGAATTCAGTATCTGCAATTGTCCAGAAGAAAAAAAAATACCTGTCACTCAACATGAATTTCTCGCAGATCAGAGAACTGCACGCTTACGAAAAATCTCTCAACAATTTTTAAACATCCCAGAGCCGAATGATGAATATACAGTACGTTTACTTCGTAGTATCTCAGATTTAAACCAAAATTTGGTATCTTCAGACTTATCTTCTAATTCATTATTCAGTGAAATAAATTTTTATCAAAAATCGACTTCTTCCATCAACAGTACTTCGTCGAAAACAATTTCATTGTATGAACCAAGCTACAGACAAAGAAGAAAAATGGATTTTAATCCAAATGGATTTAAAAAAAAAAAAAGTTCAATTTGATGGAAAAAAAAAATTTACATGGCTTAGCTTGGGTTGATCCCACTTGTAAATAATAACCATCTTTGAAAAACAGCGTCAATTACTTTTTTTGATCTGGTAGTTTTTGCCATGATTGTAAAATTAAGGAGATGAAAATATTCACACAAATAATAATGCATCAACAATCAACTCGCTTGCTTCATATTTAAAGCTTACTCATACGCAGGCGCAAGCACATGCATTAATTAAACACATACTAACATAAACATGTAGAACGCTTGGACCTGGAGCAAGATATAGATATAGATATACTGACTATCCCACTACACAGGAGCATACATATGGACAATGTTTAGTAGACGATAGTGGGGATGCTACGAAGAGTCGCACAAAGAGGAGACCGAGAATGTCTAATGTTTTCTGTCTCATTCTCTCACCGGCTGAATCCTATACATTTATGTGTTTGTGTCTCTATGGACTTATTTTATAGTTTCATCGAATTTGAAATCACAACAATTCTAAAGAAGTTTCACTTCAAAAATTATTACTGATTAACTGGTCGTTTACTGATTCCATCTCTTACTGGTGAATTACTCATTGGTGAATTACTGATTCCGTCTCTCACGGAATGTTTTTTTTGCATTTCAGGAAAATTTACTTCTTGCGATATTAGTTGATGACAATACAAATATTCGTGAATTTGCTTTAAAAACTATTATTAAACCAAGAGAAAATTCAGAATCAGCATAAAGACATGTCATTCGTTACTTCAAGTTACCTGCTCTTCAGATCAATGCCAAAGATTATACCAAAATGATTAATTGGAATCACTGTACGGTGACATCTTCTTTCGTTCTAACTAATGTATCTATCGAAGAATTGAGAGAAATTTTAGCAAATAATAATGTTAGTCCGAGAAGTATATGGGAATTGCAAAATTTTCCTTGTCATACACAAGCCGTAGAACGTACGGTTAAGCTTGTGACAGAAGTTTCAAATAGAGTTTGTAATTATGAAAGTAGAGATGGAGCGATTCGATCGACTTTAGAATCTCGTCGGAAAAATCCAACGTTCGACAGTAAAAATCAATTCCCGAGAAAAAATTTTTCTATATAATCATATAAAATTGTATATGGGGTATTCCATGCCAAATCGACCACTTTTGAACCCGACCCCTTTAGATTTAGCTGAAACTTTAGTATTTTTTTCTACCCTTTGGAAGACATTTTTGAGAATTTTTTCAAATTTTTTTATCCAACCCAAAAAAAGTTATGAATTTTTCAAAAAAATGGCTTTTTTATTTTCAAATAGCCATAACTTTTTTAGAAATTGACTTTTGGGTACCTTTTTTTTTTTAAATTTTTGTTTTTGAATGAACTTTTCGAAAAAATATACAAAAAAAATTTGGCATGATCAATTATATAAAATAATCGGCTTTTTTAAGTAAAATCGTCATTTTTTCGAAGTCCGCCATTTTCTTTTTTTTTTTCTCAAAAAAAACTTCAATTTATTTGACAACTATCCCCACTAATTCCGAGCTAGGCCCATTTTTTTAAATATTTTTTTTATTCATTTAAAAAAAAAATTGTCAAATTTTCAAAAATGGAAAAAATTTTTTTTCCGTAAACTTTATTTCTATCATAAAATAAATATAATTTAACGATTTTGTGATACAGTTCTCAATTTATAGATTTAATTTACGACTATAATAACTAAGCTTAATGATTAATACAGTTAATATTCAATGATTTCACAAAAACAATACAAAAAATTATTTATTAATTTTCTCTTTCGCGTTTCAATATTTTACAAATTCTGTGTTCATTAGAGTTTGAAAATTTTTTAACAGACAAATAACCATTTTTGTCCGGAATTATACAATGTAGTTGTTGAGTTCCTACAATTGGTTTCGTTTTCAAAAATCTGTCATTTAAATCAGTTAATGCTGTATTATAATCTTCTTCTGGAGAAAACTTAACTATGATATTTGGTAAGTTATTCGGATTAGAAGCCCATTCAAAAAATTCTATCGGTGTTGTTATTTGTTTATCAACTACAAGCTGGAGACTTGCTCTTGCTGCGTGTCGTTTGATGATGCCACCAATTCCATCACACGGACCTTTGCCATGGGCAGTCGCAGAAAAATGCCATTCAGCAGGAATATCAAAATCATCTTCATGATAATATAAATTTACAAAATTATTGAAGTTTTTGAACTGTTGAGGAGCCCCATCAGAAAAATAATAAATCTTGTTATAGCGTTCAGGAAGACTTTTTGCATAATCAGTTATTAGTTTGATGAAAACATGAACAGCAACAGCATCGTGATTATTACAATCTGAAATAATTACTAAACTTTTGTGATCAAGTTCATCATTTATTTTGTAATAAATAACCACCGGAAAAACTGTTGCCTGGTTATTATTCCAGTGAAAACCAGATGCTGCATTTTGTACTACGAACGCGTAATTCTCTGCAAAATCACAAATAATGACAAATTCATTTGGTTTCAGTGTTTCTTTCAATGTTTTCAAAAATTTGGCTTGTTCTTTAGCAATAAATGAGTGAGGTAAAGGAACTTTTAATTCACTACAAAAGTTTTCAACAAATTCTTCTGTAGGCTTGATAAAAGTTTCCAAACTACTTCTCGGTTTTGATATCCAATACTTATACGTAATATTCTCGATCTCCTGATTCTCAAAACATGTTAGTAGAATGTTACTCAACTCATCTACCCCTGGACAGTTGTTACATCCACCCAAATAACATTGCACCGATGGAGTCTCACAAATTATCATGTCCAAACAATCACTATAGTGTTTTATGGGCTTTTCTGTATTTATTGCTAAGGAATGAAGATTTGCACCTAAAAGAAAAGTTGTCAAATAAACGGAAAATTCACACACTTATAATTATTAATTAATTTGATAATTACCAAGCATCATCAACTTAAAGTTTTGATGGATCGTACATACACAGATGGTGTGTGTTCCACTTGCTCCTGCTAACGCACAATGTTTCGGTCGTAAAGAAGCGAATTTCGAAAATCCAATTTTCTCTGTTGGGTTTATTTCACGAAAAAATTGGTACAGTTCTTTTAAGTTAGACAGAACAAGCTGTTTTTGGACGTATACTCGATTACTATCATTATTTCGAACTGAAACAAAATCTTTCATACCGGGCATCAAAGCACTATACTCATCATCGTTGTAAAAATTTTCAATTTTTAATAACATTTGATGAGTAATTGTCCTCCCTATACAAAAAATGTTAAGTAATTCAGTCTTCAGATGTACCAGAAACATCAATTCTACGCTATACCTACCAAATTTCGATTCAGGTGTTGAAAGTAGACCCTTTTCTTCAACCAACTTTTTTGCTACCCTTGTTAAATGCCGTGATGTATTCATAGTTTCAGAAATACGTCGTCGATCGATCCTTTATCGGCAGCTGAGAGCAAAATTTTCTTTAAGCTGTCAGATATCTGATTTATTTTATTATTTAAAAATTGATAATCATTCAATTTTTTTGTAGGAATCGGCGATTGATTCAACAGTCGCAATGCATCGTTTATAACGGGTAATTGAGTTGCAGCGCTAACTTGGGATGCCGAGCTTGATTGTGAATTTCTGGGTTCGCTATTAAACGACAAGAAACCTTAAAAAAACAATGAAACATGTAGTTGCTAGGAATGTATTTAAGTAATGTATGAATAATTTTAAAAAACTTACGGAATGATAAGGATAACGGGAGATCCGTGGCAGTTGTGTTACTATCACTGTCAGCACCATCATTGTTCTCATTGTTGTCACTAAAATCATCATCATGGTCACTTGCATCAACATTAGGATCATCACTAGTATTTGTTTGTTCCTTTTTACTAATTTTGAAGCTTCTTTTCGACACGAATTGCATAACAAATAATTTCCATCTAATCCTAACGTTACTTTGATAATGTCAGTTGCTGGACGTAAACCCATTTTTCTTAAATGTGATTCCAACTTAAATGGATTACAACATCAATCGAATCCTTAGCGGATTCCTGGTGACGGTCAAACTACGGTCAAACGACGGTGAATTCACCGTGAATTCACTTTACTGATGAAAGAAAGTCTATTGGTGATCGAACAACCGTCGTTCAACGGTGAAAAATAAGTGAAGTTGTGAAATGTTCTGACGGTGATTGCATGGTTCATACAGTGAACATTCACAAGATTTTCTCGATTTTTTTCCCACTCAATAACGATGGTTTTCCGACCTCTTGATCATTTTCAGACATAGATACAGCGGTGAAC
>CAJNRD030000605.1:9185-19958 GCA_905319865.3 Cotesia congregata
ACGGTAACCATGGTCACGGTAACCATGGTCACGGTAACCATGGCAACGGTAACCACAGCAACGGTAACCATGGCAACGGTTGTGGGGGAGGGTAGGGTGGGGTTGAGTTCTATAATTGATAGGTGCCACTGATTGGTTCTTAGATTAGAGAATCAAAATGATATTTTTTCCCCAAAAAAAAAAAGAGAGAGAGATAGGGAAGAAGGGGGAAGAAGGAACGAGAGGGGAGAAGAATGAGAGGGAGGGGAGGGGGTAGCATACGTGATGGTTATCGAAAAATCCATTTGGGCTAGGAATTGCGCAAAATCCCTTCTTATCTCTCCTCTACGGTGAAAAAGGAGTACCTCCCTGATAGCCACACTTACTATAAAAATACTTGTAGTATAGCAAGTTTAGTCAAAGTTAACGTTAAGTTCACTCCAAAACTTGTACAGTAAAAGTTATATACAATTTGTGTTGAAGTTGTATAGTAACTACTTGACGTTAATCTACTGCCGCAATTTCAATCCAAGTTTTAACCAACTTTTAATATGATACTAATGTTAGCCGAGGTTTAAAAATTTTTCTATTTTTTTTTAACAATCAAATTGCAAGTAAAAAAATAATTTTAAAAAATTTCATTTATAATTTTTCAAATTTCCTACATGTGAAATTTTTTTTTTTTATTTTATAGTAACAATTTTTTTAATAAAAATAATTATAAAAATTTTCAGATGTCGGCTAATTTAATTTTCATACTTTTTATCTATAAAAAAGTTATTGTTAAGTTAGAATGATATTTAAAAAAAAATTACTGTAAAATTCATAGAAAAATTAATGTTACTTTAAGTTATATTTATTCGGACCTTTAAGTTGATTAGCAAACCATGATTTAAAAAAGTTTTTTGCAGGTTAATTGTCAATCACTTAAGTGATTTCTTATTTTTCGTAAGAATTCTTATAAAAAATTAATGAAAAATAATAGGATGATAAAAAAAAATTTTAATGCTTTGTAAATAAATTTATCAAAGATTTCAGAGTATTTTTATATTCAAGAAAATTAAACATCACATAATTTTAGATATTTATTTTTATTAATAAATTATTGAAACACTTTTATACATTTTTGAAGCAAAAAATGAAAATTAATTTAGCTGACATTTGATAATTTTAGGAATTTTTTTTTAACAAGTAAATTATGGTAAAAAATAATTAGAAAAAAAATTGACATGTAGAAATTTATAATAATAAAAAATGTAATTTTTTATAAATAATTTTTTGGAATTAATTTATTTGTTAAAAAAAAATTACAAAATAGTCAAGTGATTGCTAACTTCAATGTCATAGCTAAAAACAAAAAACTATTAAATTAATTCAATTCACTCACTTTATATTCATAATTGCAAATACAATTTTACATTTTTTACATTATAAAAATATTGTGTCAGATATAAGTAACTGAAAACGCTTTGATGGTATGAGTCGAAGATAGCTCGTCTGATAGTGAGCTTGGCTAGAAACCAGGCGATCCGGGTTCGAGTCCCCGGTTTAACAATAAAATAATAATTTTTTTGGCACGGCAGTAGCTAAAAATTTTTACTGTGCTACGTTTTCTTTACCGATAAATTACCTACCGATGTAAAAAAGAGACAAATTCTGATAAACTGCCGTATCAATGAGTGTTTTCATTCATTTTGTCCAACTTCACTAAAATTTCACATTAAAACTTTTACTAAAACATTTGATAAAAGTTAAAGTCAAATTTCGGCCCTAGATTGTATAAAAGTTGGACTGCAACTTAACGTTAACTTTTACAATTGGATGGCTATCAGGGTAGTGAGGGCTAGTCTAGCACGACTGATGCTGAACGTCGGAGGCCCAAAGCAAAGCAGGAGGCTATTACTGTCATCAGTAGTCACATCGGTGCTCACTTACGGAATATCCATTTGGGCCGACGCACTAAGACGCAAGAATCATGGAGAAAGGCTGGGTCAGTATATCGACTGAGTGCCCTACGAGTAGCTAGCGCCTTTCGCACAATATCAGAGGATGCAGTGTGTGTTATTTCCGGTACTCTGCCTCTCAGAGTCCTAGCTGAGGAAAGACGTAACCTATATCAGCGAAAAAGGTCAACCACACTGAGCCCTAAAGAACTTAGAAGCGAAGAACGGTAACACAGCATCGCAAGATGGCAACAAGAGTGGAACGCTTCAGAAAAGGGTCGGTGGACGTACCGTCTCATACCTCGGATTGATGTGTGGTTCAACCGGAGTCACGGTGAGATCAACTATTACTTAACGCAGATGTTATCAGGACACGGATGTTACCAGAAGTATCTCCACCGCTTTAAGCATGATGATACCCTAGAGTGCTCGTTCTGTCCAGGGGTCAATGAAGATGCGGAGCATGTCTTCTTTGTGTGTCCACGTTTCAACCAACAGCGCAATGAGTTAGAAAAGATTCTGAAGAAGAGAACCTAACCAGAGTCAATAGTAGAGACAATGTTGTCGTCAGAAGCTGCCTGGAACGCCACAAGCATTTTTGCTACAAAAGTGCTTACCGAGTTGCGATCCATTGAGAGGAAAAGAGCGAAAGACCGAATCTAGAAGAAAGAAATAATATCTTAGCCACCAGAAGGAAGAGTGGCAGCTAATTCCTCCCCCCGTGAAGAAATGCCTTACGGCGGTACCATGGGGGATCAGAGGATAGAAGAGAAAGGGGTTTAGGGTTTAGCGGGTAGGGGCGTCAGCGTCGAGTTTTAGTGTGACGCTGCGTCAAGTCGCCACATATCCAGGCCAACAACTATGCCTAGGATCCGTAAAAAGGATCCCCCCCCCCTAAAGGGAAAAAAAAAGAAAAAAAAACACACACACGCACGCACGCGCGCACGCACACACACACACACGCACGCACGCATACACACACACACACACACCTGCGGCAGAGGAGAAACTGCTACTAGGCGCGTCTCCCCGTAGCGGATGGGTTGACACTTGCTGTCTTTGGATGACACTTGGATAATCTCTTAGTTGATGAGGTACAGCGGGTAGGAGCAAAGCAAAATAACCAAACAAAATACGCTCCCGTGGACAAAACTCCCCTTTAATGGGTTGGTTACACTAACTGACCTAACAAGACGAGGGTAGCGTTGTTCGCGTCCGTAGGTACTGCTTCAACACCCTACACGTGCTCTCCGGGTAGTGCTAAATGACCAACACCAAACAACGATATGGAAATGTCAGAAGATATTCAAACATCGTTTACAGTACAGAGGATGGATATTTCAGTGCCGGCGAGGGAAGGCGTGAAAACGGGCCTGAACTCGTCGTTATCAAGCGACCGTTACGACAGCACGGTGGACCCCATGGCTCTGCAGTCTGGAAACGCTACAGGGAGTACGAGAGCAATTAACAAGAGTATTGATGGGCCTCATGTCCAAGAAGCGGCGATAACAGCAAGCGCTGAAATGAAGAGAACAAAAGCACTGAAACGCCTTGAAAAGCTGACCATTGACTTGCAGGATTTCGTCCTATCCAAGGTCAATATTCACAAGGAGATCAAGACAAAGACGACCAGCGTAGTCAACGCCCTGCAACGATTCAGAACACTGGATGAGGATTGGCAGGCAACACGACGACGTCTAACACCTCGCATTACGCCAGAGAAAAGCAGTCAAGCTGTTATTGAGACTGAGGAATCAATGGACACCGGTGCCGATGGGGACAGCGAATCTATTGCTGAAGACAAAAGTGAAGGTGTTCTCAAGTCTAATAAGAGGAAGGACCGAAACTCGCCAGATCCAACAGAAAGGCGAGTGGCAAAGAAGAAGGACCAGAAGCCAAGTCCTCCGAAAGACGCGTCGAAGCAGAACGCCGAGAATAAAGACGCACCTGCCTGGCAAAACGTCCAATCAAGGAAGGAGACGAGGAGACTAGCCAAAGAGCAGCTCGCAAAGCAGACTTCAAAGGAGCCCAGGCCGGAGCCTAAGCGGAAAAAACCCCGCAAATGGATCAGACCCGACGCACTGATCATTCGCCCGACCGAGAAGGAGAAATACGCCGGGATCCTGCGTCGAATCAAGCAGTCCGTCCCTGATGAACAGGTCCGTACGACCATGGAGAAAATCCACAAGACCAATACCGGGGACATGCTGATCACACTTTCGAGAAAGAGTGCTGATAGAGGCGAAGCCCTACAAAAGACCATCGCGGACATCCTTAAAGAGGAAGCCAAAGTGATATGCAAAGGGCCACAGGAGACTATCGAGATCCGAGAGGTCAATGACGACACGACGAAGGCAGACATTCAAACTGCACTGAAAAAAGAAGCCGGAGAAACCTATGAAATACCTCTGGAATCGATCAAGATCCGCAAAGCCTACAGAGGTACTCAGACTGCTACAGTGACGCTACCAGCGACAACTGCACAGAAGTTACTAGAAGGTAACAGCAAAGTGAGAATTGTTTGGGCCAACTGCCGAATAAGAGCAACGAAGAGACCTGTCCAATGCTTCAAATGCTGGCACTTTGGGCACTTCGGATCCCAGTGCAAAAGCAAAGTCGATCGGTCTAGGCTTTGCATCAGGTGCGGACAAGAAGGGCACAAGATTGCTGATTGTGAAAATCCAGCTAAATGTGCATTATGTGCTGAGATTGAGAGTGCAGAGAATGTTGCCCACCATGCCCCTACCCATAAGTGTCCGATATTTCAGAATGCACTCCAGAAGTTGACGAACAAACAAGCATGAGGATATTGCAGCTCAATCTCAACCATTGTGAGGCAGCGCATGAACTGCTCATGCAATCCGTGCGAGACCTAGAGCTTGACTTGGTACTGATAGCAGAGCCATATAAACACCTGAGTACCCAACCCTGGGAATCTGACAGCACATCCAAAGCTGTCATCTGGTCATGTGGCAAGCTCCCTTTCAAAAATGCGGTCGACAACAGTAATGCCGGCTTTGTAGCAGTATCAGTAGAGGGCATTCGCTTCTATAGCTGTTACGCACCACCTAGCCTCTCTACTGTCGAATTCACCACATTTCTGGATCGACTTACCGAGGACGCGAAGCATTACCACCCAGTGGCAATAGCTGGGGACTTCAACGCCTGGGCAGTAGACTGGGGCAGCAAGCATACAAACACGCAAGGAAAGGAATTACTAGAAGCCTTTTCTACATTAGATGTAGTACTGCTCAACAGTGGTGACACACCAACCTACACCAAAAGAGACGCAAGTTCTATGGTAGATCTCACTTTCGTCAGTGGCAGCCTCACCAGAGGTAATATCAACTGGAAGGTGATGGATACCTATACAGCCAGCGACCACAACGCGATTCTCTGGGAAATATTAAACGCCCAGAGCCCGAGAAGACCTAAAGAGCAACTTAACACCATTGGCTGGAAGGTAAAAACTCTTGACCTAATTGCATTGTTAGTAGCTCTCAATAGTGACCAGATTATCGCGGGTTGCGCAGAAGAGAAGACCAAGGACCTGATGAAAAGAGTGACCCAGGCGTGCGACGCCAGTTGTCTCATAGACGTGGCATGAACACAAGACCTTCCGTTCACTGGTGGAACGACCACATCAGCGCCTTTCGTAATGAGTGTCATCAAAAGAGAAGAATATCTCAGCGTGGCTACCGACGAACTAACTCTGTGGAACTGGTTGCAGAGTACAAAAAAGCCCGTCGATCCCTGAACAAAGCCATCAAAGATAGCAAAAGAAAATGCTGGAAGGACCTGATCAACGAGGTGGACAGAGATCTGTGGGGTCGGCCGTATAAGGTGGTTATGACCCATCTTAAAAACCAGCTAATGCCATCACCCACGTGTCCTCAACTCCTACAAAAGATCGTAAACGCGTTGTTCCCCGGACAAAGCGAGTTTAACTACCTAGTAGCGCAGAATGAAATGGATGACATTCCATTTGTCATGGAGGAAGAACTGATGGAGGCTTGTAATCGTGTAGGGAACAATAAAGCGTCGGGATTGGACGGGGTCCCCAATATTGCCTTAAAAACAACTATAAAATCAGTGCCATCATTGTTCCTGGACGTCTACGACAGATGCCTCAAGGAAGGAATTTTCCCTCGGAAGTGGAAGTAGCAACGACTAGTACTACTTCCAAAAGGAAAAAAGCCACCAATAGAACCGTCATCTTATTGACCACTTTGTATGTTAGACACGGCAGGTAAGATACTTGAGCGTATAATCCACCAAAGAATAGAAGCAGTTGTCGATCCACTCCTGGCAGACAACCAGTATGGTTTTCGGAAAGAACGATCAACCCTGGACGCAATCAACCTGGTTGTTGCAACGGCCAAGGAGGCAATCGAAGGGACTAGATGGAAGGGTCGAGCGAAGAAGTACTGCCTGGTTGCCACTCTGGACATCAAAAATGCCTTCAACTCCGCCAACTGGGACTGCATTATGCAAGCTCTGGAAGAGAAAAACGTACCAGGATACCTACGTAGGATAGTGGCTAGCTACTTCACGGACAGAATCCTGAGATACGACACGAAGAATGGTCCAAAAGAGTACGATATTACCGGAGGCGTACCCCAGGGTTCTGTTCTGGGTCCACTTCTGTGGAATGTCATGTATGATGGCCTGCTGAGACTGACTCTACCAAGAAGTGTCAAGCTTGTTGCATACGCAGACGATGTAGCTGTCGTAATCGTTGCGAAACGCCTAGATGAGATAAACCACATGTTCAGTATCACCTTTGAGAAAGTTAACCGGTGGATGGATACAATGAATCTACAACTGGCTAAACAAAAGACTGCGGCTGTGCTTATTACCAGCAGAAAAGTGATAGAGACCATAAAACTGAAAGTCGGAGAACAAGAAATCACATCACAACCATATATCCGGTATCTGGGAGTGATGCTTGATGCCCGACTCAACTTTAAGCAGCAAGTCGAACACGTGAGTGCAAAAGCATCAGCAGTGGTAGCTAGCTTAGCACGGCTGATGCCAAACGTCGGAGGCCCAAAGCAGAGCAGAAGACTACTACTATCATCTGTAGTCACATCAGTGCTCACTTACGGAATATCTACCTGGGCGGACGCACTAGAAAAGCAAGAATCATGGAGAAAGGCTGGACCAGTATATCGTCTGAGTGCCCTAAGAGTAGCTTGCGCCTTCCGCACAATATCTGAGGAAGCAGTGTGCGTCATTTCTGGAACTCTTCCTCTCAGAGTCCTAGCTGAAGAAAGACGGAACCTTTACCAACGAAAGAGGTCAACAACACTGAGCGCAGAAGAACTCAAAGCGGAACAAAGACAGCACGGCATCGCACGCTGGCAATCTCAGTGGGATGCCGCAGAGAAGGGTAGATGGACGCATCGTCTCATACCAAAGATCGACATTTGGCTGAACCGGAATCACGGTGAGGTCAACTACTACCTAACACAGATGTTGTCAGGACATGGCTGCTTTCGGGCTTATCTTCACCGCTTTAAGCATGACGACTCTCCGGAGTGCCCGTCCTGCTCTGGAGCCACTGAAGATGCAGAGCACGTTTTTTTCGAGTGCTCGCGTTTCAATCAACAACGTGAGGAGCTGGAGAAGATCCTGAAGAAGACAATTCAACCAGAGTCAATCGTAGAAGCAATGCTGTCTTCAGAAGCTGCCTGGAATGCAACGAACACTTTTGCCACAGAAGTGCTTACAGAGCTGCGTTCCATCGAGAGAAAAAGAGCAAAAGACAGAATCTAGAAGGAAGATAACATCTTAGCCACCAGTAGGAAGAGTGGCAGCTAATTCCTCCCCCCGCGAAGAAATGCCTTACGGCGGTACCATGGGGGATCAGAGGATAGAAGAGAAAGGGGTTTAGGGTTTAGTGGGTAGGGGCGTCAGCGTCAAGTTTTAGTTTGAGGCTGCGTCGAGTCGCCACATATCTGGGCTAACTCTATGCCTAGAATCCGTAAAAAGGATTCCCCCCCCCCTAAAGGGGAAAAAAAAACACACACACATACAGACATAGTGACACCCTCGCAGGAATAGTTAGGGAAGCTTCCTAGGACCTCAAAACGTCGAGATCTGATGAAAACTCAATTTTCGAAAAACGGCGTAAAACCAATAACTTCCCGATTTTTGAAAATTTTCAATTTTCGTAGCCGGAAGTTAAAAATTAATAATTACATTTAGGCGGAAATTCGTGGAACGTAACATTCGGAATTAAAAATATTACAAGATTTGTTACAGTTTCTCAAGGAAATTTGTTAAAGTTTGTTAAGAAAAATGTGTTCTGAAATTTGGTAAAGAAAACCTAGTGAAATTTAATGAAGGTGGTGACATTTAGTGGAGAAAATTTGGTGAAATTTAGTAAGGAAAATTCTGGGAATAATTTTATTGTAGAAACCGCTGTATAGACGCCTAAAAAGGGTACAGTCGGGAACAGGAATTTTTACGTTAGAAACCGTTGCATAGACGCCCGCTATGGGGGTGCTATTATTGGAATGAAGCCTATATTTTAGAAATCACTGCGTAGACGTCCAGTGGAGGCGCAGTCGGGAATAAGTTGGTAAATAAAAGTGTGGGTGTGTGTGTGTGTGCGCGTATCGGTAAATAAAATATTACGTAGAGTTCCGGTAGACGCGTAATTAGTTTTAAATCACTACGTAGAGATCCGGTGGACGCGTAGTTATTTTAAGTATTTGTTTATAAGGGGATTTCTTGTTGTAAAGTTGGGACTTGGATAAACAAATTTATATTAATTTATTAGTAATTCTGCCTGAATTTATTTACAGCACCTCCCGCAATCTCTCTGAGAAAATACTTGAGTGGTAACCTAAAGAAATTCTCATTGGGGCGACCAAAATGACGATTAACCCCGTCACACTATCAATGTTTCGATCTTAATTGAGTAGGAAATTTACTTCTGTTTCAGCTGCCGAATGGCACTTTTTTATAAATAACTTTTAAATTCTTCGATCAATCGAATCAAAGCTGCGTAAAGAACATTTGTGCCTAAAAATATATTTTAAGATAATTTTTTTTTTTTTGAGAACATTTTATTTTTTTAATTACAATGAAACTGCAAGTGTCAAAGAACTAGCCCAATTTCAATAACTGGGTCTTTTACCCCATGCCACCAAAAATATTTTCCTTTTAACAGAATTTGATTACATAATGGATCTATCAACTAACTTACTTTTAACTCTCCATCGCTTCATGGTGTTTAAAATACCCACGGAAATCAGATTAACATCTTTTAATTGTTCTCGGGTCTTTTTTTGTAACTCCTTATTATTTTTCGATTTCCATCTATAGGGATCTAATATCAATTTTTTTAAATTACTCGTACAATAAAATATGATCCAATAATTACCTTTAATATTTTTAAGCGACTTTGTTGGGTAATTATGTCTGTTCTTATTACTTCAATAGAATATCTCACCATAAATACGTCACATACGTGAGAAATTGTAACGGCTAAAAAAAAGAAAATTTCAACATAATATTTAGTAATTGTCACAGATTCAAATTCTCTGATTGAAAATAACATAAAATTTTAAAGTATTGGAAATAACGGAATTGAAATTTTTTTTAATACTTCTAAATTTTTCAGAACCTTAGAATTCCTTCTCTGACAGAGAATTAACAATCGTGTAAAAAAATTTTGTTAACAAGCGCGTTACAAAATAATTTCGAAAAATGTTCAATGGAATAATCAACAAGTTATAAAATGTTTATTTTACTATGGATAACGGCAGTGTGTGTGTGTGTAAACCTATCATAACTTTGGAACAGATCAACCGATTTGATTGTTGTTGACGTCATTCGATAAGGTAAAGTAAAACTAAGACTTCCTTGTAGATTTTAACGAATTCGGTGCGATAGGTATTGAGAAATTCTAAAAACACCAAAAAAGAAGCTTTGAAACTCATTTTTTTTTTCATAATAACTTTTGAACTGCTTCATTGATCAATTTTATGACTTTGTCGGCTCTCAAGCTTAAAAAATGGCGTCGAATGCGGTTTAAAGCATCAAAATCGATTCGTTTGTTCGTTCGTTATCGTTAACGAAAAATTAAAATCAAAAATCTGGAAAACGGTTGACCCTGCAGATAATCCATGAAACTTCCCGTTATGCACAAAACGCTTGAAAAATTATCGATTTAAAAGTTTTGAGCTCTTCGAGCGCAAAAAGACAACTTTTATTCTTTGAGCTCTTCAAGCTATAAATTCTAGTGGTTGTTGAGAACATATTGCTTAGATAATTTTTAATTACGATATCTTCCGAACGAATCAATCGTTTATGATTGGACTTGGAGCATTCAACGCTGTTTTTTAGGCATAAACAGATTATTTATTACTTACCAAACGATTCGATGTAAAATTTCGAAGTTATTTTGACAAAACCCTTTTTTGAATTTTTGAAAATCGAATATCTCTCGAACTAATCAACCAATTTTGACGTTCTTGGCAGCGATCGACATGATTTTTACGGTCTAATAATCGTATCATTTCATCAAAAAGATCCAGAAAGAAATGTTGGAGTTATGTAAAAATACCACTTTTTTCCAAATTTTTCGTCAGCGATATCTCTCGAACCAATCAACCGATTTTGAAGTTTTGACAGCAATCAACGCAGTTTTTTATGATTAAGAGCTGATTGGTTTTCAAATCGATTAGTAGAGCCGTTTAAAAGTTAATCCAAGAAAACCACATTTGAAAAAATTTTTGTCCTTAGTTATTTAGACATTTCTTCAAATCTACTGGTCCAAATCGGTCTGAATTGTAAAAAATCTAAGTTTAATCAAGCTCTTTTGAATGGCGCCAATCGC
>CAJNRD030000611.1:0-19112 GCA_905319865.3 Cotesia congregata
TGTGTGTGTGTGTGTGTGTGTGGATGTATGTGAACCTCTCATAACTTTTAAACGGCTTGACCGATTTGATCGCGGTTGGTGCTATTCGAAAAGGCTTGACCAAACTTAGATTTTGTATATACTTTAGAACGATTCGGACCGGTAGATTTTGAGAAATCGCAAAAAAACTACAAAAGAAATTTTTTTCGAAAATGGTTTTTTTGGAATAACTTTTAAACGGCTCGACCGATCGATTCCAAAAACTATTCAGCTCTTAACATAAAAAAACCACGTCGATCGCCGCCAGTCCGGTCAAAATCGATTGATTCGTTCGTGAGTTGTCGTTGACGAAAGAAAACCGAAAAAAGTGTTTTTTCTGAATTACTCCGAAATTTTTTGTTCTATCAATTTAAACATGAAGACTAGACCGGTTCAAAAAAATCGACTATTTTTTTTTCAAAATTCGCAGTGAAATATCTTCCTAGTCATGAAAAAAGAAGCCTGTGAAAACGGGAGCTCTTAATATCAATTTTGAAAGTTCTCTCACCGTAAATTTCTATTTTACATTTAAATAACATGGAAAAAAAAAATTTTTTAACTTTAGAATTTTTCTAACTAATTTTGGAATTTACATTTCGGGGTGATAGATACATATTTTTGAAGGAAATTGAATGCTCTAAATAAATTGTCTTTTGTTTTTTCTCTAAGTCTTCTCCTTTAAAAGTTATTCGAGTTTAAAGTTCAACATGTAATTAATTAAACCTTTTTTCCTTAATTTTTCTTAAATATTTTATAATTATTATTGAAAAAAAAATTTGTCTTAAAATATTAATTCATCAGGTTTAACGTCGTTGGCAGAGTCGGTGTTTATTGTTCTACTATGAGGAATAAATGACTTTTCAATTTAAAAAATTTGAAATTACTTCTCTTTTAGAAGTTTAAAAAAATTTGAATTGTATGTACAAAATTTTTCGGAAAAACGATCAACTGTGGTTTGTAGGAAATGTAGTGCACTTTTTTTATCGGTGAAATAGAGATGTGTTGCATTATCAACTTCCTTTCTTGTACTGTTGCTTAATTATTGTTCTGGTTCCTGGCTGTTTGTTATAATTACGATTTTGATGTATAAAAATTTAAAGATATTTCACTTTTTAAAAATTGTATTATTTTATTATCAATAATGGAAAAAAATGTATACTTAATTGGTGAAGTGAATAAAAATTTTATTGGACGTAAACTGCCCACAAATGGAGAGGTTGTGTCTGTATTTTTGTATGAGCATAAAGTGAATAAATTGATTTTAAAAGCAAGTGCTTGTGTTACTATAAAAAAAGTTGAAGAAAAATGGTTGCAAGCGGGACTTACAATTTCTAAAAGTTGTAATGCTATTCGAAAAATGCTGAAATTATTTGATACTTGGTTAAAATTGAAGAAAAATCAGCATCGAAAAAAGTCTCCTACGCAAAAGAAATCAGAGTTATTGTTCGTGGAAAAATCTAGGAAATTATTTGATGTCGCTCAGTTAAATTAATGCAAAAACTTGATGAAAATAAAAAACTGTTTTTAGCTGGTCAAAGATCAGATAAACGATATGGATTTATTGATGCAAATATTTCAAATAATCAAGTGGATGAAACCACAATGGAAATCGATGTTGATGGTAACTATTAAATTTATCTTTCATATCAAGATTTATTTTCATTTTTAAATAAAGTTTTTCGATCTTGAAATTTTGATTTTAATTTGAAACTCTATTTAACTAATTTTACTTCTAGATCTTAACCAGCCTTCGACTAATAGTAGTAATAGCTATCTGGATAAAAATGCCCTTTCACGAAATCAATCTACAAGTGGTACTGAAACAGCAACTGGTTGTAGTCAAAGCTCAGAAAATATTTCTGAGTACCAAGTTTCATCCAAAAAGCAAAAGGTGCCTCCTAAAATTGACGTTATGAACGCTGAACTTGCATCTGCTCTCGATCGAGCAAATATCAGTAACGGGGACTCTACTTATGTTTTGACTGCAGCTTATAAAAGCATCGGAATAAATATTGAAACACTTAATCTAAGCTGTAGCACAATTCGTCGAGCTCGTATTATGTACAGACAATCTATTACAGAACTCTTAAAGGATGAATTTAAAATTGAAGACCGCTACATTGTCCATTGGGATGAAAAAATTTTAACTGATATTGTCGATCCAAAGTCTGTTGATAGAATCGCAATATTATTATCTTGTATGAAAGCTAGCCAGCTTCTTGGCGTACCAAAAATTGTTAACGGATCCGCAGAAAACCATTCTGTAGCTATTTTAAATACGTTAAACACGTGGAACGTTGCGCCTTATATTAAAGCAATGTGTTTCGACACTACAGTAGTTAATACTGGTACGATTTCTTTTATTTACTCACTTACATTATTTGCCATAAATTAATGCTCAAGATGTTCTTTAATTTCTTGTAGAAATTTTCTTTTCCAGTCGCATAACATCTCTGCTCGAATTTTGGTTTCAAATTCGCATTACTTCATTTACGTTATTCGCAACTTTAAGTCATCTAAGCTAACATCTTATTTTCATTCAATTTTCAACTAAATTCATGCACGATTCTTTTATTATCCTCTACTTTGGCTTTATGTATAAATTAACGTTTCATTTACAGGCATATGTGGTAGCATTGCTGCATTGATTGAAAAAAAACTCAATAGAAAATTAATATGGTTGCCTTGCCGTCACCACATTTTTGAAATCGTTTTAAGAGATGTTTTTGAAGCTTTAGAGTTATCCCAGTCCGAGCTATCTAATAATTTTTCTCTCATATTCTATACACTCACATTAAGATGATCCTCTCCACAATCCTTTCTCAATCCTTTCCTACCAATTATCCTGTTACGTAAATGTTGGAACGCTTCACGTAATAAATTATCCGTAACTCCTATTCTTTCCCGCTTCACAGCATTATTTATATTTGGGACATTATATAGATCCTATAACATTAACTAAGTATGGAAAAAACGAAAAAAAAAATTTTTTTTTGTTATACGCTCTTATGGTTTTAAGAAAACATTTTTCTAAAGTCATAAGGGTGTATCTTGTTTTTTCGGTTAATTATCAATTATAGGTCAGAGTAAGAAAAAAAATTGCAAAGGTAATAGAAATTATCACTCCACAAGTTACTATCCGGTCTATACTAAATTTCCTTTCACTTATTCTATATACATTAAGCCACACCGTCCATCTTACGGTTAGCATTTTTAACATATATAAATAATGCTGTGAAGCGGGAAAGAATAGGAGTTACGGATAATTATTACGTGAAGCGTTCCAACATTCACGTAACAGGATATTTTGGTAGGAAAGGATTGAGAAAGGATTGTGGAGAGGATCATCTTAATGTGAGTGTATAGAATATGCGAGAAAAAATTATTAGATAGCTCGGACTGGGATTCGAACCCAGAACCTTCCGAAGACATGTCGGCTACTCTACCATTTGAGCTATCCGGTCTTAAAGAATTTGGTCCTAATGTTTCAATTTTTGGGCGATTTAAAACTTTCTGGGATAAAATTGACCAACCTAATTATGAAACTGGTATAAAAGACGAACTTGTAAACGATGCTGTGAAAGAAGAAAGGATCGAAATACTTATGTTTAGAAATAATCAGTTAACGATATGTTTTTAACATTTACACTCAAGTCAACAGATATCCACGCCGATAAATTATAATTAATGCTAACAACTCTTTCCTAGGTATGTCAGCCAAGAAGTGACTACAAAGAGCTACTAGAATTAGTTTTAATTTTTCTTGATGGTTCACTAGAACACACGAATAGTTTTAAGTGCCCAGGAGCAATGCATCATGCACGATAGATGGCTAAAGCCATTTACAGTTTGAAAATTTTCATTTTTAGAAATCAGTTTCCCCTTTCAAAACCTGAAATTAATAATTTACGTCATGTCTGTATTTTTGTAGTTTTAATTTATATTAGAGTATGGTTTTCATGTTCTTTAGCGATCCAAGCTCCTAATAATGATTTAGAAATGTTAAAAAAGTTAGTTCATTATAAGGATGTTAATCAATTAGTTTCACAAAAAGCGTTAAAGAAAATAGGGAATCATATGTGGTATTTGAACGAAGAATTAGCTCCTCTCGCATTGTTCGACCATAACGTTTCTGATGAAATAAAGAAAAAAATGTGCGTAGCTATACTTCAAAATCCGGAGAGTAAACTTATCAAAGACAAGCGACATGTTGCTGAAGGAAAGAATTTAGAATCTTTTTTAGAAAAAGACTTGAGTGCATTTGTTTCTACGAAATCATTGACGCTCTTTCAAATATTTGATTTACCCTATGATTTCCTTGATGTTGATGTAGGAATGTGGTCTGAGAATGAAAGTTATAAAGAGAATTTAGAATTTTTCAGAGGATTAACAGTGGTTAATGATGTAGCAGAACGGGGTATTGCATTAATCGAAGAGTACAATAATTGCTTAACGAAAAATGAAGAGCAACTCCAATATCTTCTACAAGTTGTACAAGATCATCGTCGACGTTTTCCAAATTTTAATAAAGAAACATTAAAATAATCATTAATTTATTTTATAATGACTTTTCTACTGTAATTTATAAAAAAAAAAGTTGTTTTAAAAAGAATGTTCAAGAAAGTGATACTTTAAAATTTGATATTATTATTTCAATAAATAAAAAAAGATTGTTCCTGAATAAGTGTCGTCTTTTTATCAAAATGTCATTGTTGGGTTAATGATATTTAATTGTTGTTAGTAGCATTTTATTGTTCATAGTTTTAATAGCTGAAGTGAAAATCATAAATTTTATAAACTGGAAATAATCGTGTTAAACTTAAAGCTATTATCTATACGATTTAAAAATTGTAAAATAATTTTTTTTCGAAGATGGGTTTTATTATTATACCACAATTTAAGAAAAAAAGGTTAAATTGATTACATGTTGAACTTTAAACTCGAATAACTTTTAAAGGAGAAGACTTAGAGAAAAAACAAAAGACAATTTATTTAGAGCATTCAATTTCCTTCAAAAATATGTATCTATCACCCCGAAATGTAAATTCCAAAATTAGTTAGAAAAATTCTAAAGTTAAAAAATTTTTTTTTTCCATGTTATTTAAATGTAAAATAGAAATTTACGGTGAGAGAACTTTCAAAATTGATATTAAGAGCTCCCGTTTTCACAGGCTTCTTTTTTCATGACTAGGAAGATATTTCACTGCGAATTTTGAAAAAAAAAAAAAAATAGTCGATTTTTTTGAACCGGTCTAATGAAGACTCTCTAGTAAGCTTAAAAAACTTCGTTGAATGCCACCAACTGCGTGAAAATCGGTTCATTTATTCAAAAGTAATTGCGATTTAAAAATTCAAAAAATACTGTTTTATCAAACGTCTATCAAACTTTTGAGCTCGAAGAGCTCAAAAGCACACAAAAGCTATTTTTTAAGCTCGGAGAGCTCAAAATAACGCACAAATTGTATTTATGAGCTCGAAGAGCTCAAAAACGTCATTTTTAAAGTGCAATTTTAAGCGTTGAGGTATAGAATTGACGGGAAGTTGCAGGGATGGCTTTCAGGGTCAACCGTTTTCCTAATTTTTAACTTTTCGCTAAAAATCTCAGATTTTCAAAAATTGGGAAGTTATTGTTTTCACCCCGTTTTGCAAAAATCGAGTTTTCATCAGATCTCGACGTTTTAAGGTCATAGGAAGCTTCTCTGACTACCTCCGCGGTGATGTCTGTATGTCTGTATATGTGTGTGTGTGTGTGTGTGTGTGTGTGTGTGTGTGTGTGTGTGTGTGTGTGTGTGTGTGTGTGTGTGTGTGTGTGTGTGTGTGTCTCTGTAGGGTAGAACAGCTCTTTGCAAGTGAAGCTCGCAGTGCCTCTGGATCTAGCTTCCTGACATTCCACTTCCGCTTCGAATTGTCGCGTTGTGAAACCGGAGCAAATGCCAATCCGACGCTGTATGTCACGAACTGGTGATCACTGCCATTGTATTCTTCGGATACTGTCCAGTCTTCGATCATGTTGGCAATCCTTGGAGTTGCCAATGAGATGTCGAGGATGGATTTTTGGTACCCTGGTCTTCTAAAGGTCGTTGTGCTCCCGGTGTTCAGCACTATGAGGTCGAGTCTAGCTGCGACGTCAGCGACCTCGTTTCCTCTGGTGTCGGAGAAAGCAGCGCCCCATTCAGCCGATTTAGCGTTGAAGTCTCCGGCTACAATAACTTCACCGTCGAGCTTGGTGACCGCATCTTCTATATTTGCCAGTTTCTGTCGGAACACGTTACTCCCTTCGTTAGGTGAGAGATAGACGCTCATGAAGTAGTTTGTGGGGGTTTGGATCCAGACAAAACCTGCTCCACTTCCGCTGTTGTTGACGGTAACGTTCTTTGTGTTTACAATCCAAATTGCTGCCGTGCCCGTTTTGTCTGCGAACCATGTTTTACCTTCGATGTTTAGGTATTGCTCGCAGATAAAGCAGACGTCGATTTTATCTTCAAAAACACGCTGGCGCAGTAGGTTTTGGGCCAAGGCGCACCTATTCAGGTTGCGTTGTAGTATGCGTGTCATTTCTGACCTTTCGTGGCTTCTGCAAGTGCTTTGCGGAATGTCTTGCAAGCTTCAGTGCCAGAAATATGGCATAGACTATCCTGGGCATCTTTGTCCGAATCACAAAGGAAGCATTTTAGCTTCTCCGTGCAGTTTACGGCCTTATAGTTCTCTCCGCCACATTTGTAATAGCACTTGCTTCTGTCTGGTCCCGCGCATTGACGTGTGTGGTGTCCATAACCAAGACATTTAAAACAACGTGTTAGTTTTACTACTGGGCGTATACGACAGTTCACCAAACTGATCCGTATACGGGCCTTGTCAAGGGCCTTAATCGCACTGGGCTCGTCTAGTTCGCAGAAGGCTGCCCGATTACCTCGTGGTGTGGGCTTTGTCAAATTGACCCGTTTGACCTCCAGGCTGTCAGTGAATTCACGTTTGAGTGCTTCACGGACTTGGCTCTCGGTAGAGATTTCATCCAGGTCGAGGATCTCGATCGTTGCTGTTGGTGTTAGCGTCTTAACCGTGCCGATGTTTACAGTGGCTGACTTTACTGCATCGCTGAAAGCCTTACTGTCCTCGGGTTTTCGAGACATTTCAAGGAGAACGCCTCCATGTTTCGTCTTTTTGATAGACTTTATGTCTACGCCCGTCTTGACAGGGCTTACCTTAGCCTTGATTTCTCTGAGGAGATCGGCGTATGTCCGCCTTTCAGCTGGTTGGACAAGCACAGCTTTAGTTCTTGTCCTCTTCCTTCTCGGTTTCTTGGAGCCATCATTGCTTGGCTGGTTTTGGGTTGTAGCAGATTGAGCCGCTGGGTTCTGTTCTCTATCCTTTTTTTTCTTTTGCCAAGTCACTTTAGTCCAAGTATCATCCCGGGCTGGCTTTTTTTGTGCTGGCTTGTCAATTTCTGCAGAGGGGCTGGGCGTGGACAGCGGTCTCTTCTTGTTGTTGCCCTCTCCTTGCTGTGATAATTTCTTAGGAGTGCCCACAGGTGACTGTGGTTTTTTGCTCAGTCTCGGAGATGTTTGAGTCGTTGACGCTGTCATCGTTGATGATTTGTTGGCAAGTCTATATGCCGTACCAAGAGACGTAATCATTTTTCTGATCTCATGATGGACATTTTTCTTCAATCTTGCTGCCGAGTCTCTCCATTTGGTGACTGTTGGCTGGTGACAGTCGGTACTGAGTTTATTCTTCCTCGGTAGGTTTGTTTTGTGACAGGAGCAAAAGGTCCTCCACTTTTTGAAGGACTGTTGTTCAGCTGTCCGTTCTCCTCCATTTGGGCTGTTTCCGTACTCCCTGTAGTATTTCTAGACAGCAGAGCCATGGGGTCCGGCCGGCTGTCGTAACGGTCGCTTGATAACGACGAGTTCAGGCCCGTTTGCACGCCTTCCGTCGCCGGCACTGAGGTATCCATCCTCTGTACTGTAAACGATGTTTGAATATCTTCTGACATTTCCATATCGTTGTTTGGTGTTGTTCATTTAGCACTACCCGGAGAGCACGTGTAGGGTGTAAAAGCAGAACCTACGGACGCGAACAACGCTACCCTCGACTTGCTAGGTCAGTTAGTGTGACCAACCCATTAAAGGGGAGTTTTGTCCACGGGAGCGTATTTTGCTTGGTCATTTTGCTTGGCTTCTACCCACTGCAGAGGACCTAAGACTGATCCCTGTGGCACTCCTCCGGAGATTTCGTACATTTCCGTACCGTTCTTCGTGTCATATTTCAGGACCCTATTCGTGAAGTAGCTTGCTACTATTCTGCGAAGGTATCCTGGTACGTTTTTTTCTTCTAGACCTCGCATAACACAGTCCCAGTTAGCGGAGTTGGAGGCATTCTTGATGTCCAAAGCAGCCACCAAGCAGTATTTCTTCTTTCCACTCTTCTATCTCGTTCCAGCGATTGCATCCTTGGCTGTATCAACAACCAATTTGATTGCATCCAGAGTTGACCGTCCTTTTCGGAAACCGAACTGGTTCTCTGCCAGGAGTGGATCGACTAATGCCTCTATTCTCTGATGAATTATGCGCTCGAATATTTTGCCGGCCGTGTCTAACATGCAGAGTGGTCGGTAGGATGATGGTTCTTCCGGCGGTTTTTTTCCCTTCGGAAGTAACACTAGCCGTTGCTGATTCCACTTCTGGGGAAAATTCCCTTCCTTCAGGCATGTATCGTAGACGTCCAGGAATAATGTCGGTGCTGCCCTAAGAATTGATTTCAGGGTAATATTAGGGATTCCGTCCAATCCCGGTGCCTTATTATTCCCTACTCTATTGCCTGCCTCTATCAACTCATCCAACGTGATAGTTGGGATGTCTTCAGGGTTGAGCTGCTCCACCTTGTAAGTGAATACGGGCTGTTGGGGAAACAGCGCAGTAACAATCTTCTCTAGGAGCTGTTGACACGTAGGTGATGGCATTGGCTGGTATTTCAGGTGGGTCATAACCACCTTGTAGGGTCTGCCCCATGGATCTTTCTCGATTTCTGCGACCAGTTCCTTCTAGCAGCGTCTTTTGCTTTCTTTGATGGCTCTGTTCAGTTCTCGACGGGCTTTTTTGTATTCTGCGACCAGCTCTGCAGTGTTAGGTCGTCGATAGCCACGCTGACTTTCTTCTTTTTTTAAGACACTCTGAGCGTAGAGTGCTAATGTGATCGTTCCACCAGTGCACTGAAGGTCTTGAGTTCATGCCACGTTTCCGAGACATACTAGCGTTGCAAGCCTGGGTGACTCTTCTCATTAGGTCTTTGGTCTTCTCTTCAGTAGTTTCTACCATGATCGGATCGCAGTGTAAGGCTACTACTAAAGCAGTGGGGTCGAGAGCTTTAACTTTCCACCCAACCGTGCTAGCGCTCCTGTTGTCTCTTGTTAGTTTTTGGCCAGTTGATATTTTCCATCGTATCGCACTATGGTCACTGGCTGTTTAGATGTTCAATACTTTCCAAGAAAAACCTCTTCGGGTTAAGCAACTGCTGACAAATGTGAGGTCGACAATTGAGCTTGCCTCCCCCTTGGATAGGTTGGCGTGTCACCGGTGTTAAGAATGATCACGTCCAGTGTGGCCATTGCCTCGAGAAGTGCTTTTCCATGTGTATTAGTGAACTTGCTGCCCCAGTCTGTTGCCCAGGAATTGAAGTCACCGGCTATTGCCACGGGACAGTGTTTTCTTGCGTCTTCAGTTAGCCGATCAAGGAAGTCTTCAAACTGTTAGAGAGACTAGGTGGTGCATAGCAGCTGTAGAAGCGGAGGCCATCTACTCATGCTGCTACGAAGCCGGCTTCTTTGTTGTTGGCTGTTCTCTGAAAAGGATATTTACCGCAGGACCAGATGACGGCTTTGTTAGTGCTGTCGGATTCCCAGGGTTGGTTACTCAGATGTCTATAAGGCTCACTTATAAGTGCTACATCTGCTTCTAATTCGCGCACAGTTTGCATGAGCAGGTCATGCGCAGCCTCACAATGATTGAGGTTGAGCTGCACTATCTTCATGTTCTTGGCTTCGTTATCTTCTGGAGCGCTTCTTGGAAGATGGGGCATCTGTTCGTGCCTGCATGGTGAGCCGCCTTTTCTACGCCGTGCCGTTCAAAGCACAGTGCACATTTAGCTGGATTTTTACAATCAGCAATTTTGTGTCCTTCTTTTCCGCACCTTATGCAGTGCTGAGACCGGTTGACTTCGCTTTTGCACTGAGATCCGATGTGCCCAAAGTGCCAGCATTTGAAGCATTGTATGGGTCTCTTCGTTGCTCTCATTCGGCAATTCGACCAGCCTATCCTTATTTTACAGTTTCCTTCCAGTAACTTTTGTGCTGCAGCTGCTGGTAGTGACACTGTGGCTGTCTGTGTACCCCTAAAGGCTTTACGGATCTTGATTGCCTCTAGTGGGATTTCACAACTTTCTCCAGCTTCCCTCTTTAGAGCGGTCTGAATATGCTCTTTCGTCGTGTCATCATCGACATCTCGGATCTCGATAGTCTCCTGTGGCCCTTTGCAAATCACTTTGGCCTCCTCCTTAAGGATATCCGCGATCGTCTTTTGCAGACCTTAGCTTTTGTCAGTGCTCTTCCTCGAAATCGTAATCAACAAGTCCCCACTTCTGGTCTTGTTGATCTTATCCACAGTTGAACGAACCTGCTCATCTGGGACGTCCTGCTTTATGCGACGCAGAATCTCGGCATACTTTGTTTTCTCGGTCTGGCGGATGATCAGTGCGTTGGGTCTGATCCATTTGCGTGGTTTTTTCCGCTTAGGCTCTGGCCTGGGCTCTTTCGGCGGCTGCTTTGAGAGTTGCTCTCTAGCTAGCCTTCTCTTTTCCTTCTTAGACTTTACTTTTTCCCAGTCAGTCGTCTTCTTTGGTTCGTCGCCCTGCCCTGCCAGTCGTTGGGGAGGACTTTTTTTCAAGTCCTTCTTCTTTGTGACTTTGTCGGTTGGCTCTGGCGAATCTCGGTCCTCTCTCTTTCCAGACCTTGTGTCAGTTTCACCCTTGTCCTCAGCAGCAGATTCACCGTCCCCGTCGGCTCCAGTGTCCATTGCTTCTTCCGTCTCAACTTCAGTTTCAATGTGGCGTCGTGATGACTGCCATTCCTCGTCCAGTTTCTTGAATCTTCAAGAGCATTGACTACACCGGTTGTCTTGGTCATTATTTTCTTGTGGATATTGACATTAGTTTGGACAAACTCTTGTAGCTCAATGGTCAGCTTTTCAAGGCGCTCCAACGCTTACGTTCTCTTCATTTCAGCGCTTGCTTCAATCGCTGCTTGTTGGGCATGAAGCCCGTTTCTATTCTTGTTTGTTTCCTGTAAATTACTCATACTTTTTAATTCACCAGCGCATCATACGGAGTGTGTGTGTGTATTTTTTTTTGGGGGGGGGGGAATCCTTTTTACGGATTCTAGGCATAGCTGTTGGCCTGGATATGTGGCGACGACGCAGCGTCATACTAAAACTCGATACTGGCGCCCCTACCCACTCAACCCTAAACCCCTTTCTCTTCTATCCTCTGATCCCCCATGGTACCGCCGTAAGGCATTTCTTCGCGGGGGGAGGAATAAGCTTCCGCTCTTCCTTCTGGTGGCTAAGATGGTATTTCTTCCTTCTAGATTCGGTCTTTCGCTCTTTTCCCCTCAATGGATCGCAACTCTGGGGTATCATCGTGCTTAAAGCGGTGGAGATACTTCCGGTAACATCCGTGTCCTGATAACATCTGCGTTAGATAATAATTGATCTCACCGTGACTCCGGTTGAACCACACATCAACCCGAGGTAGACGGTATGTCCACCGACCCTTATCTGAAGCATTCCACTCATGTTGCCATCTTGCGATGCTGTGTTGCCGTTCTTTGCTTCTAAGTTCTTCAGGGCTCAGTGTGGTTGACCTTTTCCGTTGATATAGGTTTCATCTTTTCTCAGCTAGGACTCTGAGTGGCAGAGTACCGGAAATAACACACACTGCTTCCTCTGATATTGTGCGAAAGGCGCTAGCTACTTGTAGGGCACTCAGTCGATATACTGGTCCAGCCTTTCTCCATAATTCTTGCGTCTTTAATGCGTCGGCCCAAGTGGATGTTCCGTAAGTGAGCACCGATGTTACTACTGATGACAGTAATAGCCTCCTGCACTGCTTTGGGTTTCCGACGTCCGGCATCAGTCGTGTGAGACTAGCCCTCACTACTGACGTTTTGGCACTGACATGCTCCACTTGCTGCTTGAAGTTGAGTCGGGCATCAAGCATCACTCCTAAACATCGGATATAAGGTTGTGATGTGATTTCTTGTTCGCCGACTTTCAGCTTAATGGTCTCTACCACTTTTCTGCTGGTAATAAGCACTGCCTCAGTCTTGTGTTGCGCCAGTTGCAGGTTCACTGTGTCCATCCACCGATTAACGCGCTGAAAAGTGAGATCGAACATATGGTTTATCTCGTCAAGGTGTTTGGCGACGATCACTACGGCTACATCATCTGCATATGCTACGAGTTTGACGTTTCTTGGCAGGGTTAGTCTTAATAGACCGTCATACATAATATTCCACAGGAGCGGGCCTAGGACTGAACCTTGTGGTATACCTCCAGTAATATCATACTCCCTCGGACCGTTCTTCGTGTCATACTTCAGGACCCTATTTTCAAAGTAGCTTGCTACGATCTTAAGAAGGTATTCTGGTACATTCTTCTCTTGGAGGGCCTGCATGATGCATTCCCAATTGGCGGAGTTGAATGCGTTTCTGATGTCTAGGGTCGCCACCAGGCAATACTTTCTCGTTTCACCCTTCCATCTGGTTCCTGCGATTGCTTCCTTGGCCGTATCGACGACCAGTTTGATTGCGTCCAGGGTTGATCGTTCTTTCCGGAATCCATACTGATTATCTGCCAGGAGTGGGTCGACTACTGCTTCAATTTTCGGGTGAATTATGCGTTCAAATATCTTACCCGCTGTATCTAGCATGCATAGTGGGCGGTAAGATGACGGTTCATCCGTTGGTTTCTTCCCTTTAGGTAACAGTCAGTACCAATCGTTGCTGTTTCCACTTATGCGGGAAAAGTGATTGTTATGATGAGGCTGCTGTTGACAAAAGTGAGATCTACGATAGAGCTTGCTTCTCCTTTAGTATAGGTTGGCGTATCACCACTGTTGAGCTGGACTACATCTAGTGTAGAAAAAGCTTCTAGAAGTGCTTTTCCTCCCGCATTTGTCTGCTTGCTGCCTCAGTCTACTGCCCAGGAGTTGAACTCACCGGCAATCGCGACTGGATAATGCTGCTTGACGTCCTCGGTCAGTTTGTCCAAAAATTCAGTGAATTCAACAATGGATAGGCTAGGTGGTGCATAACAGCTGTAGAAACGGATGCCGTTAACTGTTGCTGCTACAAAGCCGGCATTATCATTGTTAACTACACTCTGGAAGGGATGCTTACCACAAGACCAGATGACAGCCTTGGCGGTGCTGTCAGATTCCCAAGGCTGGGTATTCAGGTGTCTGTATGGCTCTGCTATGATTACTAAGTCTAACTCTAGTTCTCTTGCTGTTTGCATAAGCAGATCATGTGCAGCTTCGCAATCGTTTAGGTTTAGCTGCAATATCTTCATGTCTGTTTGTTTGTTATCTTCTGGAGTGCCTCTTTAAATACTGGGCACCTGGATGCGCCGGCAGGATGGGCCGAGTTCTCCGCACTTTGATCTGCGCATAATACACATTTCGCTGGGTTTTCACATTCAGTAATCTTGTGTCCCTCTTGTCCGCACCTAATACATAGCTTAGACCGATCCACATTGTTCTTGCACTGGGACCCAAGGTGTCCAAAGTGCCAGCAATTAAAACATTGGATTGGTCTCCTCGTAGCTCTGATTCGGCAGTTGGCCCAGCCGATCCGGACTTTACCGCTTCCTGTCAATATCTTCCGCGCTGCAGCTGCTGGTAGTGTCACAACAGCTGTCTGAGTACCTCTGTAGGCCTTACGAATCTTAATTGTCCCTAGTGGTATTTCGCAGGTTTCTCCGATTTCCGTTTGCAAGGCAGCCTGAATATCCTCCTTGGTTGTGGTACCGTCAAGTTCTCGGATTTCGACGTCTTCCTGTGGTCCTTTGCAGATTACCTCCGCGTCTTCTTGGAGGATGTCCGCGATGGTCTTCTGTAAGGCTTGGCCTCGGTCAGTGCTCTTCCTCGAAAGCGTAATCAGTAAGCTTCCGGTCCTAGTTCTTTGGATCTTATCCACTGTAGTACGGACCTGTTCGTCAGGGATGTCCTGCTTTATTCGTTTCAGAATTTCAGCATACTTTGCCGTCTCCGACTTGATCTCCTTGTGGACATTTTGCTTGGTTTGGAGAAAGTCCTGCAGTTCACTGACTAGCTTCTCCAGATGTGCCAACGCATCTGTCCTCTTCATCTTTGCACTAAGTAGCAGTGCGTCTTGCTGGGCATGAGGCCCGTTTTCACTCTTGTTTGTTTCCTGTGCATTACTCATACTTTTTTTAATTTACCAGCGCATCGTACGGAGTGGAGCGGGTTGCCATAACTAGGAACGGGTGTACCCTCGGAGATAGTACTCCTACCCCAGTTCCCTGAGGCCTAGCCGACACTTAGCCAGTCCCGGAATACACGGACGGACTAGACTCGCTCGGAGCGGGGAAGATTTCGATCTCTAACACTCACTGCGTACTTCCTGATCAAGGCCCGAAGTGGCTGGCTCCTGATCCACTGCTGCAACTTACACCTCGGCAGAGCAAGCTCACATCAGCCGTGGCCTGCATCGTCGAAAACTACGATACAGGTTCCGGTCACTCCCAGTGGGTCACAGCAGAGAACGATCGTCTTGTTAGGTCCGTTAGTGTGACCAACCCATTAAAGGGGACTTTTGTCCACGAGAGCGTATTTTATTCAACTCCTACCCTCTGTACCTCATCAACTAAGAGACCTAGTGTCATCCAAGGACAGCGAGTCTCAATTCATCCGCTACGGGGAGACGCGCCTGGTAGCAGTTTCTGCTCTGCCGCAGGTGTGTGTGTGTGTGTTTTTTTTATTTTTTTATTTTTTTTGGGGGGGGGGAATCCTTTTTACGGATTCTAGGCATAGTTGTTGGCCTGGATATGTGGCGACTCGACGCAGCGTCACACTAAAACGACGCTGACGCCCCTACCCACTAAACTCTAAACCCCTTTCTCTTCTATCCTCTGATCCCCCATGGTACCGCCGTAAGGCATTTTTTCGCGGGGGGAGGAATTAGCTGCCGCTCTTCCTTCTGGTGGCTAAGATGTAATTTCTTCCTTCTAGTTTCTGTGATTCGCTCTTTTTCTTTCAATGGAACGCAGCTCTGTAAGCACTTTTGTGGCAAAAGTATTCGTTGCATTTCAGGCAGCTTCTGGAGACAGCATTTCTTCTACGATTGACTCTGGTTGAATTGTCTTCTTCAGGATCTTCTCTAGCTCCTCACGTTGTTGATTGAAACGCGAGCACTCGAACAAAACGTGCTCTGCATCTTCAGTTGCTCCGGGGCAGAACGGGCACTCCGGAGAGTCGTCATGCCTAAAGCGGTGAAGATAAGCCCGAAAGCAGCCATGTCCTGACAACATCTGCGTTAGGTATTAGTTGACCTCACTGTGATTCCGGTTCAGCCAAATGTCGATCTTTGGTATGAGACGATGCGTCCATCTACCCTTCTCTGCGGCATCCCACTGAGATTGCCATCGTGCGATGCTGTGCTGTCTTTGTTCCGTTCTGAGTTCTTCTGCGCTCAGTGTTGTTGACCTCTTTTATTGGTAAAGGTTCCGTCTTTCTTCAACTAGGACTCTGAGAGGTAGAGTTCCAGAAATGACGCACACTGCTTTTTCAGATATTGTGCGGAAGGCGCAAGCTACTCTTAGGGCACTCAGACGATATACTGGTCCAGCCTTTCTCCATGCTTCTTGTAATTCTAGCGCATCAACCCAAATGGATATTCCGTACGTAAGCACTGATGTGACTACAGTTGCCAACAATAGTCTCCTACTCTGCTTTGGCCCTCCGACGTTAGGCATCAATCGTGCGAGACTTGCCCTTACTACTGATGCTTTGGCACTGACGTGTTCTACTTGCTGTTTAAAGTTGAGACGGGCATCAAGCGTCACTCCCAAATATCGGATATAAGGTTGTGATGTGATTTCTTGTTCGCCGACTTTAAGCTTGATGGTCTCTAACGCTTTTCTGCTGGTAATAAGCATTGCCTCAGTTTTATGTTTCGCCAGTTGAAGATTCATTGTGTCCATCCACTGGTTAACTTGCTGGAATGCTAGATCAAACATGTGGTGAATCTCGTCCAGGTGTTGAGCGACAATCACTACGGCCACGTCGTCCGCATACGCTACAAGTTTAACATTCCTCGGGATCTTTAGCCTTAGGAGCCCGTCATACATGATATTCCACAGCAGTGGGCCAAGAACAGAGCCCTGCGGAACACCTCCGGTGATTTCGTACTCTTTCAGACCGTCCTTTGTGTCATATCTCAGGACTCTATCCGTGAAGTAGCTAGCTACTATTTTACGTAGGTATCCTGGCACGTTCTTCTCTTGAAGAGCTTGCATAATGCAGTCCCAGTTAGCAGAGTTGAAGGCGTTTTTGATGTCTAACGTCGCCACCAGGCAGTAGTTCTTTGTACCACCCTTCCATCTGGTTCCTGCAATTGCCTCCTGGGCCATAGTAACAACCAGATTGATCGCGTCCAGGGTTGATCGTCCTTTTCGGAATCCATACTGGTTGTTTGCCAGGAGTGGATCCACAACTGCTTCTATTCTTTGATGAATTATGCGTTCGAATATCTTACCGGCTGTATCCAGCATACAAAGTGGACGGTAAGATGACGGCTCTTCTAGTGGCTTTTTTCCTTTAGGGAGTAGAACCAGTCGTTGTTGTTTCCATTTCCGAGGAAATGTCCCTTCCTTGAGGCACGTATTGTAATCACAATTGTATTCGCAATCACTTGTGTTCGTCACTATTAGTTAAAACTCCCAACCTTTGTCAATTTTATCACTGTCCGTTAATGTTTTAACAAATATCACTTCACTCGTGCACACTATGACATCCTGGTCACCGCACCACTGTAACGTAGCAACACTTTTAGGAGTTATTTAATTTTTAATTAATCTTAGGTTTGGCCTCATTAGAACACCAATAGGCTTCAGACGGGCCCTGTCATTGGTGCACAAGTAGAAATTTTAGTTATTTATTTTTATTTCTCCTGATAGGCTAAAACTTCAACCTATCAGGGGGTGGATTTTTGGAAAATAGGGGAGGTGTACGCTGATCAGCGCGCACCATCCCCTATTGCTTTAAAGTTAATGGTTATAATTGGCCATAGTTACAAAACTAATAGTTAATTGATTATTAAGCCAATAAAGCGGAGCCAGTCCTTACAATACGGAGTCTGGCCCCGGACTGGTCATCCGCAAAAGTAATAAGACAAAGACGAATAGAAAACGTTGACGTTGCATCTCAGGTTACACCCTGGGAGTCGTCGGGACCCAGCTCTCGCACTGGTGTTTTGTCTATAGCCCAGCGACTCTCTTATCATTGGAGATTTCCGTTACTTTGCTGACGCATAGTAACGAATCACTCTCAGGGTCATTAAAAAATTTTAAATAAATTTTTATTTGGTAAAATTTTTACCAATTAAATTTTACCAAAATTATATCCCACCCCTGAATTTTGACCGGAACGTTACACTACATTGTAGACATCCTCATTCGCACACCAACGCCAATCACGGAACAAAATTAACTACTTTGGTTATTTATCCGGTAAATAACCTGCTGAAAATTGGTAAAATAAGTAAAATATTTATTTTACCGGTAAATTCTCTTCCCTAGCTAAAGCTTAAATGGGCAGGCACAGGCAAATGCGTATAGTACTTGTAAGTCGGCCACAGCCGCTACCTCGAACGCATTGAGGTGGGGTAGAGTGAAGAAATCTACCTCACCGAGAGGGTGGGAATAGAAAGGGGGACAAAAAAAGAGGAGAGAAAAAGAGGGGAAGCAGGAGAAAAACAAAAATGTGGTAGTTACATGTATGATAAAACGTAGTGGAAAAACAGGCGAGAGACTAAAGTGGAAGTAAAAAATAATCCCCACCCTCTCCTTGTAAAAACACACTAAGGTTGTATACAAGTAAAAATCACATTATATATAAATAATTTTATATAATTATATCTAATTATATATAAATATATAGGGCCATTTTTTTAATTAAATTAAAATTATAGATAATTATATATAATCTTTTTTACCCGGGACACAGATAAGTTACCTATTGAAGATTACAAACGTTAAAATTTTTGCAATCTGCCACATCTACAATTATTATCTGCAACTTTACGGCAAGTTTACATCAAGACTTGTACTACAGTTTATGCTGGAAATTTGATGACTAGTTTCGGCAACAGATTGTAGAGAAGTTGAAGTACAATTTGATGTAAACTTTCGGTAAGTATGGCTATCACGGCAGGGCCGTTGCGACTGCCGACGGACCGATAGAAATTTCTGCAAGCTAAGCAGCGGGAACTTTTAAAAGGAGCTGCAACCAGCGCCCAACGTCTTTTAAGTCATTCGATTTAAGTATCTTTGTTAACTGGCCCATGTTTGCAGAGGCTTTTGGTTTAATTTGCACTGCCCTTAGATCAAGCGGATCTCGGTCATTCAGTAGACGTAAAATAGATGTTTATGAGTATTAGGGATTAACCGTTTAATTTTCACCACACTTACATCGGATTGAATCCGTTTAGTTTAATTATTATTCGGTCAGTAGCCCACTTTTTCCGGCAAGAAATTGGGAGGACGTCAACCGTAAATTAAAGTGTAAGAATTGAATAGTTTATAAGTGGGTCATTCCATATCAAATCGACCAATAGTTGGAATCGACCCCTTTCGATTTGAACGAATTTTGGTCAGAAGTTTTCTTTTATCATATAACGAAGTTCTGCAAAAAAAAAAAATAAAAAAATTTTTTTCAAAAGATAGACAAACTCAAAATTTCGCGTTTTTTCCAGTTTTAAAATTTTGTTTTTGTAATATCTCGAACGCTAGGATAGATACAGGAAT
>CAJNRD030000651.1:0-16777 GCA_905319865.3 Cotesia congregata
GATCATAAATAAATTTTTAGTTTAAATAATATTTAGTTAATTGAAAAGACACTTTTTAATAAATCAAAGTTGAAAATTTATAAGCTTTTTATAGTAAACAAATATTGAAAATAAGATTAATTTATAAGTTTTTATAATAATAAATATATTTAGTTTTTTAAAATAAATTAAAGTTAGAAAATTTATAAACTTTTATAGTTAGTGAATGTTAAAAAATAAGATTAATTTATAAGATTTTTTATAGTATATGAATCTTGAAAAATAATAAAAAATTTCATAAGCTTTTTATAGTATATGAATGTTAAGAATATAATTTATAAGTGATTATGATGATGCATGAATGATCATAAATAAATTTTTAGTTTTAATAATATTTAGTTAGTTGAAAAGATACTTTTTAATAAATCAAAGTTGAAAAATTTATAAGCTTTTTATAGTAAACAAATATTGAAAATAAGATCAATTTATAAGTTTTTATAATAATAAATATATTTAGTTATTTAAAATAAATTAAAGTTAGAAAATTTATAAACTTTTATAGTTAATGAATGTTAAAAAATAAGATTAATTTATAAGATTTTTTATAGTATATGAATCTTGAAAAATTATAAAAAATTTCATAAGCTTTTTATAATAATATAGTTTATTGCGTGTTAAAGAATACAATTCTCGTAGCAATTGGCTTCGAGTACAATGTGGTGTAAATTGAGCTATTTTTACATTAATGGTAATGATATTTTAAAATTTGGCTAAGTTGAAATTTATTTTAAAACATTCCCGGCAATATCCATGGATTTTCTTCAGTGTGTCCAGGTTGGAGGATTCAAGGAGTGATAAATTAATCACTTGAGGGTGCTCATGTAAGAGCCAATCTTTCAGGTACTTGTGTCTAAGGTTAGATAGTGCAGGGCAGTCGGAGATGAAATGTTCAGCAGATTCAGTGTCCGGAAGGTGGCAGAATGAGCACGTATTGGTTGGAGATAGCCTGTGCGTGTAGCCATCGATTGTTATGTGACAGGCGTATTTGCTGGCTAGTCTCAGTTGGAGCAAGGTTCTCATAAGATGTAGAGGTTGGACTGTTATTCGTTCAGGCGCTATCTGGTTGGTGAAATTGAACTGGCAGGCCGAGGACGCCCGGTAACGGCTCAGGTCCAAGCTGCGCATGTAGGTTTGAAATTTGGATAGAATGGTGTCTTTCCTTCTCTTCCAGTAGTCTGCCTCAAGTCTATCAAGCATAGTGTCTTCCTGGATAGGAGCTAATAAATTCCTTAGTTGTTGGGCCCAATTTAGTTTAGATGAGTTGAAAGGTGTCGCATTCAAGGCTACCAGTTTGCGAAGGCAGAGTAGAGGTAGTCTATGCGCAGGCATGCTGAGTACTTTAATTACCCAGTTGATGGCTGCCTTAAGTATGTGGACGGCTGTATGGTCGAGGCTGAGCTCGAGTCTGATGGCGTAGCCTGGGGTACACATGGGTAGTGAAAATAGGCGCTTGAAGAAGTAAAGTTGTGACGTTTCCAGTTGTTCTATGCAGTCTAGGCTCAGGCAGCTGAGATGTGCAAGGTATGTGACAGTTGATCGGGCTAGACTATTATGGAGCTTGACTGCTCCTAGCCAAGAGTCACCTTTGAGATTTTTAGTGATGTTTAGCACAGTTCCGATGGCTGTCTTTCCTTTTTTTGTTGCATGTGCGGCTGCAAGGTTTCCCCTGAGCGAAGTACAGAACTTAATGCCGAGGTATTCGTAGTTCGGGACTACTGATAATTCTTTGCCGTTGAACATGAATTTTCTACGCTTCTTCGAGATTCTGCCAGTGGATTTACAAGCTAGTATTTGGGTCTTATCAGTATTTACGGTTAGGCTGTTTATTCGGCAGTATTCTTCGAGTATCACCAGGCTTTTGCGGAGCCGGACTTCGGTGGATGCTAGTAGGACAATGTCATCGGCATATAACAGAAGCAGCACCTCTTTCGCATCAACAAAAAGTCCCTCGGCGCCTCTTTCTTTAAAGAATTGTATTATATCGCTTATGTAAAGACAGAACAGGAGCGGGCTTAGGACTTCACCCTGTAATACACCTTCAGTTATGGTGATAGGTTCTGAAAGACTACCAATGTTTTTTACCCACATCTTTAGCTGCTTGTATAGTTTCATCAACAGGTTCACAGTCTTAGGGTTGAGTCCAAGGACAATAAGTTTTTTCCATAGCTTTTGATGCGGTACTGAGTCAAACGCTCGTTTGAAATCTATACAAAGCGCATAGGTAGTAGTGTCTTTGAAGCGAAGTTGCATTTGAAGAAGAGCTAGAAGCGTGAAAACATTGTCTTCACAGCCACGACCAGGTTGGAAACCGGCTTGTTCTTCGGGGATGATGTTGCAGGAATTAGCCCAAACACGGATTCTTTCATGGATAATCTGGGTGAATATTTTTTCGAGACTGTTTACTAGGGCAATGCCCCGGTAGTTGCTGGGATTCAGCGGATCGCCTTTTTTGTGGAGCATGCACATCAGAATGTGAGACCATTCTGTGGGCGTTGTACCAGTGCTTAAAATTTTGTTGAAGAGAGCTACTAGATATAGTTTCCAGTTGTTTGGTAGCGCTTTGTAAAACTCATTGGGTATTCCGTCAGTGCCGGGTGATTTACCCATTTTCGACTTAGCTAGGCTGAGATTTAATTCCTCGATTGTGATGTCCTTGTCAAGCAGGGGGTCCGAAGGGCCCGAATATAAGTAATCGGGTGCTGGATTTTGGGCGTATATGTCGCGGTAGAAAGATTCCCATTGTCCAAGGGTTATTTGTGATGGTTTCAGAACAGTTTTACGGGCAGAATTCACCACGGACCAGAACTCAGTTGCGTTGCGAACATTCCTAAATTTCTTGCGTATCTGTAGATCGAAATCAGAGCGACGATCCTTTAATAAAGAGTAGTATTTGGCTTTGATGTCGTGGTAACTTGACCAGGGTTGAAGTGCTGCTTTGCATTGGGCCAGAGAGGATTTGACAGCAGCCTTGGCCGCTGCACATTCGTTGTTGTACCAGGGTTTGTGATAGACTCGCTTGGAGGTAGTAAAGACAGTATGTAGTAGCTGGCATTCACTGGCAGCATCTAGAATGGCGGAATAGAGGTTATCACACAGCATGTCGGTGTGTGAGTGAGCAAAGTCACAAGTGATCAGTGGAGACCAGGCCATTTGGTGCTTGTAGTTGTTCTTCTTGTCCTTCTTCCAGCAGAGTTTGTACTGTGTAGTCTTGGATGTATCTTGGGCAGAATTTGACGTATCCGTATTTGCGTTATACTTGGAATAAATTTCGATAGTAGTTGGAAAGTGGTCCGATTTAGAAACTAGTTCGTCAACCCACATGTCTTTGACTAGGTGAAGGCTATCGTTGTTTACCCAGGTCAAGTCCACCACACTTTGTCCATTTTTGTTTGTAAACGTGAAGTGACCTGGCGTGTCACTAGGCGTACGACCATTAAGAAGGGTGAAACCGTTTGCTTCGAAAAATTCCAGAACCGTTAAGCCTCTTTGATTGTGTGTGAGGTCAAGCGAGGAGCGGTCCTTATTAAGGGAGGAGCCTCGTATTATATTTTCGTCTGTGTGTCCAAGTGTGCCAGGTCTGGAGTTGAAGTCGCCGGCGATGATAAATAAGTCAAAGTAATGTGTAGCCAGGATGTTGTTGATTGTTGTTTGAAGTTGGCTTAAGAGTGTGGATAGGTCTGCGCTCGGGTGAAAATATACGGAGATAGAGATTATGGATAATTCCTGTATACAGAGCTTGGAGATGATCCAGGCATTGCAGGATGACAGGATAGTGGTATTTACGTTGGCTGCGGCCAGTGATAGTAGACCACCACTGGGCCTACCCGGTCCTGGTTGCTGTTTGGTGGCCGGAGACCAAAACGACTGCCAGGGGGAGAGAGCATGAGAGGTAGTAGGATTCATACACCACGTTTCCGACACTCCTATGAACGATGAATTGAAGGTTGCTAATGAGTCGAGTAGATTGAAGATACCATGGACGTTCCAGAAAGTGATTTTTATGCTTGGTGGGTTGGTTAGTTCGTGTTGGGAGAAAACCCCCCGTTTTTTGAAGTGCTGAGCGAACTAGTGCCTTGACCTGGGTCTATTTGCATAGGATTCGCATCATTATCTTGTACGGCGACCAGCAACTGCTTGGCTAGGTCATATTTGTAGCGATTGCCATCGACAGTGATGCTTTGGTGATGTAATTTTACTTTTTTACTCTCTTTTTTTAATTCTTTACTTGCGTCTCTAAGCTTTTTTGCAATGAGCTGTTCCTCACGGGTTAGATCGTTGTTTATATATATTGGACCATTAATATTCTTCTTCCCAGACATGATAGCATTTTTGGCCGCGTAGTCTTTCAGCGTGACTTTAATTCTATCTTTATCCTTGCCAATGATAATTGCTTCGGAGACGCAGTTAGTAAGCTTGAACTGTTTTGTGAAGAAGTCAGAGGCAGTCTTGGATGGTGTGCCTAGCTGACAGTTGAGACCTTTTATAATAACATTATTTTTCCTTGTTAGTTTGTCCAGTGTCTCTCTGGTGGTTTTTCTAATTTGCTCATCCAGCATGTTTGCGAGACCAGAAGAAGGGTTCGGAGTAGATTGATTTGTGTTTTCCTCAAGTGATGAGAGTTCACGTGTTAGCTCTAGAGTGGTGATGCGCTCTTTTAGGGAGGCAATTTCTTTCTTTAAACTCTCATTTTCAGCTGCCAGAACTGTCTTGATCTCCTGTATCTTATCGTGGTTCACCTGCGAGGCCGTTGATATTTGTGTTGCTATTTCTTCCTTGAAGGCAGCAAGCTGGGTGGTTAGCTGTGCTTTATCCTCGGTGCGCCAGATTTCCATCCTGCGGAGGAGTTCGTCGAGCGATTCACAGGGCTTAGTGTTATCACCCATGTTGCTGGCTGTGTTGTGAGGTGTTCGGTGTTCGGCTTCTTTCAGTTTTGGTGGTGAGGATATAGACCGGCTGAGCTTCGTTGGAGGGCTGCGGTTGCTGGACCCAGAGATATCACGGTCACGTCCCCTCTTATTATTGGCGTTGAGGAATAATTCGGGGAGGGATGTTGCCGAGCCTGAGTTGTATCTGCTGAGCGATTCACAGTTGGTGAGTCGGCCTTTGCGAGATTTGCTTACTGCGTCCTTGCGATTATCAGGAGAGTAAAGTTTTGTTTGTGCTTTAAAGTTAAAGACTGGCGCTATACGATCCGAATTTCCCGCCACGGGTGTGGTGGAGAACTCACGCAATGGTGTGGTATAGTTTGTGTCGCAGTCAGTACCAACTGTCTCTGTACTTTTGGGACTAGCTGCGGGAGATGGCGCGTCAGTCTTCATAACCGTTAGGGTTAGACATAACCACAAACCGCTTGTCCACACAAAAGATAAAATAATTACTCGAGTTAAAAACAATGAATAAAGTTTAAAATTGCACTGTAGGTATAAGAGCGATTGATTTCGCGGGGATAGTACTTTGCACAATTGTTTGTAAGCACTCTAATGATAAAATGTTACAATTGAAAGCACACTTTTTAAGCACGTCTGTCAATGATGGCGTACCAACATGTACTCTTCATAAGCTTTTTTAATAATATTTATTATATAATTTTATTTAAGATTTACCATTAAAATTTTTTTAATGTTGAAATTTATCTAATATTTTTTAATTTTTTATAAAAATTAATCTATTTTTTAATTTTTTAATATAAAAATTAATCTAATATTTTTTAATTTAAAAATTAATCTAATATTTTTAATTTTTTTAATGTAAAAATTAATCTAATATTTTCATTTATAAATATTATATTTCAAAGAAGTTTAATAGCTTTACAAGATTTATGAAACCTGTAACGCGCCAGGCGTAGGTATATGGTTGAGGAGTGGGAGGTATAGTCCAACAGCGATAGCATGCTGTTACTATTGGAAAACATCTTTCACTACTCTCCTAAAGGTGGCGTCGTAAAAGGTAGCGGTGGAGAAGGTTGTTTGAACCACTCACATTCCCGCGCTAAAAATATACTGATGTCAGATGGCTCTGGTACAAGACGCGCTAAATTCAAACTATCATAATGATGAGTAACTTAAAAAATTATGATTAAGTATAACTTATGAAATTTTAATTATAAATATTAATCTTAAATTAAAAATGTGAGGGATTATAAATAAAAACAATGAATTATTTTATATTAAAATACAATATTTTATTGATTAAATAATTCCACTGGTCATTTTTACATCAAGACTAGAATTAATAAATTCAAATTTATTATATTTCCCACCATGGAAACGTAGAAAGAGATAGTTTGAATTAATTCATTCAAACTCTTCATGAAGTTATCATCTTTTAGATGTTGAATAGTTCTAGATGGTAGATAAATGTTAAATTCATCGTTTATATTGACAACAATCCTAGTCCCATACTGAGTTGTAATAGCTTTGATACCGTTAATCTTATATTCTCGATTAAACTCCAAATGAATCATTTTTTTAACAGGAAGAATCCCAGTAAGACAATTAACCTCATTTATCTTGGTAAGATCCATGATTGATAGCTGTAAAAATTTTTTAATTAATTAAATGATTCTTCATTCAATTCCTATTTTTAATTAGACAGTAAATGAATACTTACAATTAGTAATACTGATAGGCAGAAGATGTATATCACCAATACTTCACTACTGTCTATCGACAACTGGTACTTCACTGGAAACGTGTACTTCGTTTTTGTGAAGTTCACTCTCGGCGAGCTGCTTATATAGGCAGAAAATACTGCGCAGTTAACCCCACTCCTCTACCTCAAAACCGGTTTGATGACGTCATCTTCTACATAGTTAGAAATAAAACAAAGAAAACTGCGCAGTTACACGACCTTGAACAGGTTCAAACCTGTCTGATGACGTCATCTACTACGCAGTTAGAAATAGAACAAAGAAAACTGCGCAGTTACGCGACCTTGAACAAGTTCAAACCTGTTTGGTGACGTCATCTACTACGCAGTTAGAAAATTCTAGAACAGAATGAATCATCTACTACGCAGTTAGGTATAGAACAAAGAGAACTACGCAGTTACCGTGACCTTGAACAGGTTCAGACCTGTCAGATGACATCATCTACTACGCAGTTAAAAGTAATGCAAGTGGCCACCAGATGGCGCTGCGTAAAATCCTTCTCACAAGTAGTTGTCATAACTTCATTTTAAAAATATAAAACGTGGATATATCATACCCCAAATGCGTAATCCTGAACTATTGATCTGTAATGGCAAGCCTAAAAGCAGGTTAATAGTTGAGGATGCTTTTTTCTAACCTCAAAATGTTGAATTCAGATTCAAAATGGCGGAAGTCAGATTCAAAATGGCGGATAGCAGCCACCAGATGACGGATTTCAGATAACAAGTTCAAAATGGCGGATTCACAACTCAAAATGGCGGATTTCAGACTCAGATAGCAGCCACCAGATGGCGGATTCAAAATGGCGGATCACAGCCACGAGATGTTGGATTCAAATGGCGGATAGATTTAAAAAAATGGCGGGAAAATGGCAGATAGATTTAAAAAATGGCGGATTGATTAAAAAATGGCGGCAGAATTCACCACCAGCGCCACCTACAACCAAGTCGATAAAAAACCTCGTCCATAACCTCAAAATGTCGGTAAAACACGTCACCCATATCCACAGCAGCACCACTGTCGGTAAAACAGATCCCCTCCACATCGACAGGTGGTGTTTAGCATGGACACGAACCCACAAATCTGTTTTACCGACGGATCCAGACCCCCCGGACACACTACTTTGAGTTTTTCGTTTTCTTTGTCCTTAAGTCCTCTTACTATTTTTTAATGGAATATTAGGTGAAATATCCTCAAAGTTTTTAATAACTAGTTCCATAATGACGATATCATACTTTCTGTGATTTTAAGCAAAACATCAGTTATGTCTTTTGATGGTATAACATATTATATTTATGCTTTTTATAAACAAAATATTTTTTTGCTATTCCTTAGATTTTGCAAAATATTTTTATACACCTAATGCGAATCTATAGATATGATAATTTGTTCATTTGAAAGAAAATTACATGAATTTCTATTCACAATTATAAAATTTCATAAATTGCTATAATTTTTCGATAGAATATATGACAAATTTAATAAAAATTTTTCAAAACGTAAATTATAATTATAAGATGCTACAAAATTTCACATTTTTCAATTTAAATTTAACTGACAATTTATCTCTTTTGATAGATATAAACATTGATGTGATTATTTTATTATTGTATATAAAAATGATTTTATTCTAATGTCAAGATATGTATTTGTTTCTTTTTTTATTTAATTTTTTTTAACAATTTTTATTTTAACTTAGCCATATTCAAGGATGTATTATCTAATTAAATAAATATAATTTAACTTTTAATTAAGTCTTCCTTTATTTGACTTATTGATAATACTTAAATTCTTTATAACTTTTTATTGTAATAAGTAGTTTAAGTGCAGTTATATAAAATAGTTTTTTTAATAAATCAGCTCAGATACACACCTAAAATGTCATACATTAATCTTCTTTTTAAATTGACATATAGACAACAGACTTATTGATTAATAAACAATATTATTTTTTTTTAATAACAAAACAAAATTAATATTTTAAATAAATTAAGAACGGGTGTCTTGAATCATTCCAACATTTTTCAATCTTTTTGCACTTGTTATTCACCTGTGTCTTTTGTTTCACGTGCGCTCTTTTTTTCGTTTTAATTTTTTTTTCTTTCAAATTTTCCGATAATTTTCATGTCCTCATTTACCTATCCATATTCTTTCTTGTATTTCTATACTTCTTTCTTCGTTCTTACATTCTCTTTTTCTTCTGCATGTCTCGACGCAACTATAGTTAAGGATACTATTTTGAAGAAAATGATTTTCTTGAATCAAGAGAATATATAAATTCTAGAGTCAAAAAATTATTCTTGATTTAAGTAAATTTTTCTTGATTCAACAATTTATTCTCTTGACTCAAGAAAATTATTTTCTTCCAAATAGTATTCTTGGTTCAAGATTTAGGCTCTTGAGTCAAGTTAATTTTTTTATCAGTGTATTGACGCTTCTTTCCTTCTTCTTCTTACACTCCTTGTCCCAGCATTTCCTGTAACTAAATTTTATGCATTTGTAATTTAAAATTTCTTTAGTTACACTTTTGTGTGCAAATTTTTTTAATTTTTCCCCATTTTCTTTGTAGTAACTTGCAGACAGTCGACATGTGGCTTGATTCTTTCCTCACCTCTACTCTAAAATCCTTAATTTTCTCTCTACTTTTTCAGTTAACAATTGAATAATCTATTATAGACTGACCTTTCTCTCACAAGTATGTAAACCTATTTTCCTTGCCACTCAATATCCAACCCTTCATCAAACACAATCGTCTTAATCTGTATCTGTCATTGCTATATTAGTTGTGTCCCGTTGGCGTCGCATTGATCGTCTTTTAAATCTCTGATTTCTTCCTTCTACATACCAGCAACCTTATTGTCCCGTTTTGACATTAAAATCTCTTTCTATTAATAATTATTGTGTCTTCTAGCGTCGTGTATATTCTAGTATTCTCTTCAACATCTACTTTATCTTATAGCCATGTTATAAAGAGTTTAAATTTGCCTCCGCGTAAATTATCAATCTTAATTTTTCTACCCTATACATTGGGCGTGTTTGGCCGAAGTAAGTACTTACTAAACTTAGTAAGCCAGGTAGCATAAAAAAATTTTAATCTTACAAGCTGACTATAGCGCTTTTCGGCCGGGACAGACTTACAGGCTTAGCATAATACAAAATACCGACTTACGTTATATTCCGTACATAATCTCATAGTCTGAATATAATTGACACTGATAAATTTATTAATATAGTTTAATTCAAGTAAATAGTTGTAAATGGACAATTTTATGAGAAATATTTAATTGGAAGAAAAGTTAAACGACCCCTTAATCAACATAACATTTAAACTATAGATTGAGTATGAACAAATGATTACTATTTCTCTTATATTAAGAATAAGTAATATAAATTTTAACGATTATTGAAACAAACAGTCAATAGAGTAATTGAATTTAAAAAATATACATTTCTTTTCTGTCTTGTCATACTCATAGATCTCTTCTTTTAAATGATATTTGTGAAACTTGTCATAAGTTCCCAAGTAACATGTGCTTGAGCAAGATTTTGGTGCCAGCGTCTTGAGCGAAACCCCTAGTTGCTAGTGTCTTTTTCTACATATGGGTCTCGCTCAAGTTTATTTAAAAAGACATGGTTCAAGATTTATATATAACTAGCTCAAGACATCTTGTGCAAGAATATGAGACAAGTCTAAAGCAAGGTGCATTGAAAAACTTTCTGACGCATTTTTTGTACCAGAAACTCACAACAAAGACTTACCCATGAGTTGCTCAAGATTTGCTCAAGATCCATAATTCTCAGAAATCCACTGATTCTATACAAAATATAGGAGGGGTAGAATGATGCGAACGTTCATTCGAAAACATTTTATCTTGAGCAAATCTTAAGTAACTCTTGCACAAGTATATTTAGCATGCTTCTGGTGTCAGTCTTTCTCAAGACTTGAGCTATAATCTGGCCCAAAGATCTTATACAAAGCTTGTAAATTGAATTTGCTACAAGTATCTGGAGCAAGACCCATAGGTAGAAAAAGACACTAACAACTATCGAAATTGAGACCAGATTTGCTCAAGTCTTGTAAAAGATTGCTATATGGGTACAGAGGTTGAAAGATGTTAACTTTAAAAATGTGAGACTACCATTGGTCTAAAATAGTCTGGATTGCTTTAGAAATTTCTGGAATGATCTAGGAAGCTTTTATATGTATATCAAATGTTCTGATTGATAGAAATTGTTCTAGAAAATTCTAGAATGATCCAGAAATTTCTAGAAAGATCTGGAAAGTTCTAAAATCTACGTTTAGATTCTGACTGAATGAGAGTGATTTAGAAAATTCTGTTATGATCTAGAATAACTCCGAGTAAAATAGAAAGCTTCAAAGTGTATTCTTATCGGTCGAAAATATGCTGGATTGTTTTCGTAATTTTTAAAACATCCCAAAAATTTTAATAATATCAACAAATAACTGCACGATTAAAAATGACCCAGCGAAGCGGGTGTTCATGGCTAGTATAATATAAAAATTGATTTTATTATATATTTTGATAGTCCTAGTTTATTTATTTAACCGAATCTCATTATAACATCACATTTATTTAAATAATAAAATAAGTAATGATTTTAATATTAGACATGAGCAGAGCAAACCAAAACATCCCATAGGAAATGTAACCAATTTTTTATTTCAGAATTATTTAAACGTAATGGTGAACATCACTTTGCACTTTTTGTGATTACCAAAAAAAAATTTTTTTTTTCAAAGAAAAAATTTTTATAACATTCGGCTATGCAAGTCTGATCAGATCTAATTATATATAGACCTGTATATTATTAGATCTGATCATGTATAGACTTCTATATGATTATATATGTGCTCATAGCAACCGGGTATGATCAGATCCAATTATATATAGACTTTTATATAATCAGATCTGATCATATATAGACGTATATGTAATTATACATCGGGTTTTAACAGCCAGATATGATCAGATCCAATTATGTATAGGCTTATATATAATTATATATAACCCCATGTATAATCATGTTTAATATATATTATCTATACTTTTATACTTCTATATATACTAATATTATGAAGAGGAAAGATTTGATTGTTTGTTTGTTTGTTTGCATCGAATAGGCTCTGAAACTACTGAACCGATTTAAAAAATTCTTTCACCGTTGGGAAGCTACACTATCCTCGGGTGACATAGGCTATATAACATCATAATTAATGTTGAAATTTTTGTTAAATAGCCGTGCGAAGCCGGGGCGGACTGCTAGTATTGTATATGTGTATATAAAAATTCACCAAATAGCATGTGGGTACTCGAATATTCTCGAAGAATGAAAGCTCTTGATGAGTGAAACATCGGGATGAGCTTATATCTTCAAAAACATCAATATTTAAGAAAGAACAGTTCAATTAAAAAAAAAGTTATTATTTAATGAAGCAAAATTTTATATATATATATACTCTCTAAACATGAATAAGTGAATATTCACTTATATAAGTGAGAACCGAGCCACTGACTTGAAAAAGTGGCTCGATTGGCACTTAAGTTAAGTGAATATTCACTTATACTTATTTGACGAATTTTCACTGAATTCAGTTTAGGGAGTTTATAGTTTAAAAATTCTCACACTTGCAATGTACATGTTCAAGCAGATAAAAATTATTAATTAACTAGACGACCCGGTGAACTTCGTATCACCTACATATATTTGTGAAAAGTATAGTCAAAACTTAATAATACAAAATTCTTATTTACATTCAATGCAACATATTTATACACTTAATCAATTTAAAGCTTTTTGATGGACTACATTTTATATCTTCTTTTGCGGTGCGTAAATATATAAAGATGATGGTTTTCCGATTCACGAACACAGGACGTATAATTCCCCATGCACGAAATAGGGAAACTCCAATTTAATTCCGCAAATTTTCAACGACTGGCCTGGTGATTTATTTATGATCGTCAGTGCGGTTTAAACGTGAGGTTACTCGTCTCACATCTCATTAACTGGAATGACCTTAGTCAGGTCGTCTTCTCTTTGGTATTTCGAAACAATATATCTTTTACACCCTTATAATTATTGACTTGCGACCACCATAGTGCACGATGGGAACCTTGTACCTATTATATTATTCGATACGTTATGTACTTCATAGAATTGTTGTCACATAAGATAGTAGTACAGCAAGCGCGGGAATTTCAAGGCGCACAGATATCACCAAAGTTAAACAGCATTGAGCGTGGTTAGTAGGTGGATGCGGGTGACTGCTGGTGTTACAGTTGTACAATTATATGTAATCATTTTTTTTTATTTTAATTCATTATAGAGAATTGCGTATGACTCTATCAAGTACTATCCATAAATTTAAGCAAAATAATTAATTAAAACTAACAAATGGACTTTCAGACATGACCGCATGTCGGATCAGACCTGAAGACTCATGTCTATTCATGTCTGATCAGGTCTGATCATTTTTTCCCGGGTATATAGTCTTAATTTATTTATTCTACCAAATTTTATTATAACATCACATTTATTTAAATATTAATAAAATTATGAAACAGTAACAGGGCGGACCAGAACATCCCATAAAATTTGTAATTGATTTTATTTTTCTATAATTAGATATCATATTACATATAAATTTTGCACTTTCTGTAATTTAAAAAAATTTCTTTTCCGGCAAAACATTGAAAACAAACTGCTGTTATCATTCCCCAGACTAGATCAATTTAACACTTCATCAGACATGAACAGACATGGAGCGATATGATCAGATCTCAGTGTATATACAGGAAGACATACAGGACAACATGTATGCAAAATTAGAAGGCGATAAAAAACTTGGCGAGATATTATTTTAGCATTTAAAATAAATTTTCAAGAATTATGATTGTATTAATCTTTTAGTAAGTTCAATATTGAACTATTGCAATATTATAAATTATACATGCTGCAGGTTTAATTTTCTAAATCAATTTGAATGAACAAATAGTTTGTTGTTTTAAAAACTATTTATAACTAGAAGATATTGTTTGTGTGTACTTGGACGTAAAAGTTTTTTTTTACTTATTAAAAGAAAAAAATGTTAGATTTTAGTGTTCCTATAATTAATGAATGGAACGAAGAAAGTTATTGTAATTTGAGTGCTGTTAAAATCAACAAAAATTCGTAAATCTCCGTATAAACACGGAGTCGTACATATAAAACTAAAACTCTGATAAGTTACAAAGATAAACGCCGTAGTTTAAATTTTAATTTAAATTTCCCGGGCCCTTAATTTTGCCCGTCCGTATGTATAGTACTCCGTATATACGCGGCTCCGTTTAAATACGAGTCCGTTTGTGTACGACTCCGTATGCGTACGACTTAAAAATTTGAATTTGCCCGGGTCTTTAAGGTTGTCCGTATGCGTACGGAGCCGTATCTCCCAGTTGCCGTACCTTTAGCCACGTCCATTTAAAAATTATACGAAATAACATTGAAAGTGTTATTCATAACATACAATAATTTTTAAGTTTTAGTTGACCATAACCGATGCATAAAATATATTATTATTATTATTAATGACGGCGTTTATTTTTCCTTTTTGAAATGTTTAGGAAAACTGCGTATGTAAATTGTGTATTGTTAGTTAGGAATTAAGTTACATCTACAATACCGCTGAACACAATTGTTCGGAAGGCTTTCGTATGATGAGTAACAAAAAAACGTATTTTTTAACCTTTTATCAATTATACTAAAATAGATATGATTACAGTGCGCACAATGATTATATGTATATTGTTAGTAATTATAATTTCTACAGTTAATAATAAATTTTCAATTTTGTAATTTAAAACTGCTAATTTCTAAATAAAAAATTTGTTATGGAGTGTATTTTGAAAATACCGCCATAGTTACAAATTGTAACAAAGACATCTTTCGTGAAACATTTCGTACTTAATTGATACACCATATATAATAATATAATTGGTATTAGTGGTATCAATCACTAGCTTTTTATTATTCATCTCTGTTAATGTTTAATTATTAATTTTTATATTTATTATTACAATCAAACAAGTGAAAATATATACGAAGATATAATAATAGTATCCATTTATCAACTTTTCTAATTTTTCTTGAGCAACGCATACTAATATTATTATAAAAAAAATATATTTTTCTGTGTATTAATTTATGAATAAATTAGTTAAATAAAAGTGATTAACATTTTAACAAGTATTAAGGTTACTCGTAAGTATTGAAAAATATTTTACTGTGTATTACTGTAAAATGCTGAAAGAGCGGAAAAACTAAGGATCAGGTTTCGGTCTGGTTATCTCAATTAAAATACAAAAATTATTAACAAAAATAACACTAGATAATTATTTACTATAAATACACTCAATATTTAATATATTCAATAGCGGATTGATAAGAAAAAAGCGGATTTATAAAACACAGCGTGGATATCAATGCGAAGCCGGTCAACACGTGGTTGAGCAAATTGCCGGCACTGTAAAAAGCGGTGAAACAAAAGCAAATAAACACAATTTATCTGAAACAAACTGAAGCGAAATATTAGCGGTTAATTTAAACAATTTAAATTATAAAAATAGCGAAATGCGTTTAGTTAACGATGAGCGAAATAAAATAGCGGGAAAGCGAAGCGTTAGACTTAATGGCGGAGAAGCGAAAGTTAAAAATAATAATTCGTCTTCTTCCTCGTCTTGGAGAAGAAGGCTACTGCGCATGTCTAACGAGAGCGATAGCGAATCAATAAATTCGTTCTATTGATGTCGACATCGATAGCCAATGGTAAAATTCGATACCTGTGGCGTGATCAGTCAGGCGGTTTACGCATGCGGGTGAGAAATAGCGGGAACGATGGCTTGTCAGGTGCGTGTTGTAAATTTGGGGAGCCCACAGTGACGTATTGCTCATTGAGTGGGCCTGTTAACTGAACAATTACAATGAAAGAAGATACTGAAATTGACAGAAATCAAATAATTTATAGAATTTTTTTAACAATAAATAAATAAAAGAAAAAAATGTAAAAAAAATTTCACATATACAAATTTGTAAAAATTATTTGTGCAATTAAAAAAAAATTTATTTTTATTAAAAATTTATTCATAAAATTACACCAAAAAATCATCAGATGTCTGCTAAATTCAGTGTCATAATGAAAGAATGTCTAGAGTGCATGGAAAGTATGAAAATACATTTTAAATATTTTATTTGTAAAATCAATGATTAATAATTTATTATCATAATGAACCTTTTATAATATATAATAACATTCGTTTTAAACAACAGATTTAATATATTTTAATTCGTCAGAATTTCTGTTATGAAGTTGCAGGGATGGTCGTTAAGGTCGACCGTCTTCCAGATTTTTTTAAATATAATGTTGTAATTTTTAAAGTTCGAATATGTTAATTGTTTGCAAAAAATGTACGCTATAAGGTTAAAGCATGTTGCATGTTTCTAAGAAGGGTATGAAATTAATTCCGATGTAATTTCAAATTACAGATGGAAGGTCTTACGCGAAAAAGAGGACATAAAATACCTAACGGTTCTCCAAAATCTAAGCAGCAACGAATCAGAAGTAGAAAACAATGAAATATTAAGTGTATTTATTATTATACGACAAAATAACTCTGGTCTTTTTCAAATGATTAACATGAAATTGTAAATAACTCACAATCTCTAGGAAATTTAACGAATTTGTTCAAATATAATTTTGAAGCTGAAGAATTTTTTGTCTTGACTCAAGAAAATCAATTTCTTCAAAACACTTTTCTTGGTTTTAAATTTTTGCTCTTGAATCAAGTAAACTTTTTTATCAGTGTAGTTTCAAATCAAAAATTACTGGAGCCTATAAAAAATATGTATTGTTTAATTATTCAAGAATGATTCAGTATCGAGCTATTGAAAAATTTTTAGAGATATCTAAAATTATAACTTTATTTATGAATTAAAGAGGATACTTCAATATTAAACTTTTCTAAATCCTCTTTTATTCTTTTGAGTTCTTCGCGAGAACAAAAATTATAATATTATTTTAGAATTAAATAG
>CAJNRD030000661.1:0-12875 GCA_905319865.3 Cotesia congregata
GCCACATATCCGGCCAACATCTATGACCTAGAATACGTAAAACGGACTACCCCCCTAACGGAAAAAAAACAACACACACACACACACACACACACATACAGACATAGTGACAACCTCGCGGGGATAGTCAGGGAAGCTTCCTGTGACCTTTAAACGTCGAGATCTGATGATAACTCGATTTTTGCAAAACGGGGTGAAAACAATAACTTCCCGATTTTTGAAAATCTGAGATTTTTAGCGGGAAGTTAAAAATCATTCAGATTCAAATGTGATCTCTGTAATTTGTGGACCAGTAAAACTATCTAAAAACGTTAATAACTTTGTAAATATAGATTTTATATTAAATAATTTGGTAAATAGGATAAATATTTATTAAAATTGTAAATATGTATTTGTATAACTTAATGTAAGTCTGTTTATAATAATTTTTATTTTGTTCAAGTTTTACTTTCATTTAAAGTTTAAAGAAAAAGTTTTAAGTTTAAGAAGTCTACGAAAAAAAAAATGTAATTCTGGAGTAATTAATTTTCAATTGTTTATATTGTTAAAATAAAAAAAAAGTTTATTTTAAAAAAAATGCTCTTGTAATTTATGAAAAAATAAACAAGAGGTAAGTGTTTTTTTAATTATATATAATGTTTGCACGCTTGTAGATGAAAATTAAAATTTGTCGGATATTAAAAAATTGATTATAAATATGTTAAATTTGGAAAATTAAAAAAAAAAAATACTCATGTAGGATTTGATCAAATAAAGAAGAGTATTTTTTTTTTCGTTTAGAACATTGTTTCAAAAGTTATAGCCAAAAGAAGAACCCAATCATTTTCTGTGAAAAATAAAAAAATACTCCTGAAAATTTAAAGTAAAATGCTCTATTACTAGAATTTGATTCATTTTCGTGGATATATATTTTTAATATTTCCAAATGAAATTTTATTTTGAAAATTATAGATTAGAAAATCAATTGAATACTAATTTTTAAAATTATTCTTGAAGGGAATTCGAATACGCGCCATTGTCAAATTTTTCAAAAGTATTGTAATCGATATTTTCATAAAGTTATCGATTATTAAAACTTTAAATTGTCAGATGTCGGCTGAATTCACACTCATACTTAGAAACCCATAAATTTTATTGGTTTCTAAGTGGCTTTTGTCGCTTTTGATGGGATTTTATTGGAGCTTATTTTTAACAGGGTTAGACATGTGAATTAAAATAATAATAAAAATATTTTATTTCAGCTTGGAAAGAATCGAAACATCAGTAATGCTGTATGTACCTGTAAAGCAGGTCTGGGAGGTAAATGCAAACACATCAGTGCGTTGATTCATTATGTAAATTCTCCAGAAAGCTCATTTTCAAAAACAAGTCATATGCAAAAATTGGGGTAAGCCAACCCAACAACAAATCCTGGGATACGATAAAGGTCAAAGAATATCGAAGCTCTTTACCCTACAGCCTTTGTGTCGAGAAGCATTAAAATTGGAACCTGTCAAGATTACGACTGCTAACTTACCGGGCTCATTCACCAACACACCTCTTGGAAAAATATTAAAACTAGAGGAAAAGGAAAATGTTGTTGTTACCCAGCTGAATCACTCTTGAAAAAGATCCAAATGAAGATGAAACAAACGCTTACGGAAAAAGCGGAGAAAGTTGTGAGTGATATATTTTTGCTACAATCTGTGAATCAAAAATACAGTGTAGAAGTAGTCATAACGAAAGATTTATATACGTTTTACAAACAGAATGTTTGTTGTGATTTCAAAACTGCTTTAAATTTGAGTGTTTCAACCATTGAACAGTCAAACAGTAGCGATTGGTTTAAACAACGTACTCTACGGATAACTGCCAGCAATGCGTACAAACTGAAAGGTCATCGTTTCAACGTAGAAAAAGTAATGACAGATTTATTAAATCCAAAGATTACTCAAAATTGTAGTTAATATTATCGTCCATAATTATCATCAATAAATTTTTTATATCAGGAATGTGGACAAGATAGGATCATAATAAAAAATTACATCATTATTTCTGCCAGAAATAATGATGTAATTTGTTATTATGATCCTATCTTGTCCACATTCGTGATATAAAAAATTTATTGATTACTCAAAATGCTGCGATGATATATGGGGAAAAAAATGAAGATGTAGCTTTGAAAGAGTATAAAAAATTACTTGATCCGAAGTGGGAGGTTGTCAAAGTCGGAATGATAATAAATCTGCAACAACCATGGTTGAGTTGTTCTCCAGATACAATTTTAGTATATGGAAAAGAAGCTTGGCAGAAACAACTGGTTGAAATAAAATGTCCATACACCTGCCAGAAAATACCTGTTTGGGACAACGAACTTGGAAAGTCGAACGTTCCATACTTGAAAACGGTAACGCAAACGAAGATCCGAAGACAATTGATCCGCGACATTAGATCCGACGACAATTGCTCCGAGGATAAATACACATAAAAAATATGTTAAAAGGGCGCAACACGATTATTCGCGTTTGTGTTGGTCTAATTTCGAATAAACACACACAAAAACCGTATTAAAAGGGCGCAACACGATAACCCGCGTTTTAACGCCATGAAGATCTAATGTCGTCGGATCTAATGTCGCGGATCTATAGTCGCGGATATATTGTCTTCGGATCTCCGGTCGCGTAACCCTTGAAAACAGATGAAAATGGGTTATCTTTAAATCCAAGTCATTCAATTTATATTCAAGTTCAGCTCCAAATATATGTGACCAACATAAGTTGTTGTGATTTATATATTTCCCAGTGAACACATGACTTTCATCTGACGTCAGTCGAATGTCATAAGAATGTCACAAGATTTTGACATAAGTTTGACGTAAAACTGACCTTCCCTATGATCTTAATATGATGTCAAAACCTGTGATGTCATTTTTACATCATTCTGATATAAAAAATGTTATGTCGTATTGAAGTCATTATTGTACGTCATAATGACGTAACTTTATCATCATACATTTACGTCACTGGTAAGTCACGATTTTACGTAATACTGATGTAACTTTTAAGTCATACATTTACGTCACTGGTAAGTCACGGTTTTACGTAATATTGATGTAACTTTCATGTCATACATTTACGACACTAGTAAGTCACAGGTCTACGTAATACTGATGTAATTTTCAAGTCATACATTTACGTCACTGGTAAGTAGGGTGGTCGTTAAAAATTGAATTTTTTGCGGCGCCCTCTAAAAAGCTTCTTTTTGATGAAAAAACACTGGGAAAATTTTTTTTTTTTTTTAATTCAAAACAACACGTGCCTCAACACGATCTAAGTTAATTTTTGTGTATAATCATCTTTTTGGGGAATTTTTCAGGAAAAATACAATTTTATTCGAAATATAAAAAATTATAGAACTAAAATCAATAAAAATAACATTATTTGATCAAAATAACAATCAACAAAAATCCAAATTCAAAAATTTTCCCAGTTGATTTTGGTTTATTAAGGGGAACGGGTGGTCTAGCGGTCTGAAATTTAACCTATTTTAAAAATTTTATTTCTGTATGAAGGTAATGAGCGTGTTCAGCCGAACTAAGTCCTGAGTAAACTTAGTAAGATATGTATAGTATAGTAGATAGATATATGTATAGCAGGGAATGCTTTGACTATACTTAGGCTAACTAAGTTTACTCAGGACTTAGTTCGGCTGAACAAGCTCAATGACTAATCCTTTCAAATATTTTTTATACTTATTCTATTGCTTATCAACTACACAAAAATAAAAATTAAGACAAAAAAAAATTTTTTTTTAAATTAAAAAAATGGTGCTGAAGTTCGCTTCTCCAAAAAAAATGGACCTGACTGGCGAGGGTTGATTGATCTTTATCTCTGATCTGAAATAAAAAAAAATTACGGATTTTAAATTAGTATAAGTATAGTTATCGCAGGAACTAGAATGGAAAAAAAATATTTAAAAAAATGGCACTTAGTTAAAGTATTTTCTGAAAACGAGTTTCAAATTTATACTTTCAACTACGTGCTATTTTTTCAAATATTTTTTTTTTTCATTTTAGTTCCTGCGGTCACTATACTTACACTAATTTAAAATCCGTCATTTTTTTTAATTTCAGATCAGAAGGAAAGATCGATCGACCCCCGCCAGTCAGGTCCATTTTTTTTGAAGAGGGAGGGAACTTCAGCGTCATTTTTATAATTTGAAAAAAAATTTTTTTTTGTCTTAATTTTTATTTTTATGTAGTTGATAAGCAATAGAATAAGTGTAAAAAATATTTGAAAGGATTAGTCATTACCTTCATACAGAAATAAAATTTTTAAAACAGGTTAAATTTCAGACCGCTAGACCACCCGTTCCCCTCAATAGACCAAAATCAACTGGGAAAATTTTTGAATTTGGATTTTTGTTGATTGTTATTTTGATCAAATATTGTTATTTTTATTGATTTGAGTTCTATAATTTTTTATATTTCGAATAAAATTGTATTTTTCCTGAAAAATTCCGCAAAAAGATGATTATACACAAAAATTAACTTAAATCGTGTAGAGGCACGTGTTGTTTTGAATTAAAAAAAATAAAAAAAAATTTTCCCAGTGTTTTTTCATCAAAAAGAAGCTTTTTAGGGGGCGCCGCAAAAAATTCAATTTTTAACGACCACCCTACTGGTAAGTCACGATTCTACGTAATACTGATGTGAGTTTCAAGTCCCTATTTTACATCAGTTAAAAGTCACAGTTGTACGTAATATTTACATAAGTTTGAAGTCCTCTTTTTACATCACTAAAAAGTTCTGATTGTACCTAATACTGATGTAACTCTGAAATCTTTTTCTTACATTAGAGAAAAGTCACAATCGTACGTAAGGCTGATGTCATTTTGAAATCATCTTTATACCCTGTTGAAAAAAAAGTATTGAAGATAATAGAAACCATTTATAAAAAAACCAATACTTTTCAATTTTTTTGCCATACTTGTTTTTATCAGGATACGTCAGTGTTCAGTTACGGTTTGACATGATATTGATGTAACTTTGGAGTAATGGTTTTTCATCATAGATTCGTTGGAATCAAGCAGTAAAAAATTCATTCAAAAAAAGTAAAAGGGAAGGGGGAGGAAAAAACGGAATATACCTAAGGAAATATTAAGTTTTTGCGGACCCAAATACCGTAATTCATCTTCATTTTAATTTTGTTCAAAATAAATAGCACTAATTTTAAACTGCCGTTTAGAAAAAGATTTTTTATTTTTGCGGGCAAAATGGGGTACTCCTCAAAAAAATTCAAAAATAATTTTTTCACAAAATAAGTATCAGCTTTGACAAAATCAAATTTTTGCGAACAATTTTGCTACAAAAACTCACTTTTGACCTGATGAGTATGATTAAGATGAGTATGAGAGTAAACTTATACGGCAAATTTTTTCTAAAACATTGTATTTTTCAATAATTACACCGGCACACAAAAAAAAAGTTGTCTGTACACCGGGCGCCACCTATCTACGGGCATGTTTTTCGACCCGCTGAACACGAATTTGAAGTCAGTTTAGGCCGTCCGGGCTTCAATTTCGAGTAAATTGCAAAAAACCCCTAAAAATAGCGAAAATTCGATTTTTTGGCAAGAAAAAAAATTTTGAGATCTAATGCAAGCATAATTTTCATGTATTTTGATCTGTTAAATACTAATTTCGATCGTACTTTAATCATAAACCGTTTTAAATCTAAAAAAATTGGAAAAAATCATCAAAAATTGCAAAAATCGAAGAAAATTGGGATTGTTTTGGTATAAAAAATTTTGTGGATCTCGATTGCCGAAGATTTTCATGTAATTTAGTCTGCTTGATCTGATTCTGCAATAAATTTGGCCCATAGTCCCCTCAAACATTTATTAAATTGCAAAAAATCAATTAAATAGCAGAAAATTCCTGCTGAAAAAATGGAAAAAAATCTTTTAAACACAATTAAATAAATTTCTTGTATTTTTTATTAACAAAATACTATGTTAAAATCTGAAAATGCAAAAAAATTGTAAACTCTATGAAACTGACGTATAAACAGAATTAGAAGAATGATTTTCCTAACTTTTAAACTGTTTTCCGGTGGTATCGAGCTCTTTTATCTTTAAATGATCTACGGAGTGGATTTCTCTTTCGATTGTTATTATCTTCTGGTATATCTCTTTTGAGTGTTCAGCAATAGTCTGCCATCATGTTGATATTCCAATTTTCTTGATACCTAGTCTCCATTCCCCACAATCCCTGCATCGTGAAGTACTCATCACTTGTACCTGCCATGACGGCACACACGCCGTTAACCCAGGGACTCTGCCAGATGGTTCTGTTGCCCATCATCACCCCGAGGAGGTGCCCTGGTTGCAAGTACAAGCGATCATGCAATGAAATGAAGTCTGCACATCGAAGTTTAAATCCCAACACGATGGCAAATTTTTACTAAATAAAGGAAAAGGTGGAAGAAGAGATATCCATATCGTAGATCATTTGAGAATGAAACAGTTCAATACCCTCGAAAAACCGTTAAAAATTCAATTTGCGTACATTCTTGGATCTTAATCTTGTATTTTAGAAATAAAAAATACAAGAAATTTCTTTAATTGTGTTTAAAAGATGTTTTTCCATTTTTTCAGCAGCAATTTTCTGCTATTTAATTGATTTTTTGCAGTTTTATGAATGTTTGAGGAGACTATGGGCCAAATTTATTGCAGAATCAGATCAAGCAGATTAAATTACCTGAAAATCTTCGTCAATCCGGGTCCACAAAATTTTTTATACCAAAATAATGCCAATTTTCGTCGATTTTTACAATTTTTGATGATTTTTTCCAATTTTTTTAGATTTAAAACGGTTTATGATTAAAGTACAATCGAAATTAGTATTTAACAGATCAAAATACATGAAAATTATGCTTGCATTAGATCTCAAAATTGTTTTTCTTGCCAAAAAATCGAATTTTCGCTATTTTTTGGGGTTTTTTGCAATTTACTCGAAATTGAAGCCCGGACGGCCTAAATTGACTTCAAATTCGTGTTCAGCGGGTCGAAAAACATGCCCGTAGATAGGTGGCGCCCGGTGTACAGACAACTTTTTTTTTTGTGTGCCGGTGTTATTGTATTTATAATGGGAAATGAAAAATTTTATAGTGAGAAAAAACTGTGATCATTTAGAAGATGGAATAAATTATTTTCTATGCATACTACCCACAAAGAAGTCTGAATTTTTCCCGATTTTTGACCTGCTGTAACTTAGTGAAAAATGATCGTATTGCAAATCTAAAAAGATGCATTTTAAAGCTTTAAAACTTCATGATTATAGTTTTTAGATTTTGTGACAAAAAAATTTGGCTATAAAAATGGCATGAAGAAGAACTTTTTCAAAATTTTGAATTTCTTTTTTTTCGTCTCAGAAGCTTAAAAAAATTTTTTCGTTTCATGACTTGACAGGTCCTCATAGAAAATTCATTCCAGCTTCCGAAAATGTCTTATAATTTTCTGTGCGACCATTGGTAGCTGAAATATTAATAGTTGAAGACAAATGGGCTTTTGCAAAAGTATTGCTTTCATGAAAGTAATATAATTCTCTTTAGTTACGTTTTATGAATTTTTTTGAATTTAGGAAAAATTTATTAACTTTAAGTTGCATTTTGCGTTTAATTGGATAATCTAAACATTTTTGTTTTCAACTTTCTGAATTTATGACGTTACTATGACATCGCCATGACGTTCTTATGACCAATGAAAGATTAATTCATGGAAATTCTGAAATTTTATAAAATTTAGAAAAAATTCATCAATTTCTATGCAATCCCATCATAAATCTTAATGAAACTTCAGAAAAACGTATAAACTTACTCCTCTCCAACCCTTAAATTCATATAGATCTAAACAAGCGTGTTTAATATCAATCGTGGTGTAGACAAGTGAGCAGCATTCAAGACTCCGAACTCAATGGACCCGAGTTCAAGCCCAGCACACGCCAGGATTTTTCAACTCCAAATCTTCTTCCTCAGCATGTAATCAGTCTCGAAATTATTATTCGAACCTAAAACCGTATAATTAAATGTTATTTTTTTTTTTAAATTTTCTTCCGCGTAATTAATTTTGACATCAGTTATATATCATAAGGACGTCATAATTACGTCATATAAACGTCATAAATGTCATGCAAGCGTCACACTTACATCATAGGTACGTCATACGTATTACGTAAGAATCTTACGTCAGGAAGTGGGAAATTATGAGTCATTCACATATGACTTACATCTCACGTGAATCATGACGTAGTATGACGTCATTCTGACGTCAGTTTGACATAATTGTGTTCACTGGGTTATTCACCACAAGGTAGTGTGCTGCTGAAAATCTAACGAGACAACGAGCTATTGGCTAACTTTTAATTTATTTATTTTATTTACTGATCATGGAGATAATTCTCCTTTTGACCACAAATCCAAATAATTACTTCATTCCTAAACTGGAACAATTTTATTTTAGCGAATATATCCAAAGACTACATGCTAAATTCTGTACTAAATCTATAGTAAAATTACTGTTATTAGCAAAATCAACAAGTTCTTGTTTAAAATTATATTATGTATTGATCAGAGAGATAACAATTTGCCATCGATGTCAAGTTACATAACTGTGATGATTTTAAAATCTAGATAGAATTTAAGAAAAATGGTAATAACACGTTTTAATATTTTTTAAATTTTATTAAAATGTTTCGTCCCGTTTCTGTGTAAACCTCGTATCTACAAAATCGTAATTTTCGGTAAATCGATAAAAACGTTTAGAGTTACTTCATTTTTATAAAAAGTCATAACTAATTTGAAATTTATACTCTTCATTTATCACCTTAAAAAAATTAAACATGCTTTTTGCTATCTGCATCGATACCTTGTTTTTATTGTCAATTTCATGTAGATACGAGTTTTCTCATCAAATACCCTGGTAATTTTTTTACAGATACGAGGTTTTGAAACAAAAAAAATTTTTTTTTTCCATAAGATCATTGGCGAAAAATTATGTTGTTATGTAATGAAATTTTTCTTTAAAAATTTATTAATTATAAAAAATCGAGTATGATTTTATTTAAATTTTAACGATTGTAAAAGATAATTCGAGTGTGGTCATTAAGTGTCTCGTTCGATCTTTGCAAAAGGCCCAGGGAAATTCCCGTAATTAGTCTGAGGGCCCAGGTATTTTAAAGAGATTAAATAGATAAATGGGAGTTTTGTTATACGTAAGCAAACTCACTTATACTTAAAATAAGAAATACTTAAGTAATGATAAAGAACAAGATAAAAGATTTATTTTAAACCGAAAGATTTTGGAATAACTTAATGACAGAATTTTAGTGTTGAGAAAAATATTGAAATAAATTTTAATATTGCACTTTCCGAAATAATTTTTAGACAACAAAATTAAATATGAAATATGAAAAAGAAATAAAAAAAATAGAACTTGAAAGTTAAATAAATAAAAATAAACAAATATTAAACAATTAAATTCTAAAATAATACAACAAAATTATAAAACGACAAAACAGAAATATTTCTACAAATAAATAATTAAATTCAAGGAAACGTAAGAAATGTTAGATTCGAGTACATATTTATTCATACGATTTTAATAAATAAATTAATGTAGACAGTACAAATGTATGTCTTTGTCTATGCGTAAATGCGCTTACGTATACACAAACACATAGATGAATAATAGAACATGAGAGTAAGTGAGAAAGTATGTTGCACTCAGACCCAAGTAGAGGGACTCATACAACATTTTTAGACAAATTTAAGAGAGAGGGTAAGGGTCCGAGAAAATAGACAAATAATTGGACATTTGGTTCCCCCAATGAGTGGAAATTAGTTACGCCCTAAAATTCGACACCTCGCAATTGTCACCAAAAAAATCTCTCTCGTTGTCCTGACGTCCTAGTGTTAACATCGTACATAGTTTAAATAAGTCTCAATAGACCACGTGTAAATCTATTGTATAAAAAGTAAAACATTTGTAGAGGTAAAGTAAAATCGTAAAGTGAAACCAACTAAAATAAATTAAATCAACAAGGTTCATCAAATTTTTATCAGGTATATTTTAAATTATTAATATTTGTGAATTATTAATATTTGTGAATTTGGTAATATTGTAAAATCGTTATATGAAAGAAAAGTTAACTTCAATCACTGTGTAATAATTGTAACTATTGTAAATTAACTAATGATATTAATTTTGGATTTAAACATGTTTTGTCGTTAAAATTATTCAACCACATCAATTTATTCAAACAAACCTATCATTCTCAATAAACTAAAACTCGGAAGTTCCCGGTCTATATTAGCCTAACACGCTAGGACCAAATACTTAAACACATTAAATATTTTAAATATAAAATTAATTAATTACCCGAAATTAATATTTTTTACATAACAGACCATTTTAGTGATTTTTTAGAATTTTTTTGGAAACAAAATCTAGTTTTATACTACAATATTTTTAAATCGTTTAATTCATGTAATTAATATTATTTTTGAAAAAATATTAATTAAAAAGATATTGTCACTCGGTTAAATAATGAATAATTAACTATTATATAAAAAACGAATATTTTAAATAAATAATTAAAATATTTTATAATTATCAATTGTAAATAACTGTTGATACTTTACAACTCCAAAATTATAGTTTATTCAGAGTTATAAAATTACAATAATTACATTCAAGACAGACAGCAACAGACTGAGTGTAAACAACTGCAATGGTAAAAACAGTTGTGCTTCTCCAATCTACTATGCCGACTCTCAATTTTGAAATGATTATGATTTAAAATATTAATTAATACAAATAATCTCAGTCAAATAAATAAATAAAAATTATCTTAAAGCAATCCCTATAAAAAATTCTTACTATTTCATTTTTGACAAAATCACCTTTCAAAGAAAAATATTTTCCATATTGTCATATTGTTATTAACAATGTGTTTTCTTTTGTACAGTTTGCCTCATGAAGTTGTGAAATACAACGAAACGTTGCAACATTTAAAAAATTTGACACTGAGTTATTTTTTATAGTCCAAGTTCCTGATAATTTTCATTATTGTTTATAAATCATGGATGATAATCGTAGTCATAAATTAACAAGGTTCATCAAATTTTTTATCAGGTATATTTGTGAATTATTAATATTTGTGAATTTGGTAATATTGTGAAATCGTTATATGAAAGAAAAGTTAACTTCAATCACTGTGTAATAATTGTAACTATTGTAAATTAACTAATGATATTAATTTTGGATTAAAACAATATATGTATTAAAATTATTCAACTACATCAATTTATTCAAACAAACCTATCTTTCTCAATAAATTAAAACTCGGAAGTTCCCGGTCTATTAGCCTAACACGCTAGGACCAAATACTTAAACACATTAAATATTTTAAATGTAAAATTAATTAATTACCCTAAATTAATATTTTTTACATAACAATGTCATGCAAGGCTTTCAATTCATTATTATTTTATATTTATTAATTAAAACAAATTCCTTTGATTTTGATTTAATATGTTATAAATTATGTGATTACTATTGATTATATGATTTAATTATTTTTAACTTCCCCTTGTTACTAGAAGTGCTAGAGGCTACTAGGTGCTACTAGAAGTAGTCCACTCAATATTACTCTACGGAGCGGAGATATGGGCGAATATCCTTAAACAGAAGACTTAACGGCGCAAGATAGCGGCAGTGCAACGACGACGAGCGCTCAGAGTCACCTGTGCCTGCCACACGGTTTCAGAAGCAGCCGTATTGGTCATAGCAGGAGCCGCGCCAATTGACTTACTAGCATTTGAGAGGGTGAAAATCTACGACGCTAAAATAAATGGTGACAACTCTAAGGAAGCAAGAGCGAAGATAAAGACGGAAAGACTACATGAGTGGCAGGACCGATGGACATCCGGGGAAACAGGCAGATTGACGGCATGCCTGATTCCGAACATAAACGTCTGGCTTTCTCGAAAGCATGGAGAAACGGACTTCTTTCTGACTCAGCTATTGACGGGACATGGACAGTTTATTGCCTATCTTTTCAAGATGGGTTTGCACAGCACGCCAACGTGCAAATACTGCCCAGACAAAATTAACGACGCCAAACACATGTTCTTCGAATGTGGTCGGTGGAAGGACTACAGAAGTAGCACCGAAAAAACTATTGGCATCACGCTCTCCCCCGAGAGCTTGATAGCCTGCATGCTCAGTGTAACGTTCCCAAATTTTGGGTAGATAATTTTAAATCATCCAGGTTAGTGACTTTAGGAAGTCTATAGACTCCGGGCGCACCGTCACATTATAAGCACTTCTACTAGGATAATTTTCTAATAATATTAATGTAAAAATTGATGATAGTGATTGGCTGTTAAGCAATTAACAGTAGGCTAACTAATATTGGTCCTTAGATCGTATTAGTCCAACTAGGACCGATTACTCGTGGTATTTGTCCAATACCATAAGAGGTCCCTCTGGAACCTCTTGAACAATCCTCCGAAGGCGATGGCAATGACCACTCGCGAATCTTGATACTGATTGGTGACGAATCGAAGGATAGGTAACTAGGAGATAACGGGAAGAAGAGAGAACAACCAAAAGGCTCTCCTCAATAGGTATTGGACAAGGTGGAACACCCTGCGGGTGTTCCCCCTATCCCAACAATGATTACGTCTAATAGTTAAAATTAGTTAGGTTTATTTGACATATATTATTATGGCGGAACCAAAAAAACGAAGCGAAGCTCCGTGCTCTATAAAATCTCGCCAAAGACTGACTTCTTTAGTCTGCATAAATAATACAATAATTTGTCAGCCATTGTTG
>CAJNRD030000687.1:0-13412 GCA_905319865.3 Cotesia congregata
ACTCACTGAGTGGGCCTGTTCACCGAACAATATTATTAAGTATTTTTCCTCATGATTAATTAAAACTGTCAAAGATAAAACTCATTAGAATTTCAACACTTGATATTTTACATCATTCATTTATTTAACTTTTTTTGTTGTTTGAGAAGTTCAAAACATATTGGAAATAAATATCATAGAAAAAAATCAATGATAACTTCATAAATAATTATTATTAAATATCATATTTTAAACAATACTTAAAATAATCAATAATAAAATATGCTAATTTTTTTTTTGGTAATAATCATTATGATTAGATGCTGTATTAAGGAAACAATCTTTTCATAATGTTATCTATATTATAATCTAGCGAATATAAACCTTTGATTTGTAGTATATTTTCCATATACTGAGTAAAATTTATAATTTTATTTTTATATCGACAAACATAATAATGAGATGAGTCCATCCTAATTAATGTTAATATTCTAGATGTATTTGTAGTGGAAAAATTTATTGTTGAAAGACCAGATAATTTCTGCGTGAAGCCCATTATATCAAATACAATTACTTTAGTTTGTAAACCTTGACTAATTGCGAATATAGTGCCTTCGTTACCCCAAAGTCTATCAGAAGTAACCATTCTCAAAAAATCATCTATATTTGGACTTTCTAAAACCACTTCTCTTTCATTTATTAAGATTGAAACTTCAATCTCTCCTGATGTCACTAATTTTTCGTAAAAATTGAGATTCATTATCGTTTGATGAATAACAAAAATTTTAAGTTCATAAAATCTGTGTTCATCGTTTAAAATAATTTCAGCTAAAGGACGAAATAAACAATTTCCATCAGCAATAATATTATCAAGAAAAAAATTATCCAGAATAATATTGGGAAATCTATTTTCCTGTATCATTTTTTTTTGAGGCCAAGTTTTTTGACTAAAATTTTGTATATAAATTTCAAATTTATTTCTTATATTGTTATAAATTTCTAAAATTACGTTCTGGTTATCTTCTATAATATTCATAATTTCATGTAAAGACATACAACAATGTATTTTATTCGCAATTAGTTCTGCTTTCTGTGTAATAGATTCAACAATATTGTTAGTTATTTCTCGATTATGAATATTATTATCTGTTGTTTGAGTAAGGTCAACGGAAAAATCAATAGTATTAGAGTGTATTTGATCACCCGTGGTATTTTTATGTTTGGTGTAACTAGTATCAACATTTGAATTTATAATATTTGAATCAACATTTGTATTGAATATTTGAATATCTTGCCATGTTTTTCCATCGAATATCGGTGATTCAAGTTTTCTATGAGCTGCTATAAAATGCCAATTTACTTCATTAATTATTGTAAACGGTATTAATAAACATTTAGTAGTCGGTAAATATTTAGAAATAAAGCATTTTTCATGTGTTTCTTTTACTACTTCTATCACAATTATAATTATTTTTAATGCATCACTCATAGCATAAATCGAACCTTCATTCCCCCATACACCATCACGAGATATCATTCGTAAGAAATCATTTAATTTTGGATGTTTCATAGTGAAATCATTTTTATCTTTAACTGAAAAAGCACCTCGAGTAATTAATGATTCATATTTATTTTTATGGCAAATAATAAAATATATAATAAAAAGTTTTATTTCAATGAATTTTTCTTGGTCATAGAATACCAATTCAGCAAATGTTCGAAATAAGCAATTGCCATCAATAGCTACATTAGTTAACTGAAATGATTCGTTAAGAATGTTATTTATTTGGATACTTTTAGAGGATAAGTTCTTGGTATTCAAGACGAAGTTCAAATTATTGCGGCAATTAGAATGATTAATAAATTTTTCTATCATATTTTTTTCAACAATTCCGTGAATTTCTGAAGAAAGTTGACACATTAAATTCTTATTTTGATCTAAAAATGATTCAATTTCTTGTATTGTTTTACTTGTTTCGATTTCAATTAATATTGAAAGAAAAACTATGATTACTCCAGTTTTTTGGTTATTATTAATGTTTTGCTCTTTGTTACAATTTTTTTTATTAACATCTTTATCGAAATTTTTTCTTGTAGTTGACCTTAGTATTTTTTTATTATTTATTACAAAATGCGATTTGATTGCCTCTAATAATTAATGTACATTAATTCTGTTATCAAGAGAATGAATAAAATTTGTGAAATTAATTTTTAACGTAGTAGTTATCGATGTATTATCATAATTTTCAGATTTTTTAATTAATGGAATGTAATGTTTAGAATCTAAATCTAAATATATATAAAAATCTTCACGATTATCAACTGGTAAAATTTTGATACTGGATAATTTAGATTTTGTTATAATGATAATTGGACGTTGAAGTATTGCTGACATTAATACGACATTTCCGGTTTCTGCACGTTGTTTATCACTTAAAATATTTTCAAAAGATATGTTTTGAAAAAGTTCACTTGGAGCATCGTTCAAAAATTTGTGGTTTATAGTAAAATGAATAGCTTCTAAAACTCGCAAACAGGGCATCAATTCCTCTCCACCGCTTATCAACATTGATACAGCGTAATAAAATTAATTATGATTTTCTTTTATGTTTAAAGAAAAGAAATTGTTTAGTAATGACACTGGAACTTTAGAACTAGTTGAATTATATTTTTTGTTTTTGGGTTTAAAAATTTTGTCTTTAACAAATTCATTTAACTTATTGATTATTTCAAAATCCTTCTCCCCAATAATTTTCATATCAATTAATTTTTTTCTTAACCATCTTCCTTCATTAACTGCTTCAACTAATGTGAGTTCAAGTTCATTCAGCTTTTTATAATTTTTTTCAACATTTAAGATCTTTTCATTTAAGATACATGTCAGTTGTTTATGATGTCCAAAAATTGTTTCAGTAATACCATAATTTAACTGAAAATTAGAAAATAATATATCAATTGTAGTTGATGAATTTGTTGTACTATCAGTAGTTTTCAAAATTGAACGTAGTTGTCTTGAATCCAATAATTTAAAAAATGAATGTGATAATTCTTTCTTTAAATTATCATTCTCCGTTAAGTGATATTGCTTAGTTGTTATGGATTGTTTTAGATGTAAAAAACCAGTTGCCAAGTTTATTAAGTGCAAAACCTGCAAGCAACCGTATCACCTTAGCTGTGCTAGATTAGTAGTGGTTTCAAAATCAGCAAATTGTTGTGCTACATCGTTTGCTGCTCCTCAGTCTGCTGGTTATTCTGTACCAACTACTCAGAATCAGTTTTCCTTCAGACCATCTAGTCTTTCCAACCTAAAGCGCAAGGACTCTACTCACTCTAGCTACCAATCTGCTAATTCATCGCCAAAAACACCGCCTGTTATTTTAGGTGACGATTCTGTCTTCTTATCACCAACCGCAACAAATTCTGCTAAGATGTCTGATCTATCTAATGAAGCTGGTGGAAGTTCAACTGAAGGAAATTTAAGTGATAATAAGCCTGGTGAAGCTAGACCGAACTGCTGACATATCCAAAATCCAGGCATCAACACAACAAGACATAAGTGAGATAAATAATAAATTAAGGGCTAATTCCATTAAATGCAATGAAAATTCAGTGTCTATTGGCTTACTAAAGTCTACGATTGATTGCATGGCTGGTGTCTCATCTCATAACCAGATAGTCAATCAGCATATATCTTCGGAGTTATTGTTATCTGGTGTTCCTGATAGTATTGTTGTCGAAAAATCACCAGAGCAGATAGTTCATCAAGTCTTTGATAAACTTGGAGTTGCAAATCTTACCTCAGACATTCTGAACACTCGTGAGTTTAATACCAAAAAGAAACAAGGTGTCTCTAATCAAAAGCAAACCTCGCGTTCATTCGTTTTGCATTTAAAATCATCGGATGTTTGTCAGCATATTATTGACAGAAAACGTCGCTCACCGAAACTTGAAATTAAAAACATTTTCGAGTCCAGTTCCAACGCTGCTTCAGGTCAACAAATCTATATCAATGAATTTCTTGATGGTCATGTTTATCGACTATTACAAACTGCAAAAGCAAAAGCCAAGGAATGCAAGTACAAATATGTTTGGGTCTATAAGGGAAAAATTTATGCAAAAAAGGACGATGATTCATCTAAGTTTTTAATTTGCTCTGAAGCAGATTTAGACAAATTTGAATAGCAATTACCATGTCAAAGTAATGTCACTATATCATCAATAAATATACTGAGCTTAAATATAAATAGTTTCTCTGCCCATACAGCCCAATTTGAGGCTCTAGTTACCGAGCTAAAGCCACACATAATTACAGTTGTTGAAACCTGGCTTACTCCTGATAGTCATATTGCTCTGAAGGATTATGTAATTTTGCGTCGTGACCGTGGATTGATAAACTCAAATGGGCATTACATCAGAGGTGGAGGCGTTGCATGCCTAATACATAATTCTCTAAAATCGAAATTATTATTATCATCTGAAACTGATGACATCAATCATCCTGAATACATGTTAATTGATGTTTTATCATCATCTGGATGTCGCATACTCCTTTCAGCTATTTACAGAAGACCACAGGGATTATTATTAGATAGCTTCATCACACATTTTGCTAAATTTTATCCATCATATAAAAATATTATCATCATGGGTGACTTGAATTGCAATCTTATGAAAACTGATCGTTCATCAAATCACCTCAAATCTTTCATTGCTGATTCGGGACTTTACTGCATACCATATGGATCTACATTTCATACTTCTGGAGTTGACTCGTGGCTGGATGTCATTATTGTTGATAGTAGTGATAAATTAGAAAGCTATTCCAAGTCTCAAATGCCTTTCGTAGGTGGTCATGATTATTTATGCTGCAAATATAAATTTGAAGTGGCACCAAAATATGATAAAACAGTTAAGTTTAGAGATTTCAAACATTGTGATCATGAAGCTCTTACGATTGATTTAAATCGAGAATTGAATTTTGCTAATGCTAACCTCGATGGCTTGGATCCAAACTACTTAGTTGGACATTTCATCAACGCAACTACATCAGCCTTAGATAGCTTTGCTTCTTTTGTCATCAGGAAATTGAGTCGTCCAAGCAGTCCGTGGTTAACTAGTGAGTTAAGGCACAAATTTAGGCAACGTGATAATCTATATAAAAAAGCACGACGAACTGGAGATCGAATTCTTCTTGCTCAGTACAAGATAAAACGGAAGGAATTGAAATTCGAACTGGCCTCTGCTCGAGATGCTTATTTCAAACAAGTTCTCGATGTCACCAGCAGTAATACAAACTTATGGTCAACCCTCAAGCGATTGGGTATTGTTAAATCTAAAAGCTCTTCACCATTGGACAGCTTTAATGCTGACTCTTTGAATAATTTCTATGCCAATATCTTAAAGAAACATCCTTCCTGTTCTCGTGAGTTCGTAATGGATTTATCATCAGTTACCGAGAGGAAAGTAAATAGCATATTTAGTTGGTCCAAAATTGATATTGTAGATGTCACAAAGAATTTACAAATTACTGTGCAGAAGTCCAAAGGCAAAAGCCCTGATGGATTGGATCTCAAGTGGCTGAAAGATCATCTACCACAGATCTCGATTTTTCTCATGAACATCTACAATAGGTCTATTGACACGTGCGTCTTTCCTGATGCCTGGAAGCTGGTCTATATTGTTCCTCTAAATAAAATAAGTGCACCGAAGTCTATGTCAGATACTAAACCTATAGCCAATGTATCCCATCTTGCCAAAGTATTTGAACGTATATTGGCAAATCAGCTTACGAATTATCTTGAATCGAATAGTATCATTGATGAACATCAATCTGGTTTTCGGAAGCATCATAGTACCCAAGCAGCCCTGCTCCGTTTGACTGATGAAGTCCGCAAAGCCATCGACAGAGACGAATTAACCTACCTCATTTTATTTGATTTCTCAAAAGCTTTTGATTATGTTAAACCAGAAGTGCTATTTGTAACAATGTATCAAATAGGTTTCTCGACTGAGGTTATTCTTTGGTTCCTATCGTATCTTACTGGCCGATCGCAAGCAGTTCTAAACTATGATTGTTCTACATCTGATGCCATAAATACTACTTCAGGTGTTCCTCAAAGATCTATTTTGGGCCCCATTCTCTTCCTCATCATGATCAATGGAGTGACGAAACGACTGAAATTTTGTCAATATGGCCTCTTTGCTGACGATAAATCTGCATACTATCATTTTGATCTTTCCCAACTAAACGATGCAGCGCATAAAATCAATACTGATGCTCAAGCAGTAGCTGATTGGGCAAAGGAAGTGGGTCTCGAACTCAACCTTGGGAAAACTAAAGTGATGATTCTAGGGAGTAGTAGGAAATTGAAGCTACTTAAGGGTTGTGATCTTCCTGAAATAATTGTAGATGGAAACGTTATCCCATATGTTAGCTCAACTAAACATTTGGGTGTTTATTTATCAGCAGATCTTTCTTGGGATCTTCATGTTTCACAAATCTCTCGAAAAGTCTATGGTACTCTAAATAATCTAAAATATAGGAAGAATATACTATCTACCTCAACCCGGAAATTGCTGGTCGCTGCAATGGTTATTCCAATTATTGACTACTGCTCTTTGGTCTTGATGGATGTATCCAAAAGGCTGGATTACAAGTTGCAACGCTTGGTAAATAACGACATAAGATTCATTTTTAACCTGAAACGTGATGAGCATATAACACCTCACAGACGCTCGTTACAATGGCTCACAGTCAAATCGAAGCGTTACTACTTCTTGGCTTGTTTTCTGTACAAACTTTTTAACTCTGGTGAACCTAAATTCCTCAGAAGCATGTTTGTTGAAGAGTCACCAGATATTAGACGTTCTAAGAGAGTGGCTGCCAGACAGAACAATATCACATTTAAAATTCCTAATTTCTTAACTACCTCCTATGAACATTCATTCTTGATCTCATCGATACGCCTCTGGAGAGAATTGTCACCTGACGTCATCAATGCACTTAGCATAGACACTTTCAAGACAAAAGCTTATCAATTCTTCCATGATCTTGAGCTTAAGGAGAACTTGACTCCCGGCTTCACCGAAGATAATTAAAATCGTTAAAATTTGAAGTGCTTTAGCTTTAGATTTGTAAATAACTGATGATATTTTTTAAATTTTCTTTTTTTTTGACTGTTTTCATTTATCATTTTTCATTCATTTTTCATTATTCTGTTAGCGAAATCTAAATACTGTTATAATATTTATTTAGATATGTTTATACTCTTACATGTACTTTATATTCTTATATTTTTGTATTTTTGCCATTCGACCATTGCCTTGGCATTCAAATTAAATAAATAAATAAATAAATAAATATATGTTTAAATCACTTAAAAATATAATTTTCTGACATTTTTTTTCTGCAATATCTATCATTTTTTCAATTTTATCTTTTATTGATGAGTAAGGAGTTGATGGAGGTTTATAACCTGTACATATTGCAATGTTATTATACACGCCAGTTAGAAGTGAACAGGAACCTAATTTTTCTTCGTTATTATAACTATAATAAATAGGAAATTTTTTATCTTCTCTACAGTATATCACTAACCCATACGCATGTCTTACTCGAGTTTTTGCTACATTAACACGATAAACAATTTCATAACCCGGTACTGTAATATCATCTTTAATTTTTATCCACGTCTCTGTAGCTATAAAAATACAAGGCTTGTATAACTTCATAAAATTATTAAAATCCAACCAGTGCGACTTTTCTTTCAAGCTTTGTATATTTTGATAAACAAGTGTTTCTGACTCCGAATTATGAATAAAATAACATGATAACGATAATTTCTTCTTCAATAAACGTTTTATTTCAATTAGTACTTTATCATATGGGTTTTGATGTAAAGGAATTTTTAAATCTCCTACGATAAATAATCCAACTAATTTTGTACACCTACTAAAAGCTACATAAAATTCATTTTTTCTCATTCCTTTTGCTAAATGTAAAGCAACAGTTTTATATGTCCCACCTTGACTTTTATAAATTGTAATTGCTTCTGCCGGAACAAGAGGAAATTGTTTACGGATTATTGTCACAATTTTTTTTGTAGGTTGAATATTTTTAGTTATCTTGTCTATAGCAGTCCAATTTTTATGACCATCTTTATAAACTTCTTTTCTTTTCTTTTTACCAATTTGATCATCAGAAAAATCAAACCAAAGTCTAAAAATTTCTTTGTTATCATTCAATTCAAATCCCTTTAGTATCCCAACTGCACCATTGACAAGTCCATCTTCAACATCAATATTTACAGTCAACACATATTCGATACCAATGCTTAATGATAAATTAGAAGGTAATCCTTTAGTATCCTTTGCTCCTATATTTTTACAATAATTAATTAAATTTTGTTCTACTTTATTAGAGCACTTTCCTGTAATTTTATCAACTGCAATAATATTTTTTCTAAAAACATCTTTGTTTATTATTTTTTCATTATAATTATCAACTTCGTCATTAGTACGAAATAAATGGATTGCATCTTTTGGAATATCATTATTATTATGAACTATTCTAGATTCGAAAAGTTTTAAATCATTTTTAGATAATGTTCCATCAGCTAAATTATTAAGAGCTTCAGCGAATTTAAAATCATCCTTCTGCCGCATTATTTCTGTTAATTGATAACTCGTAAATAAATTCCATAAAGGATTACCGATTATATCTCCATAGAGATCCATTGAATGAGCATGAAAAATATATCTATCACCGACAGGAGCTAATTGATTAAAATCACCAAAAACAATTACTGATATTCCACCAAAAGGTTTTGAAGATTGAAAAATGCTTCAACCGACTATCAACTTACTGAATCATCCTTGAACCTACCATGCTAATTACATCAATTACAATTAATCTAAGGTCCTTTAATTTTGCATACAACGTATTTTGAGTCCCACTGCTCAATGGAATAAGGTCTGTTGAACATTGATTTAATGGAAGTATAAAAGCTGCATGTAAAGTTGTACCTTTTATTCCAAATGCTGCTTTTCCTGTTGGCGCACACAGTAAAATTTTTGTTGATTCTAAATTATTAGATTCGAAATTAAAGAATCGAAGCATAATTTGGTAAATAGCTTCTATTTATCGTGATTTACCTACACCAGCACCACCCATCACACAATAATATAATGGTAATAAGTAAGACTTGGTCTTAAAGCAATGCAATAAATTTAATAAAAATGTTCTTTGTTTTTTATTAAGAAAACAAACTAAGTTAATAAAATCTTCCTCCGAAATCAATCGAGGTATTGACGTATAATAAACATCTTTATTATCATCCGCTTTTTTTTTATTTTTAGCTCCATTTTCATTCATATCTATAGCAATATCACCTTCGTGAGTAGGATCATCAAAAACTTCTAAATTTCTTGGAATATTTTTCTCCGCTTCATTTTCATTATCAAATTCAATTATTTTTTGAATAGCTTCATATAATATATTTTCTACAAGGCGCGCAGTAGCCTATCGGATCCGGCCCTTGCTACCAAAGCATTGGACCGGGTTCGAGTCCGGCGTACACCAATGAATATTTTCAATATTTAAGTGTATTATTCTGCTCAGCCCAAAAAATACAAACGAGTTCCAATCTTAAAAGTTTACCCCCTACTGTAGTCGCTCATGACCTTAGTAGTTTATGCGACTTTAAACAAATAAAAAAAAAAAAAAAATATTTTCTATATTTTCATTATAAACGTATTCAGATCTTCTTTGTTGAATTAAATGTTGATTTTTTAAAAATAATTTAGAAGCAGAATTGATTAAAATATCTTCATTACGCCATGGCACAAATAACATTACATTTTCACGAATGAAATTATCTTTATCTATTTGTTCGTTATAGTTTATAAATCGAATAATTTTTGATTTTTTTCTTTTTCGAACAAAACCTGAATTATCAATAAGTTTTAAAGATACAGAATTGTCAATCAAATCATCATTATCGTCTTCTTCATCACTACAAATTTTATTTTTCTCATGATATTCTTTTGTAGAATAATTATACCAAGATACAAACGATGCAAGGCATATATTTTCTAACTCATGTGGACGAGAGATGTAATGATCTAATGTACTTTTTACATAGATATCTGTTGAATTTAATGGCAGTTTCTCAAGATCTCGTTTTGATTTAACTACTTGAATTCTATTTTCAGGATCATTTGTATTTATAAATATAACATCTCTTGAAAACTTTGATAAAGGTAATGCTAAAATATAGTAAACCGCTTCTTGGGAACCAAATTCACTTGCTTTTAAAAATGCATTTGCAATCAATCTTAATTGTTCTTTCATCGTATAATTTCCTCTTTTAACTTCATTTGTTACATCATACATTAATCGTGAAAGATCCGAAATAGATTTATTTAAGTAATTTAATACATAACTTGCACACGAATACATATCTAATATGAACTGAATATCCATATTTGCAGAATGAAGTTGTAATAATTCTAGATTATATGAGTTAATCATACATTTATATGGATTTCTGCGTAACATAACTGTTGGTCGCTGTAAACCACTACGTACAACTTTTATATATAAATGATATGTTATTTGAAATTTCTCTAACATTTGTTTTATTGTAATAATACTTTCTTCTTTAAAGTTTTCTTCTAAAAACTTTTGTATTTCTTCTCGAATTTTTCGTAATTGAATTTTCTGTTCTTTGTCAATATCAGATAAAGGCTTTAAAATACACGTTTTAATCATTGGAAAAAATGGAATATCAAAACGACATTTTGTCTTTTTTATTCCTTTTTTACAAGTAAATGTATGTCTATGAGTTTGTAGCTTGATAAGTTCTTTTGAAATAAACTTATTCGAACATGTAATAAATTTATCAATAAATTCAATCACACTTGAATTATCTTCTTCATCATTATAAATTGGTGCATTATGAAGCCATAATAAGCAATGAATATGTGGAGAACCTCTCTGTTGAAATTCAATCCTATAATAAAAATCTTTTATGTTGTATTCACGAAAAATACTGTTTTTTTCCTTTAGAATTTTAAATAGTTCCCTTATTCGATAATCAAAATATCTGGCAATTGTCACTGGATCACTACTAATCAATCTTGCTTTTTCCTTATAATCCATTTTTTCTGCTTCTTGTAACGTAATTTCTTTTTCATCAACAACTTTTTTTAACATCACAATTGATTCAGGCCATTTGGTTTCTGCTGCTGACAAAGTAAAAAATATACTTGAAGGGCCAATTTGTCTAAATAAAGCGAAAACGTTTTTTTTCTTCTCTTCCCAAAATGATGGCGACCCACGATCATGAGATAAAAATTTGAATCCACTATCATTTAACTCCATATATTTAATGTTATTATCGTCTAACATGTCTCCTGCTTTTATTAATTTTGATTTCATTTTATTTTTCCGTAAACAAAAATTTATACTTGATGCGATTTTTGATGTTCGAAGTTTTAAAGCTGAGAAAAATAATTTAATAATCGTAGCACATCGTCGATCTGACCTCATTATTTCTGATTTGATCCAATTTTGATAAGTTATATGTTCAGGTTTTTTAATTAACTTGCCCCCATAAATTTTTAGAAAACTTAATGCTTCAGTGTATTTATCAAACAATGAAACTGGTAACTGACCTTCTCCTGGAGCAAAGACAATAGCTTGCGTCATTAAAAGAGTTGATTCATCTTCTATGTTCACAGGTTCTTCTTCTTCAGAATTATCATCTGATAAATTATCCTCGATATCATCAACATTATTAATATTTTCCGAAGAATTTTTTTCTGAACTATTATCATTGTTATTATCAGTACTATTTTTCTCTCTGTGAAAATCTAATGTGATTTTACAATGTTGGTAGACTTCAGAATCTTGTAATACTAGTGCAGCCTTCTTTATTACTTGAGGCCGAACATTTTCAAACATAACATTAGTCTTGAAAGATTTTTTTCTTCTGAAACAAATTGGACTAATCATCGCTTCAGATTGAACTCTTGGAAGAATACTAACAGAAGTTTCAACATTTGTTGGTACATTAACTGCTCGACCTTTAACAAAATATTGACCATAATTGATAATTGCACGAATCATCATAAATGGAATACGAGGACAAATGAAGCGTTCTTCAAGTTCAGTTAAGTTGGAAATTTCATGAGGTACTTCTGGAAATCGTAATTCTTCATAATACAAAGATAAAGATGGAATTTTATTATTTTTTATCGCTCTTTCGCAACTTGAACATAAATAGCCTATGGTAAATTTATCCATCATTTTACATACTAAATGTATTTGAGATAAATCGTAATGTTTTAAATCAGTTTTCACAAAAAATTTTAATGATGATTTAATCCATAAACGACAACAAGAAGAACATTCATAAGTTGGACCTTCTAATTTAGATAAATTAAATTTATAATATAAGACACTGCGTTGAAAATCTTTATCTTTATTTTTTTTCAATGCTTTTGAGTTTAAAACTCGTTTAACATGTATTTTTTTTCGTTCATCATTCTGTAATCTTTTTGTTTGATTAATAGTCAATTTTTCATTATGAATTTCTCTTCTACTGGTGATACGTAGTCGTTTATTTTGACAATCTGCATTCTTTTTGTTATGTAAAAATCTTTTCTCACCTCCCTGGCGGTTTTGTGGTCACGGTGAAAATACTATGGAAAGTCGGTAGTTCCCTCTATGGTCAACAGTGAGAACTTAGTATTACAGTAGTGATTTCACGGTGAAACATTGGTGACTTTGTTTCATTTCACTACTGTCAAAATATGGTATATATCAGATCATTAGACCTTGGTAAAATGGTTCAAACGACATTTTTATATGGCAACTATGGAGTGAAACCATTGTAAAAAGTTCATAAATGTATAGTTATTTGACAGTCAAAGCACTTTTGTTACACAGTAAAATAGGAGTGAATCCAAAGTCGTTTCACCGTCGTTTTACTGTCGTTTCACCGTCGTTTTGCTGTCGTTTCATCGTCGTGTCACTGTCGATTTACCGTCGTTTCACGTTCCTTCCTTTGTCAAATAACACTCCTTTGACCATCTTTGATGAATAACTTACTCATAGAAAATCCCATTTGAAAATGCTAAAAATCTCCAAAAAGCAAAAATTTTGTAATTTTAGGACAATAATAATTTTAAGTAATATTTACCGTTTTTTTTTAATTTATTAATTACTAACTCCTTGATACACTACTAAGCCTGTACAGCCCGACGTGAGTTATGAGTACCGATGTTCACTGAAAATTAAATTTCAGCTCACACCAGGATTCGAACTCACGCCTCACCAGTCCCAAGCAAGCATGACGGCGGTACCATGGGGGATCAGAGGATAGAAGAGAAAGGGGTTTAGGGTTTAGTGGGTATGGGCTAGTGTCAAA
>CAJNRD030000688.1:0-11539 GCA_905319865.3 Cotesia congregata
TACTCACACACACACACACACACACACATACATACAGACACCGTGACAACTTCGCGGGGATAGTCAGGGAAGCTTCCTGTGACCTTCAAACGTCGAGATCTGATGAAAACTCGATTTTTGCAAAACGGGGTGAAAACAATAACCTCGATTTTTGAAAATCTGAGATTTTTAGCGGGAAGTTAATAATTTCAACTGCAAAAGATGTTTATAGTGGATATACTTCTAAGGAACAAGAGACTTTTGTGCACCAAAAACTGCATAAAATGTCCATAATTGATACAAATGGATTACCTTATCAAACAACATTTGAGATAAATATTTATTACATGATTACTACAAATATTGATGTATCTGACGGATTAGCGAATGGTGCTGTTGGAAAGTTAGTGCATGTAGAAACCGATAACGATGGAGTTGTTAAAATAGTATGGCTTGAGTTTCCAGAATTACCTCAAATTGGTGAAAAATCAAAACGTAAAGCAGCAGGTCACGCAGCAGAAAATAACATCAGTCGAATGGCTGTACCAATTGTACAAAGATCTTCCACCATTCCTCTTAATAATAATAAAACTATTGTTGTTAAGCGCTCTCATATTCCGCTGGTTTGTGCTTGTGCTACTACTATTCATAAATCACAAGGCAGCACATTTTCGGAAATTGTTTATGAATATGAGAAACATCACAGTCAATCGTTGCTATATGTTGCTTTATCACGTGTAACGAGTATTGAAGGATTGTATATAACAACTACAAATGATGATAAAATATTTTACCATGGTCGAAGAACGTCAACATCCATCATTGATTTACAAACAGAATTTAAACGATTGTCTCTGAATAAATTAGAAACTATAAATGAACATTCGATTGAGTTCATCAACAGCAGAAAAGGTTTATCACTTCTTACTTTCAATTGTCAAAACCTTAGAGCTCATACCGATGACCTGGATGATTCAATTGTAAAAAATTCCAATGTTTTAGTTTTATCTGAAACTTGGCTAATGACAATGACAGTGAAATAAACATTCCTAACTTTAGTTGCATCGCAAAATTTAAACGGTCGAATACTAGAGCAGGGGGTGTAGGGATATTTCATAACTCTAATGATGTTGTCAACATTGTAACTTCAATGAAAGATTTCTCTGTTTCCTGTCCTGACTTTCATAGGTCACTCGCATCAGCAGTTGGAGATTTATGTATGGCTTAATGCCAAATGGAAGATGGAAAAAAAATTTTAATAGTTGCATTATATATATCTCCTAATCAGAAGTTAGATGATATTATTAATTTTCTTCACCATTCATTATTACCATACACCAAAGGAGGTGCCGCCTTACTCCGTAACAGTAATGATAAAATACCTATGATTTTAAGTGGAGATTTTAATGTAAATTTCGCATTAGATAAATCTTTGAAGTTAGTTGAATTTTTAAGAGACAATTTAAATTTATGTCTACAAAACAGTCCACAAACATCAACAACAAGATCTAGTACTACAATTGACGCAGTTTTTACAAGACTACCAGAATCCGTAGAATGTAAAACATATATTTCATATTTTAGCTACCACAAGCCATTAATTACAAAAATATTTGATAATGACAATAATAGTAATAATGATGCGATCATTATTGATGAAATACAACAAGAGCAATGATATTATAATAAGAACAATGATAAAATAAATTACTCATTAATTGTATGCATGTCTATAATAATGAAATAGCTTTAATTTAATACGGAAAAAATTGTTTTTCTTTAGGCTTAAGCCTTATCTACCCCATTTTCGTGAAGTTGCAAATAGTAGAAAAATGATCTGTCGTGAAGAAGTTTCACTTCTTACCTGTGTACTCTGGTACACACACATATTTTTTTTATTTTATAGTGGAGGTCAAATACATTTACGTATGCCAGGACTTGGTGTTGTTGCCAAGACTAGGTGTTGGTGCCTGGGTATGTCGGACTCGGAAGTCAATATTTTTTTGCAACAATACCGACTAAACATCCTCCTCTCTCATTTCCCCATAGATGTTACAGGGGAGACTGGAACGGGACCGCGTTAGCATTACTTCAATCCAGTCCATGTTGTGCCTCACGACACCTACTTCTTGTTACTACTGGTTTCTAATCCCTTTCTGCGATTTTTTCTTTCAAAAGGCGCTGCGCGTAGGCTGCTACAGCTGTCCAGTTTTCTTCTTTTTTGATCATGCAGGTTACCAAGCTCTCAGGGGAGAGCGTGGTGCCCATTGTTTCTTTGGTGCTGATTCTGTCGTCCTTCCACCGATCACACTCGAAAAACGTGTGCTCGGCGTTGTCAATTTTGTCTGGACAGTATTTGCACGTTGGTGTGCTGTGCAAACCCATCTTGAAAAGATAGGCATTGAACTGCCCATGTCCCGTCAATAGCTGGGTCAGAAAGAAGTCCGTGTCCCCGTCCTTCCAAAAAAGCCAGACGTTGATGATTGGAATCAGACGCGCTGTCCATCTGCCCGTCTCTCCCGACGTCCATCGGTCATGCCACTCTTTCTGCGTTTCCGTTTTTATCCTCGTTCTTGCTTCCTTCATGTATTCGCCACTGATTTTAGCGTCGTAGAGTCTTGCTCTCTCGAACACTAATAGGTCGATGGGCGCAGCTCTCGCAATGACCAATACAGCCGCTTCGGAAATCGTGCGGTAGGCGCAGGCAACTCTGAGAGCGCCTCGCCGCTGCACTGCTGCCGTTTTCCGCCGATAGGTTTTCTGCTTTAATATATCTGCCCATATTTCTGCTCCATGAAGCAGTACCGAATGGACTGCTTCCAGAAGGACTCTCCTCTTTTTGGTTCTTGGTCCTATAGTGTTCGTCATTATTCTTGCTAGGCTAGACACCGTCTTGCTGGCTTTCTGTCATGCATTATCGAGGTGTTCGCGGAAAGATAGTTTCTCGTCTATCATTACCCCCAGATAGCGCAGGGCCCTTGTTGACGTTAGTGTTGTTCCTTCCATGTCCACCGCGAATGGTTTAAGAACCACCTTTGACGAGTCAGAATGACCATCTCGGTTTTGTGTTATGCGAGTTTCAGGTGGTGTTTATCGAGCCAAGTCTCAACAGCATCAATGGTTTCCCGAACTAGTAGTTCGGCCTCCTCTACGCTGTCTACTATTATCATGGCCGCGACGTCGTCTGCAAAGCCCGTTAGCTCCACTTGCTTTGGCAACGGGATTTCAAGAAGCTCGTCGTAGTCCGCGTTCCATAGATCGGGCCCCATTATTGAGCCTTGCGGCACGCCAGCCGTTATGGCGTATTCTTGTGGGCCTTCCGTGGTTTCTGCTATTAGCTTTCTTTCGTCAAGGTAGTTGTCGACTAGTGCCAGATTCTCCGGCTCCACGTCAAATCTGTGCTCCAGGGCGTCCAAAATATCTCTCCAATTTGCCCTGTCAACGGCATTTCTAATGTCTAGCGTGAGGACAAGACACACCTTGCGGGCTTTGAGGCTACCGAATCCATGCTTCTCTCGCTGCCCCTACGACTTTCTGGATCGCGCCGACTGTTGAACGTCCTTTCCGGAAGCCATGTTGGTTTGAGGCAAAACCTCCAGCACGGTTTATGTCGTTGCGAAGTCTTCCTTGTATGAGCTTCTCGAGCAGTTTTCCAGCAATGGCCAGCATACAGAGTGGTTTAAACAACGATGGTGTTATGGGAGTTCCCTTACCTTTGTCTAAGAGAACCAATCTCTGCCGTTTCCAGACCGCGGAAAACGTGCCAGTTGCCAAGCATGCGTTGTAGGTGTTCAGGAGAATGTGTGGGATTCCAGGGCTACAATCTTGATCACCGATACCGGGATGCCATCAGGTCCAGGTGCCTTTCCTGTTTTTAGTGACTTGGCCGCGTCTTGTAATTCCTTAGTTGTGAAGGGTGTTACTTCGCTGTTCTTAGTGTAGTGTTTCTTTTCCCGCGGCGGGTGTTTGGGGGAAAGCTCCGCTACAATGCTCTCCATCAAGGCAGGAGACTTCGGCGCCTCTGGTGAAGCCTTTCCAAGTCGTTTGACGACAATTTGGTAGGTTTTACCCCAGAGGTCATTGTCGAGATCGATGCAGATCTCTTTCCACAGCTTCGCTTTACTTGCTTTGATGGCTCGGCTTAGCGTCTTTTTGGCCTGCTTGTACTCTTTTAAATACAAATCCTGGCTTGGGGAGCGTTTCACGGCTCTCATTGTTCGGCGACGTAGCTGATGGCATATTTTGCAAAGTTCTGCTATGTCTGCTGACCACCAATACGCCGGCCTGTGGAAACTCTCATTTTTCAGCCGCGGCATAGAGGCGTCACATGCGGCAGCAATTTCCTTCATCGTATTTAGCACTGCCTTTTCCGTCTCGCTGTAGGTATCCGGAGTCGAGTTGTTCTGAAGGATAGACCAGCTTCGTGCAAGTGAAGCTTGCAATGCCTCTAGATCAAGCCTCGTGGCATTCCACTTCCGCTTATAAAGGTCACGTTGTGAAACCGGAGCAGATGCCAATCGAACGTTGAATGTCACGAACTGGTGATCACTGCCGCTGTATTCTTCGGATACAGTGCAGTCTTCGATCATGTTGGCAGTCCTTGGAGTCGCCAACGAGATGTCGAGGATGGATTCTTGGTACCCTGGTCTTCTAAAGGTCGTGGTGCTCAAGGTGTTCAGCACTATGAGGTCGAGTCTAGCCGCGACGTCAGCGAGCTCGCTACCTCTGGTGTCGGAGAAAGCAGCGCCTCTCTCAGCCGATTTAGCGTTGAAGTCTCCGGCTACGATGACTTCACCGTCGAACTTAGAGACCGCATCTTCTATATTTGCCAGTTTCTGTCAGAACACACTAATCCCTTTGTTAGGTGAGAGATAGACGCTCATGAAGTAGGTTGTGGGGGTTTGAATCCAGACAAAACGTGCTCCACTTCCGCTGTTGCTGACGGTAACGTTCTTTGTGTTCACAATCCAAATTGCTGCCGTGGCAGTTTCGTCTGCGAACCGTGTTTTACCTTCGATGTTTAGACATTGCTCGCAGATAAAGCAGACGTCGATTTTATCTTCAAAGACACGCTTGCGTAGCAGGTTTTGCGCCAAGGCGCACCTATTCAGGTTGCCTTGTAGTATGCGTGTCATTTCTGCTCTCTCGTAGCTTCTGCAAGTGCTGTGCGGAATGACTTGCAAGCTCCAGTGCCAGAAATATGGCATAAACCATCCTGGGCATCTTTGTCCGGAGCACAAAGGAAGCATTTTAGCTTCTCCGTGCAGTTTATGACCTTGTGTTTCTCTCCGCCACATTTGTAGCAGCACCTGCTTTTGTCTGGTCCCGTACACTGACGTGTTTGGTGCCCAAAACCAAGACATTTAAAACAACGTGTTACTGTTACAACTGAGCGTATGCGACAATTCACCAAACAGATCATTATACGGGCCTTGCCAAGGGCCTTAATTGCACTGGCCTCGTCTACTTCGCAGAAGGCTGCCCGATTGCCTCGTGGTGTGGGTTTTGTCAAATTTACCCGTTTGACCTCCAAGCTGTCAGTGAATTCACGTTTAAGTGCTTCACGGACTTCGCTCTCGGTAGAGATTTCATCCAAGTCGAGGATCTCGATCGTTGCTGTTGGTGTTAGCGTCTTGACCGTGCCGATGTTTGCAGTGGCTGACTTTACTGCATCGGTGAAAGCCTTGCTGTCTTCGGTCTTTCGAGACATTTCAAGGAGAACGCCTCCATGTTTCGTCTTTTTAATAGACTTAATGTCTCGACAGGGCTTACCTTGGCCTTGATTTTTTTGAGGAGATCGGCGTATGTTCGCCCTTCAGCTGGTTGGACAAGCACAGCTTTAGTTCTCGTCCTCTTCCTTCTTGGTTTCTTGGAGCCACCATTGCTTGGCTGGTTTTGAGCTGTAGCAGATTGAGCCGCTGGCTCCTGTTCTCCTTTCTTCTTTTTCTTTTGCCAAGTCACTTTAGTCCAGGTATCTTCCCGGGCTGTCTTTTTCTATGCTGGCTTGTCATTTACTGAGTAAGAGCTGGGCGTGGACAGCAGCCTCTTCTTGTTGTTTCTCTCTCCTTGCCGTTGTGATTTCTCAGGCGTGACCGAGAGTGGCTGTGCTTTTGATGTCATCCACGGAAATGTTTGTGTAGTTATCGCCGACGTCGTTGGTGATTTGTTGGCCAGCCTATATGCCGTGAAAATGGACGTAACCAATTTTCTGATTTCACGGTGGAGATTTCTTTTGTCCTTAATGAAATCAGCTAACTCTTCAATCTTGCTGCCGAGTCGTTCCATTAGTGATTTTTGGCCGATGACGGTCGGTAGAGAGTTGATCCTTTCTCGGTGAGCATGAGTATTTCTGTGAGCAATAGGCCCTCCACTCTCTTTAGAAACGTTGCTCGGCCCTACGTCTACTTCCATCTGAGCTGTTCCGTTACTCCCTGTAGCACTACTAGACAGCGGAGCCATGGGGTCCACCCTGCTGTCCAACATCGCTTGATGACGACGAGTTCAGGCCCGTTTGCACGACTTCCCTCGCCGGCACTGAGGTATTCCTCCCCTTTGCGGTAAACGATGTTTGAAAGTTCTGTGACATTTCCATATCGTTTTGTTTTGCTGGGTTTGGTCCACCCCGAGTATTCTATTTCCTCGGTATCTGACATATCTGTCAGGCATTCCCCTATCCGCCATCTGGGGAGGCACCCGATGCGAGTCGCAGCAGCCTGACACGGGGTGTGTGCGTGCGTGCGTGCGTGTGTGTGTGTGTGTGTGTGTGTGTGTGTGTGTGTGTGTGTGTGTGTGTGTGTGTGTGTGTGAGCGAGCGAGCGAGTAATAATAGTTATTATCAATTGTTGTATGAGGGGATATTTTAATTGTAACAGGTTGGTTAATTAAATAATTTTGGAAAACGAATTTCTCTGTAATATGGAACAGGGTAAATGTACCCTAAATCGATAAGTCACCGGGTATCGATAATTGTTCGACGCAGCACTGGCGCGTCTCGATCTTCGGGCCTCGAAAGAGAGTAGAAAGGGGTTAGTTTTAGGTCGGCACGTGTGAGCTAGGTGGTCCACCGGGCAAAAGAGGTGTAACCACCGGACCGTGTGCCACTAAAATAAAATCATAAGTTAAATTATTAAGTCGCTCGCGTCCTTTGTTTGGAACGAAGCGATACGCTTGTACTTTAATTCCATCATTTTACATAAACCTTTCACTAATGCCTTTTGATTCATGACTAGTAACGATTTTATCATCCAGAAATGGCGCAACATTGGTTCCCGGAGTAACTACGGAGTGACCCGGAAATCAGAAAGCCAGCAGTACTTCGGCTTTAGGAATTAAGCAAGATCGTCGTATAACAAGGTACCGAATTAATCCGTCGGTGGAGAGTGTACCGCGGTTTATACTTGGTCTACTATACCTCTTCTCTATAATTAATTTAATTATAATTACAAATATTCATCAGTTAGGGCTGGATGATTTTCATGGGGCGACATACCCGAAAACCATTTAGTTGACCTTGTGGTGGTTAATTATCCGATAGTTGAGAATTTTTATTTAACACAAATTCATTTAATTAAATTATTCAACATCTGAAATTATTTTCATAGTTCGATTAGTTCAAGTAAAATAATAGTCAATTAATTAACATAAAATAAAATAATCAATTTTTCTACTTGTGAAAAATTTGTCAAGTGTCTTTTCACAAAATTCAGTTGAGCGTCAGTACAGAATTGAAGGTCACTGACAATAAAGTACCCAAGGTCAGAACTAAAGCTAGCTAATGGATATCCAAGCGTCTGTTTTACAAACGAATACACTTAGTAAATTTTTTACATTTTAAATAATTTTACATTTAGAATATTTTTATATTACCAAGTTTTATATTGCGAATTTTAAGATTGTTACGACGCATTGTATTGGAATAATTGATTAAATCAATGGATAATTCATGTCTGGAATTATTAATGAAAATTATAACTTAAAATTTATATAGATTTAAGATTTATTCTCGAAATTAATTATTGGGATTAACTTTAATTCTTAGAAGTTATTCAGTAAAATAGAACTTGAGTTCAGGAATTTATTAGTCAAATATTTTGTTGAAATTATTAAGAACTTGTTAATAAAATTAGTTATCAGGATTGAAGATTAAATTCAGAAGTTGTCATGAAATTGATTTATTAGTTTGAGATACTGAATAGTAATTTATGAACTGATGACTGAATATTTTTAATGGAAATTATTGACGTAAATTCATTTGTTAAAGTAAAACGTTTATTGTATTATAAAGTCAAGTAAAGTCAAAGTAGTTTTGTACGGGTTGTGTATGTAAATTGGTATGGATTATGAGTGAGGTGCAGCGTATCAAGATCTACGTTTAGTCACTGGGTTGTTGTTCCTGTACTAGTTTATGAGTGTGGGCTACAAAATTATCTAGATCTACGTTTAGTCACTGGGTTTTTTCTCCTGTTAGATAAATAGTCTTCAATAGTGTTAGGTCGCTATTGGGCTAAACGATCTCTCGCATACGACTAGTCTCTTTGCAGAGTGAATTTCATGGTTTTGTTAAAGTTATCTTGGTAAAAGTTGAGTTGGTTATAAAGTAATAATTAGAACATTGTCAAGTTGTTTATAGTGTGAGTGTGTGAATGAAATACTTTGTTTGATTTTATAATTGTTAATAAATACCAGTACATTGTTTAACTAATTATTTTTATTTAACAGCAAATTCCTTCACTCTCTCTATCCCTGGCGGTAAATTCTCATTGCTCTTCCGGTTCCAAGAACCGTGATAAAAATCTTGGTGGTGCCCTTAATTGATTTTAACTTGTAATTGTTTAATTTATTAGTTTATTTGTTGATTTATTTTAATTATTGGGGCCATATTGGATAGTAGTCTAAACACCGGTTACAAATAATTTTGCAATTTCCTAGCAATCTCTAAGCTCCTATTGACTTACTTTATGCTCGAGCCCGGTTTTTGAAAACCGAGAACGAAATTCCAATGTTGCCCGATAAAAATAATAGGGTTGACCAAGAACAAACAATATTCCGTTTCAATAGAACCGAAGTAAATTTATTTGATGGTAAAAAGCTACAAAAAGTAATAAACGACTTAGGGTGCTCGTCTTGCCCCACCCTCCCCTCTATAATTTTATGATTCATTTGATAATTGAAAATAGTATTTACTGATCCCTTTAAGGTTCAAATATATATATTATCATATACAATCATATGTTGTCGTATATAATCTCGTCAAATTCTTTAATAAATTGATTATAATATTTATAATCATTATTGTTATTTGATTTCAAGCACTAATCAGAGGACATAAATTTTTAATAATAAATTAAAATTCGAAAAAAAATATTAATAATGAAGATTTATATATAGTAACACGCGAAATACCAAGCGGTAATCCATCTAAGTATGGACCATTTTTAATGCCGCTTAACTCCAGTGATTCTAGTGTGTCTTGAATTTTCTGTCCGTTGAGCTGCTGAGACTTGACTACGTTTAATATTGCAAAGTATATAACGGCTTATATCAGTATAACAAATAAATATAAACAATAATCAATAAATTTATGATCGATTTCTATTCTCTTAATTTTTTATTTATGAATGATAATTTTGTCACAAGAGGGGAACGCGGGACAATATTTTTAAATAATAGTTAATTATTTATTGATTTATTATAGATAATGAAATATGCTTCAAATGTAAGCATATATTGGACAGATATATCCATACATTCTTCACATATAAATGCACATTATGCATACACGAGTATATACACTCATATGGAAGAAGGTATGTCTGTATTATGTTGCTGTGCAAAAGAAAACAAGTATATATAGAATTATATACACCCATATATAAATAATATAATAAAATATGATTCATATGCAATCATACATGCTTTATATATGAACATATCTCTTCCAGGTGTGATTATATATGTTCGTATATGAAGAGATGTATTTGAATATGACTCTTTATAGACTCAGTCAAGAACACAAGAGATTCAAATACTTCCATATATAATTTATAGGCAATCATGTATGATTCGTATGTAATTTCATGTAATTTATATGTAATTTTACTTAATTTATATACAATTTCGAATGATCCTTAGGTAATTTTACAAGATTCGTATATGACTATATCCTATTGATAATGAGTAGCTATGTTTTTTTTTTTTGGGTACATCATTTTCTTTTGAGTATGACAAATCGAGCGCAGTGACAACGAAGCTACGGATCATTGAAAACACACTTATTGTACATTTTTTTAATCGGAACTTTCTAAGATTTGCTAAATTTTGCATACTAATTAAATTTCTTTAATTCGTTACCATACCGTTATTTTATTCAAAGATAAATTCACAGCTTACATTTGATTCATGGCTAATTAACAATGATGGCAAAACTACAAGGTACATTTTAAATAAAATATACGTCACTAATCATGACGTGCACTACGATAATAAGTCTGGTTTTGACCAATGTTTTGAGTTTTTTCAATCGCTTAGTATATTTAATAACAATATTCGATTTATGAACGGTAATTTCATTGTAGCAACCTAAAAGATGTGGTTTAATTGACTAAAGAAAATTCTGAAGTTAAACATACATGCGATTTGAATAGAATAAATATCAACTCATTCATCTGCAACATAATTGCCTTATTGAATAGTAGAATAGTAGAATAGAATATGATTTTATATTTAACCGTCTGTAAGAGATCGCATTGGAAAACATTTGAAAGATTAGAAAGTATTGAAAATTAAAAATCAAATTCTTTTGAATACTTTTTAACCCTTCGTTTCACAAGAGGTATGTTAAAACAATAATTATAATTTCTTACCGCCCAATATTGGTGACTAACGGATTATGATGAGAACAAGATCCTCCTCCATAACGATAAGAACTGCTATTTCTGTAATGTGTCATTTTAATTATGAATTTTATACATTCAATAATGAAACATATATTTATACTCCATAAAAACTCCAATACTAAAGAATCAAAAAAACTAAAGTTTGCGTTTTTTCGGATTATGATAATACATTAACAGCACTAGAATTGAGAAAACCACATATTCTCACTGTACAGAGTGGTGAAATGTACTGAGTAAAACTACAGACTAAAAGATAATAATAGAATTTCTGAACACCAGGTTTCTCAGAGCTATATATAAATATTTGTAAAAAGATAGATATGAATAATTCATCCATTCGTTTTCATTGGAAAAAACTCACTAATCAACTATCATTGTTGAATTTTAAAAATTAAGTTGATAATTCTAATTAAATAGAATGACTTTATTTGATCAAAAATGATAAAAAAATTATTCACTTTAAATCATGTAAATCATTTCAGAAATTTCACAATTAATTATTACAAATAGTTTTTGATAATGGGAACTCAGTAGGATATTAAATGATAAAAACTAGTTTAAAAAATTAGGAAAATAATTGACCCTGACGGCTATCCCTGCAACTTCTCGCTAATTTTATATCCAAGTGCTTAAAATTGTACTTATGATGTTTTTGAGCACTTCGA
>CAJNRD030000716.1:0-10886 GCA_905319865.3 Cotesia congregata
GAATAAAGAGGAGACCGAGAACGTGTAATGTATTCTATCTCATTCTCTCACCGGCTGAGTCCTATACATTTATGTGTTTGTGTCTCTATGGACTTATTTTTTCGTTTCATCGAGTTAGAAATCACAACGATTCTAAAGAAGTTTCACTTCAAAAATCTATTTCATAATTGACTATAGTTCAGTGCTTAGTAGTATAAATAGTTATTTTCCATATTTTCGTTATTATTGTTTTTAGTCCGAGTTTCTAAAAATACGTTTTCATTAAACATCGATGTTTTGAGACCTGAGGCAGCTATTCCGAGTATTGCTGAGAAAGCAGAAGGATGTAAATTTAAACTGAATCAGACGAGTACCCATGTAGGAAAGTATGGCGGGCCCAGGCCTGGCCCAACTATGCAGAACTCTGGGCCAGGCTTGTAAGCCAGAGTTAGCCCAGTCTGGGTTTAAGTCTGGAATGATAACACTGGCCCAAGCTTGGTTACCAGGACTGGGCCATAGTTAATATTCAAATCTGGCCCATGCCATTTGATAAAATTGATAAAAAAAAAAGAATTTTTTAAGTGTCATTTTTTAATTTGAATTTTGATGTAGAGCTAACGCAAGTTTAGATGGTTTGACTCTTTATTTAAACGTAACTTTCACTAATTATAGAAATAAAGTGAAAATCGCATTCGTTCCAACCGAGACTCTAACCCGAGACGCGCGCTTGCCATACCGATAACTAACCCCTACACCGTACGACCGATAAGTAGATGCATATCGCATCATTCTTATAAGCTAAATCTATATGGTGACGGTTTATTATTTATATAATTTATGTTATTTAATATTGTGTTTTGATGAAAATTAACTATTTTTTACAAATGTTTATAAATTAAAAAAATGCAAAAGTTCTTATATTACTTTAGACTTTGTACATCGTTCTGTATATTTTTAATATTTTATTGTAAATTTTAATGTTTAAAATTATCAATATTAAAAATTCAATTGTAAATTATTATATTTTAATTTTTTTAAGATCACATAAATTTTGACGATATGCAATTGTTTTGGTTAAATAATAAATTTTCAATTTTAGCATTTTCTAACAAATATTCGTTAAACAATAAATATTTACTGTTTAAGATTCTAATATTTAATGATTAATTAAGTTTAAATTTCCCATTGAATGGCCGAGACTAGGTTACCCAATTCTGGCTCAAGTCTAGGTTGCCATTCAACGGCCATAGCTAGGCTTCCCAGTCTTGGCTAACGCTTGGGTAATCATTGAGTCGGCCAAGGCTAGATTTCTCAGTCCTGGCCCAAGTCTGGATCGCTATTGAATGGCCATGGCTGGGGGACCCAGTTCTGGCCCAAGCTCGGATAATCATTGGGTCGACCAAGGCTTGGTTGCCTAGTCTTGGCCCAAGGCTGGGCTCTTTTGCTTCAGCTATTCTATGGCGAATCAGTCTCAGCCCAAGACTGGGTTCTTTTGCCTCGGCCATTCTATAGCGAACCAGTATTGGCCAAGGCTGATTACCCAGTCTTGGCCCAATATCGGTGCACCAAGCTTGGTTGCCCAATACTGAGCCAGGCAAGGCCCCGTTATTCAACTTTGGCAGTTCCTACATGGGTATAAGTTAGAAAAAGTATGGAAAATCCAAATGTGCATATCTTAATCGCTCATGTTTTACATAAAATTAAATATTCTTTTATTTATTTTTAATTTCCCGCGTACAGTAATTTTTTTTTTTTTTTTTTTTTTATTATAAATATAAAGATGGCTTGAGCTACGAGCTCACTCTGCCGTGGATACAGAAAATTACAATATTCTTACAAACTAGGCTCCCTCACAGGGAAAATTCGAACTATAAACTTTCTTACATACTAGAATTCTGTCTATTATAACTATATAACTATAAGACACTAAATTTGCATTTATTAGTAGAACATATAAAGAATAATTAGATATTTAAACTAATGGTATTAATAAACTAAGCAATAGGTATGACAAACAAAGGATTCATTTCACTTAATTGAGATTCGATGTCATAAGGAGGAAAGATTTTTGCTTTAATGAGATCAGTTATTAGATATTCTCTAGCTTTATCATACAACTTGCACTGCCAAAAAACGTGGTTTGGCTCTTCAACAGCCTCACCACTCGAACATTGATCAGAATTTACAATTTTAAATCTAAATAAACTCGCAGCAAGAGAAGTGTGTCCACTTCTAAGCCTATTGATAGATACTATTGTTTTTCTACAGAATGTAAAATTTTTGAACCACGGTGATGCGCCTTCTGTCCAGTATTTATTAAAATAGTTTTTGCCTTTATCTTTACCAGTGTTACAGCACCACAAATTGAATTTATTTTTTATTTTAACTTTCCATATAGCTTTAAGATCAGAGGCTGGAATTAATATGTGTGAATCAATGCCTATTAATGCGCTTTCTTTGGCTGTTTTATCAACCATTTCATTATATTCAATACCCATATGAGCAGGAATCCAATAAAACTTAACTTTTTTATTCATTAAACTTAATCTTTGCAGTTGGTCTTTTATTACATGTATTATTGGTTTTTGTTTTTCAGGCTTAATATAATTTTTAAGAGCAATTAGTACACTTTTAGAATCACTAAAAATATTGAAATGATGTTCATTGTTTTGGAAAAATTTTTCTAGAGTAGTATAGATAGCCATGGCTTCAGCTGTGAAAATAGAGGCGTATTTAACTGTACGACATGTTTCGATTGCCCCGGCAGATACATTTACACTTGCAAATCCTACGAACTCTTGCTCTGGAATTTTAGACCCATCAGTGAACCAACAGTTACCTCTTATTAGTTCTTGCCGAAATAAGGATTCAAACTTACTGTTCGGGTTCTTACTTTCTTGGATACTAATACCGCAATCTAAATCAACATCAGGCACAAACCATAATGATTCGTACGAGTATGCATAGCACCAAGGCTTATCAGTGGAAGCAATATAATGTTGAATAGGTATCAGGTCTTCACAAGCCACAAGTAGAAGAGGTCTAGGACCTCGAGTTACGAGTAATGAATTGTCCCTATTCGCAACTAGTTTGTCCAGCAACAAGGTTATAGGATGTTCACTGTTGGATAACATTCTGGTCAAAAAGTTCATACATAAATATTGATATCTTAAATAGATTGGAGGGTCTTTGGCTTCTGCCAACATAACATTAATGGGAGTAGATTGCCTGTAACCCATAGCTACTCGTAAAGCCTGATTTTGTATAGCAGTTAGTTTTTTAAGTGTTTTAGATGAAAGAGGATGAAAAAGAAAACCTCTATATTCCAATCTTGATCTAATTAAAGCCTTATATAGACGTAGCAAGATTGTAGGGTCTACTCCCCTCCAAGTATAGAAAATTTTTAATTTTTAGTGTCACATTTGACTGAGCTAAAAAAATTATGTGGTTCAAATTGATAACACCATAGCACGATACTCAATCTTACCTCAGAATCTTTTTCTTTAATTATTCCAAAGAGTAATTTTTTTTTTTAATTGAGCTTTATTCTGGATATAAAAATTGCAGTTATATTTTCATTCCTATCTTCAATTTAATCCAATAATACTCAATAAATAAAAAAAAATTATTTTTTTATTTCGATATAACTTTTCCACAAACACAAATTGGACGATACTGTTCCAATTTCAGCAATGGACTTAACAAATTTAACTGCATGGAAATTTGATCAAACCTCAATATTTCTCTAATAACTTCAATCAATTTGGTACTCAAAAAATTTTTTATTCCGATATTTTTCAATGTCATTATATTACGACGTATTTTTAAATGAAGTTAAAAAATTTCCTACTTTAAATTTTCTAATTAATTTATTGGATTAAAAATAAACTAGGCTTTTTCAATTGGAAGTGAATTCACAAATTGTCATTTTATTGATGTTGCAAAATTCTCTCCAAAGGAATCCATAACCAGTACAGAGAGAATATCGAATGATCCATCAGAGGCTGGACTGACTGCAGACTGATTTATTTTTGAAAATAGTGACAAACACGAGTAGAGGAGGTTTAACACAGGAGTATCGAGTAGAGACAGTGATAAATCACGCGGTAAGATAATACTAATTAGCGGTTTAGGTATACAGAGAATTTGATGTACCTAATCTGATGATAGCCACCACACGCACCCTCTGACGGTGGGTGTTATCTGTGGCGGGGCTCTACTCCGGGTAAAGAGCACATATTGACGCAACGCATCTGAATCATTGACGCTCCTCGGATGAACATTTGTCCTGGTTTTGGATAGAAGCATACACAGTTTATACACATTCACACACATGCATGCATACACATGTGGATAGACATTGGCGTACATAGATGCACATTTTCCTTTCATTGAGACACAAGCCTGGATTGTAATTACGCGCCTCGTTACTTGATGCCTGCTGGTGTGTACTGATGTGGTATCATGATACCACGTCGAGCGTTCACTTTGATTTGTCATGGACATACATTCACTTTGCTCGGAAATTACGAACATGGAAATTCCACTGAAATATCCTCTATTAATTCCGAGGAATGTCAGTCAAGATTATATCCTCTGCTTCGCTCGCTGACCACCCACCCACAATCACCAGCCAAACAAAGTCCGGTACAGGTGTACATAAATCCATAAATTGCTTTATCTATCAGAAAGCGCTCCGTTGTTTTTCCAAACAAACTTTTGCGCGGCTTAAGCGCCAAGATTATATTCTACTATCGCTTGAAACTCGGAAAGTCTATTTTGACATTAAATTGATGCATTTATTAGTAAGCTTTTGGTAATTTTTTTCAGCTTAGTGATTGGCATTATCATGTACAGCAAAAACAAAAAGAAAATGAATTAAAAAACGGGGTCAAAGATTTTTTTTCACTGATGAAATTATTATTTTGAAGAGTTTAATTTTACTTCTCGTTTCAAGTAAATTTTACAAGACAATAATCATGATTTAAGATCTTTTCTATTTAATCAAATTAATTTTTTTATAAGTGTATGAGAAAAAAAAATAACTTGATTTAGTAGAAAAAAATCGTAGAAACTTTTTCTTGATTTAATTAAACGTTTACTTTTGTTAAAACAATAAAATTCTTAAAAATCATTCTCTTAGTTCAAGAATTGTTCTCTTTCATTAAAAAAATAATTTCTATGTCTATCCAAAATTTTAATTACAATAAATTTCAATTAATTGCATTAATAAAAACAAATTATTTTGTTTGAGTCAAGAGAAGAAATTAAACTAAGAAATTTTTTTTTGACTTAATTAAATGTTTTATAAGTCAATAAAATCCTTAAAAATGATATTAATAGTTCAAGAATTTTTCTTTTTAATTATCTCAATTTCCTTATTAGCCTTTATTAAACAGAACTGATTATTTTAATTTGAAACAACATCTGCAGATTCATATGCATCCATACCAATTTTAACAAAACTTTTCCCGTGTAACCTTACGCGGATTCAAATACAAGCAACATTCATGGCAGCGTAGGATGGATTTATGATCCGGAGGTACATCTGTTGAATCTCGACGCACACGGACCCAGAACTGTGGAATAGTGATAGCAGCGGTAGTTTTATGTAGCTAAAGTTGAAGCCGTGTGTCGAGGTAAATGCGAAAGAAACTTTACTTGTGTTTTCAATTTTCCGCATTATTTTCACGAGTCCCGGCAGTTTCTGTCTACCTCTCTGTATCTGTATATATGTGTATAGTTATAAGTTGTATATATATTACTTTTAAAAGTTTATTGCAGGGGAACGCATGACGACACGTCTCTCGGGAATAAAGAGTTGAATAAAATGTATGCCGTAGAAAACGTCGAGAAAAATTTCAGCGCTGCACAAAATTATGTACAAGTAATTCATGTGTATACTTATGTTCCGCTGGGCTATATGCATCATATATCATATATCATGTATTGTATATTGTGTTCTATATTGTATGCATGCATCTCGTTCTGAGTTCTTTTTCAACAGTGGCAAAACCTCCTATCCGGAATTTCCATATTTATACACAGAACAGGGGTAGCGGAATTAACCCATAGGGCTGAGAGTTCGGCTGGAGAATTGAAAACGAGCGTAAACGAGATGACGCCGGTGGATAGTGGGGGTGATAGGGGGAAGGTGTTAGGTGTGAGTCTGAATATATATGTATATTTGTATAGGTGTGTATGAATATATATGAAATGGAAGGTGGCAGGGGGAACACGGCAGCCGAGTCGCTCAGCAATTCGCTCAAATTGAGCAGACCAATTTGCACGGATTGTGATGCTAAGCGGCATTACACCGGGCGAGAAAACGACGGGCGTACGCGCGAATACTCTTACTCTTACTTTGCTCTTTTTATACAGAATCATACCTGAAAAAATAATAAAATAATTCAGATTTTTTTTTGTCTTGAATTAAATTCATTTCAGCTTCGTACTTGGGTTGGCAATTATTTTTTGAAATTTTTTTTAGAGGAAATTCTAGCGTGATATTTGAAACTTAAATTGAACTCATAAAAAATTATTTTTTTTTTCCAAAAAATTCTTGAAATTTTAAGACTCAAAATTTTTTTGAATTTTTCGTTTTTAAAAAAAAATTTTTTTAGTAAAAAAATTAACTTTTTCGAAAATTTTCAAGAAAAAAAATATTTTATAATTCGAAAAAATTTGATCTGATCTTTACGGTCAAAAATAGAGCCACAATTTTAAATAAAAAATCTTTTTACTCTTAATTAATTATATTGATTGATTAAATCATTAAGAATTTTTCAAAATAATTATTTACATTTGAAAAATAAGTAAAATCTTCTAAAAAAATAAATTTCCTGTGAAAAACATAAATAAAAATTAGCCGATAGAATAACGGCCCAGAATTAGTGAGTAATCACGTGATAATTCATTTAAGTACAGTCAGGCATTTAATTAATCGAGCACCCACTGGACGACAATTAAGTCCTGTGGTAGCACAGCCCCCGGTAGCTTATACACACACCGACACTACTAAATTTCATCCACATTAAACATAAATATACAGAGCTAAACTGGTCCCTTACTCATATAATAGTATGGACTAGACCCACACACCACTTCTCTTATATTACATATACATATACTAGTCCCGAGCAGCTTTGTGTACATAATAGTGCGGGGCAGAAACGCGCACGGGCTCTCATTAACGGCCGAAAATTATGCGAGAGATTTCTACGTCGTGAGTAGAGTTGAGTCTGCTCTCGTGGGCGTCGCACGTTATAATATCGCCCTGGCACGAATGTGCCGCGGCACAGCTTACGATATCCGGGCACGCATGCAGCTGACTATTAAGGATACTTTATGACGCTAATGCCTACTATGATTATTCCCAGTACGAGAACTACAATTGCTCAAACTGCACACCCCATCAAGGATATCATTACATTACTTTAAAACTTTAAGCCTCCTTTAAAACTGTTATTTTAACCTCGTTAATTAATTATCCTTTTATTTATAAACACAAATAAACTCGACAGTAATTACTGACTCGATAAGTTTTTTCTTGCCTCGAGAAAATTTTCTGCAGCTTGGATTGGACAGAAAAATTTTCTCAGGTTAAGAAAATTATTTTTTTTGGATTAAGATTTTTTATTATTAAGTTGATTTAATTTTATTTTTTTTATTAAAATTATATAATTTTTGCTGCAAAAATTTTTTAATTTCAAGTCATAGATTTTTATGGGAAAACATTTTTTTTTATTTAAATAATATTTAATATAAAAGTAAAAAAAATTGATCTAAAAATTTATTTAATAATCTGAGTAATTTTTTTTTGAATTTAAAAATAGAAAAAGTGTGAGTCAAGAGTAGTGAATTAAAGGCAACAATTTTTTTGGTTCAAATCATCTGTTTTTTTTCTGTGTAAGTAAAAAAGTACACAAAAAAGAACAATGTACATTGGCAACAGTTTGCATCGAGTAGAGAATTCATATCAAGTTTAATTAACCATTGTTTTGATTGAGGTGTATTGTAAATTTTCCAGTTAACCATGATTATCTCACTGTCCGTAGTGAGTACTGCTGGTTGTTTGTATAAATTTACAAAAGGGAGATTGCATTAAATTCTCGGCGAGAAAATACTTAGGTACAGAGCTGAGAGATGGAAAAATATTTGAAAAAAGTTCACAGAGTCAATGAATTAACTTGGATGTACTTGGTTAATTAGAATCGTCTGAGTCGGAGTTTCACCAAGAATTTTAATAAAATCGTATCCGCGACTAGAAAGCAAACCTTCCGGATACTTTGTACGTGTATTTTATAACGTACATCCATTTCTTCGGCGAATTATTTTCTACATTTAGATCTTTACGTCTGAAAAGTAAGTAATATAAGAGTCGTTCCATCACTTAAACGTTACTTCAAAGGTAACTTTAATTAATTGCATGTAAGCTCTGGCGTTTAATTAAAATATGGAAAAGTTACAAGGGTAATGGTAAATAGTCTGTACCTGCGAATGAGATGGATTTGTGAAAAATTTTATTCAAATGATATGGGTATGCAAAATGAGGATAGTTCGTTTGTGGCATGCTAGGCGGTAAAATCAACTTTGCTCGCTGCCGGAGGTCAAGCATTTCAGAAAATACTTTTCAGAGGCACGTTAAAAAAATTTTCAAAGGATCCGCGGAAGTTGATTTATTGAAATTTTTTTCTTTTGTTGATAATGAACATGGTAAAAAAATTTTTTACAATTAAATTGGCGATAGAATTTTTATTAGTTTATTAAAAAATTTTTTTTATTTTATCTAAAGTATAAAATTAACAATTATTCAATTAAATTCCTCGAAAAATTAATAGTATTTTTCTTACCTGGGGCAGGAAAATAAGAAATGTCTCAGATTACATGTAATTGTTGACCGAGGCGAAGCCGAGGTCGACAAACATGTGATCTGAGGCTTTCTTATTTCCTGCCCGTGGTGAGAATACTATTTTTCTCCTCGACGGAGGCGGAAAGCGGCATTTTCGTTTAGCGCAGCGAGCAGAAAATTGACGCTTTCCGCACGGAGGGGAGAAAAGACTGTATATCTATAGATATTGTGTACATTTATCCCACTAGGGGGCACTTGCGCATTATCATCTTATTTCAGCTGTTTTAAATTTTTTTTCACATTCATTTGGCACGACTCATGATGCAGAGTATCAGAGAGTGTTTTACGATGGAAAATTTTGTATTATTATTATATAATTAAATAAATGTTATGAGTCGTGCACTTTTGAATTTTCCAAGTTTTTTTTAGTTATCTTGACCACACCACCATATTTCAACAGTTATGTCCACTGTTTTAAAAAACGGGTTTTTTTACTAAAATTGTTAATTAATTTACTAAGCAGTGTTTTTAATTAGTTCAGTAATCATTCTTCTTGCCACCAATGTCTATTTTCTTAAACATTTGTACGAGGATTATGGATTAAAAATACTATTTCTCTTGACGAGATAGGAAGCTTGATTGTTAAGCCCCAGTAGAGTTATGCCTTCGTGCAATCGCGCTTGAGGCATGCAATACCTTCTGTGAAAGGTAAATATAAATTAGTATCATTCAATTAATTGAAAATGGAATGTATTGATAATTGCATTTTTTTTCCCTAAACTATTACTGTATTTTTAAGTCAATGCGACTATTGCTTCTGTAAAATCGTTAACTACTTTAGATTACTAATTAATTTTGGAAATTTCTTAGATTTCAACGCAACTTCTTTCTTTAGGGAACTTTTTGAGATAGTCGGGGGAGAATTTGATTAACAAATAATTCTTATCGACTTTTCATTGAGAGATTCACATATATGCTATGCGAAAATTAAATGCGAATTTTTCTTTACAATAATACATCATTTTGTTCAATCAGGAATTTTTTTTTCTTTCAAACATAGGTATAATACCAATTTTATATTTTAAGTTTAGAAATTCTTCAGAATTAAAAAGTTCTCGCACTGATAACTTTTTGGATAGATATTATAATTATCGAACAAGAAAAATTTTTAGTATCAAAAAAAAAAATTACTATAAAAGAAAAATTCTGTATAAATGAAATTTTTTTCTTGTTAGGGTTTACTTACTATCAAAATGCTGGGCTTGTTCCATTAGAAATTGACTACCTTGTTCCCATTGTCTTTCGAGTAATTGATCTAAAGTTTGTGGAATTGCACTTCCGCTTAATGCTCCAGAGGAACTTATGTTTGTACTTGCAACATTATTAGTTTGGAAGACAGAAGCAAATGATGTTTGTGGTTGCGTGGTGAATTGATTGGACCGTATCTAAAAAAAAAAAGTTGACAATTTTTCGATCTTATCAATAATTGTTTTACTTTATACAGTACATTATTATGTACAAAATAAATAAGAAGATATATACAAATGTGGTCTTAACAACAATAATTCTATACTGAACCAAGATTAAATTTTTTTGATAATTTATCGAGTAAAAAAAATTAGGAAAACGGTTGACCCTGAAAGCCATCCCTGCAACTTTCCGCTAATTCCACAACTAGGCGCTTAAAATTGCGCTTATTACGTTTTTAAGCTCTTCGAGTTAAAATATATAAATTGTGTGTTATTTTGAGCTCTCTGAGCTCAAAGAGATGGCTTTTCTATGCTTTTGAGCTCTTCGAGCTCAAAAGTCTGATAGAAGTTTAATGATACACTATTTTTTGAATTTTCAAACCGCAATAACTTTTGAATGAAAAAACCTTTTTTCACGCGGTTCGCAATATTCGACGCAGTTTTTTAAGCCTCAAAAAGAATCTTCAAGTTTGAATTGATCGAATTAGAAATTTCGGAGTGATTTCGAAAAAACACTTTTTCGGCTTTCTTTCGTTCACGATATCTCTCGAACGAGTTATTTGGTGAGACTTTCGTCTGCCTCCTTT
>CAJNRD030000743.1:0-13715 GCA_905319865.3 Cotesia congregata
AAAATTAATATTTATTTTAAAAAAATAATTTAAGGGATAAACTTTAAATTTTTTTTACAAATTATTATATTAATAAAATTTTATAATTTAAAAATAAAATTATTTTTAATTAAAAAATATTTAATAATTTTATAAAATAAATTTTAAATTTATAAATAATTTTAATTATTTATTAAATTATTTAATTAAATATTAAAATTTTAAAAATAATGATTAAATTAGTAATTAATTATTAAATTAAATATTTTTAAAAATTAAAATTAAATTTAATAAACTTGGCAAAATTTATATTCACCTGTTTAACAAAAACATGTCTTATTGAAAATAATTTTAAGTCTAATCTGCTCAATGAATAAATTTTAAATAGCTGCAGTATAAATAACTGTACAAAGGTAGCATAATAATTTGTTTTTTAATTGAAAACTAGAATGAATGATTTAATGAAATATAAACTGTATCAAATTTAAATAATAAATTTATTATTTAAATAAAAAAATTTAAATAATTTTTAAAGACGAGAAGACCCTATAGAATTTTAATAATAATTTAATTTAATTAAAATTAAATTATTATATTAATTGGGGAAATTTTAAAATTTTAAAAATTTTTAATTAAAAAAACATAAATTTTTGAATATTTATTATTTTTTAAAAAAATAAATTAATTACCTTAGGGATAACAGCATAATTTTTTTAAAAAGTTCAAATTTATAAAAAAGTTTATGACCTCGATGTTGAATTAAGATTAATTTAATAGAAAAATATTAAAAATTTAAGTCTGTTCGACTTTTAAAATCTTACATGATTTGAGTTAAGATCGGTGTAAGCCAGATCGGATTCTATCTTAAATTTAATTAAATATTTTTGTACGAAAGGAATTTATATTTAAAATAATTTTTATTTAATTTAAAATTTTATTACTTTAGCAAAAAAAATGCTTTAAATTTAGAATTTAATAATGTATTTATAATAAAAATAAAATACAAGTAATTTTAATTAATTAATAATTTTTAATAAATTAATTATTTGACAAATTTCAATTTATTTAATTAATTCATTAATTATATTAATTATAGTAATAATTATAAATTTAATTTCAGTAGCATTTTTAACTTTATTTGAACGAAAGATTATAGGTATATTTCATTATCGAAAAGGTCCTAATAAAAATTCATTAATTGGATTTTTTCAACCTTTTAATGATGCAATTAAATTAATAAATAAAGAATATTTTTTTCCAATAAAATCCTCATTTTATTTATATATTGCATCACCTAGAATTATATTTATTTTAATTATAATACTTTGAATAATTTATCCTTTTAGTTCTAATCTTTTAATATTTGAAAATAGAATATTATATTTTTTATGTTTAATAAGATTAGGAGTTTATGGATTAATTTTAGCTGGATGATCATCAAATTCATCATTTTCAATAATTGGAGCTATTCGCTCAATTGCTCAATCAATTTCTTATGAAGTAGTTTTTTCAATTATTCTTTTAATTATTTTAACTAATATTAATAATATAAACTTATTTAATTTATTAAATTTCAATAAATATATTAATTTTTCAATAATTTATTTCCCTTTAATATTAATTTTAATTATTTCAATATTAGCCGAAATTAATCGTACACCATTTGATTTATCTGAAGGAGAATCTGAGTTAGTTTCAGGATTTAATATTGAATATTCTAGAAGAAAATTTATTTTAATTTTTTTAGCAGAATATTCAAGAATAATCTTTATAATAATATTATTTTGTTTAATAATATTTTTTTCATTTAATTTAAATTTAATATTTTACATTAAAATTATTCTAATAATTTTTTTTATTACATGAATTCGAATAACTTTTCCTCGAATTCGTTATGATAATTTAATAAAATTTTGTTGAATATATTTACTTCCATTAACATTATTATTATTTATAAATTATATAATTAATATAAAATTTATATTTGATCAATTTTTTTTTAGATAATAAAATTATTTAAAATTCTTTCTTATATTTTCAAAATATAAACTTTATCAAGCTCATTATCTAAAATTATTAATTTTAATTCAAAAAAATAATTTAAAAATTATATCATTAATTTCCAAAATTAATATTTTCATAAACTATATTTTGAATGAATATAAACTTTTTTATATTAAATTTTTGCATTGCAGATTTAATTTTATTAATTTTAGTTTTTATACCTTCAAATTTATATAAATTTCATCCTTTAATATTTAGAATTATACTTTTTATTTATACAATCATCATTAGAATTAAAATAAATTATTTAATAATAAATTTTTTATACTCCTATATTTTATTCTTATTTATAATTGGTGGAGTAATGATTTTAATTATATATTTTACTAGAATTTCAAGAAATGAATTAATTGAATATAATAAAAAATTTTTTAAATATTTTTTTTTAAAAATTTTTTTTTTAATTATATTATTTATATTTTTTTTAATTTTATTATATAATAATTTTTTTATTAATTTTTTTATTAATTTTGATTTATTAAATTATCATAAAATTTTTTTTGATAATTTTAATTATTTTAATTTAAAAAATTTATATATTTATATAAATTTAGATCTAACAATTTTTTTTTTAATATATTTATTTATAATAATAATATTTTCAACAATTATTTGTATAAAATTTAAAATTCCTATACGTCAATTATTAAATTAAATTATTATAAATATTTATAATTATAAACTTAATGAATAAATCTATTATAAAAAAAAATTTAATTTTTATTATCTTAAATAATATAATTATTAAATTACCTACACCAATTAATATTTCAATTATATGAAATTTTGGATCTTTATTAGGATTATGTTTAATTATTCAAATTTTAACAGGATTATTTTTATCTATACATTATTGTTCAAATGTAAATTATTCATTTTTTAGAATTATCCATATTATAAAAGATGTAAATTATGGTTGGTTAATTCGTCTAATACATATAAATGGTGCATCATTTTTTTTTATTTGTATCTATATACATATTGGTCGTGGTTTATATTATGGTTCTTATAAATTAATTAAAGTTTGAATTATAGGAGTTTTAATTTTATTATTATTAATAATAACAGCTTTTATAGGTTATGTTTTACCTTGAGGACAAATATCATTTTGAGGAGCTACAGTTATTACAAATTTATTATCTGCTATTCCTTATCTAGGAATTATATTAGTTGAATGATTATGAGGAGGATTTTCAGTTGATAATGCAACTTTAAATCGATTTTATAGATTACATTTTTTAATACCATTTATTTTATTAATAATAGTAATTATCCATTTAATATTTTTACATGAAAAAGGATCTAATAATCCTTTAGGATTAAATAGAAATTATTATAAAATTATTTTTCATAATTATTATACTTTAAAAGATATAGTTGGATTTTTAATTTTATTTTTAATTTTAATAATTTTATTATTCCAAAATCCATATATATTAGGTGACCCAGAAAATTTTATTGAAGCTAATCCAATAATAACGCCTGTTCATATTCAACCAGAATGATATTTTTTATTTGCATATACAATTTTACGTTCAATTCCTAATAAATTAAGTGGTGTAATTGCTTTAATAATATCAATTTTAATTTTATTAATTTTACCTTTATTTAATTTAAATAATTTTCAATCTAATCAATTTTATTTAATTAATCAGATTTATTTTTGATTTTTTATTATAAATATTATTATATTAACTTGATTAGGAGCTCAACCTGTAGAATATCCATTTATCATTATAAGACAAATTTTTACATTTTATTATTTTATTTTTTATTTTTTAAATAATTTAATTATAAAATTTTGAGATAAATTAATTATATAAATTTATTATTTAAATTTATATAATTTAAAAAAAATATTATATTTTCATTATAAAAATAATAAATAATTATTTATAAATATTATTAAATTAATTGGAAATTAAAATTTCAATATAATTATTAACAATAATTTACCTCTATTTTGGTTTCAATTAAAAATTTTATTTTATATAAATCAATTTATAATACCTTCATTTTTTTCAAATTCTAATCCTAAATATAAAATTAATAAAATTATTAATCTAGAATATAATCAATTTATATAATTTAAAATCTTTAATGAATTTATTATAGGAAATAATAAAATAATTTCAATATCAAAAATTAAAAATAAAATTCTAATTAAATAAAAATTAATTGAAAAAGGTAAACGTGAAGATTCAAATGGCTCAAATCCACATTCAAATGGTGAATTTTTTTCTAAATTATAATTTAAATTTTTTGAAATAAATCAATTTAAAAAAATTAAAATAACAATAACTAAATTAAAAATTAAATTTATTAATATTAAAATATAAATAATTTATATTAAATTTAATTAAACTTTTTAATTGGAAATTAAATATACTTTTTATATTATATAAATATTAAAATTTATATTAATAAATTAATCAATAAATAAATAAATATAAAAATAATCATACTAAATCTACAAAATGTCAATATCATGATGAAGCCTCAAATCCAAAAAAATGATATAATGATAGATGTTTATTAATTAAACGAATTAATATAATTAAATTAAAAATTGTACCCACTATTACATGAAATCCATGAAAACCAGTTAATATATAAAAAATTGAACCATAAACTGAATCATTAATAGAAAAAAATGATTCATTATATTCTAAATATTGAAAATAAGAAAAAATTAATCCTAATTTAACTGTTAAAAATAATCTAAATAATGATTTTAAAAAATTTGATTCCATAATTCTATAATGACAATATGTAATTGTAATTCCAGAAGATAATAAAATTAAAGTATTTAATAAAGGAATATTATATGGATTAAAAACAATTAAATTTATTGGATATCAAATTATTCCAATATCAATTCTTGGTGATAAATATATATGAAAATAACATCAAAAAAATGAAATAAAAAATATAATTTCTGATAAAATAAATAAAATTATTCCATTTTGTAAACCTTTTATTACAATTAATGTATGAAATCCTTGAATTGTTCTTTCACGAATAATATCTCGTCATCATTGATATAAATTTAATAATAATAATATTAAACTAATAAAAATTATATTAAAATTTAAATTATAAAATATTATTAATATTCTTCTTATTATAATTATTAATCTTAAAGATCTTATTAATGGCCAAGGTCTAATTGTTACTAAATGATATGGATGATTAAATTTTATCATTTTAATTAAGAGTTTAAAATTAAACTTAAATTTCAATTCGAATTTGAATACAATTAATTGTTTCATAATTTTATAATTTAAAAATTTAAAAAATTATCTTAATATTTTCATTATTAAACTTTATATTTAAGCTATTTAAATAAAAATTTAATTTATTAAATTTAATATTTTAGTATAATCATTCCCTAATTTTCGAACTATAAAAACTAAAATTGTTAATCCTATAATTCTTTCACAAACTGAAATAGTTCAAAAAAAAGATATAAAATAAATATTTAATTTTAAAAAATTTATATAAAAATATATAAATATTGATAAATTTAAAATTATAAATTCTAATCTAATTAATGATATTAATAAGTGTTTATAAAAAGATGAATATATTAATGTTGAAGTAAAAAATAAAATTATTCTTAAATTTAAATTTCAATTTATTATTAGTTATATAGTTTATAAAAAAATATTAATTTTGTAAATTAAAGAAAAAAAAATTATTTATAACTAATTAAATATTTATTTAATTAAAATATAAAATTATATTATCATTTAAATGCAAATTAAATATTTTTTATTTAAACTATTAATCAAATTAATTCAAAAATAAAAATGGATTTTAACCATAAAATATATAAATTAGAAATTTTTTATTGTTCATACTTATTTTAAATTTTAAAATAAATATATTATTAATATAAATATATAAATAATAAAAATTATTAAATTAAAAATTCTAAATTTATTATTTAATTTAATTAAATTATTTAAATTCATAATAAATAAAATCTTTTTTAATAAAATATATTCAATTCATCCAAAATCTTGAATAAATATAATATCAGAAGTTATTTTAATACAAATAATTTTACTTTTTTTAAAATTTAAAGGTAAAAAAAACATTATATTTAAAAATTTATATATAAAAATTAAAAAATAATTTTTTAAATAAATAATTTTTATTAAAAATATTCCAATTAATATTCCTAAAATTATAAATAAAAAAATTATTAATTTTATATTTATTGGTAAATAAATATAATTTAAAGAATTAAATATTAATCAATTTATTATTGAGCCAAAAAAAATTATTATAAAAATTAAAATTAAAATTGAATAATTTATTAAATTAAATAATTTAAATTTTAAAAAATTTAAATTTTTTAAAATTTTTAAATTTATATAATATATTAAACGTATTGAATAACTTACTGTTAAACCTATAGAAATATATAAAATTAAAAAAATAAAATAATTATTATATTTTATATTAAATATTTCAATAATAAAATCTTTAGAATAAAATCCAGTTAAAAAAGGTATACCTATTAAGGTTAATGAAGCAGCATAAAAAACTATATTAACAAAAATTATATAATTATTATTTAAAGAAATTATTCGAATATCTTGATTATTAAAAAAATTATGAATAATAATTCCTGAACATAAAAATAATAATGATTTAAATATAGCATGTATAATTAAATGAAAAAAAGAAATTAAAGGTAATTTAAATCTTAAAATAAATATTATTAAACCTAATTGACTTAAAGTTGATAAAGCAATAATTTTTTTAAAATCAAATTCAAAATTTGCTGATATACCAGAAAAAAATATTGTTAATCTTGAAATAATTATAATTAATAATAAAAAATCTATTGAAAATAAATAATTAAAACGAATTAATAAATAAATTCCAGCAGTTACTAAAGTTGATGAATGAACTAATGAAGAAACAGGTGTTGGGGCAGCTATAGCTAATGGTAATCAAGTTGAAAAAGGAATCTGTGCCCTTTTAGTAATTGAAGCAATAAAAATAAATAATATTAATAAATAATCCAAATTATTTAAATATATAATATTTCAAGAATAATTTTTTAATATTAAAGAAATTGAAACTAAAATAAATAGATCACCAACCCGATTTATTAAAATTGTAATTATACCAGAATTATAACTCTTTTTATTCTGATAATAAATTACTAAACAATATGAAGATAATCCTAAACCATCCCAACCTAATAAAATTACAATTAAATTTATACTAATAATTATAATAATTATAGAAGAAACAAAAATTATAATTAATATTATAAAACGATTTATATTATTATCATTATCTATATAATTTATACTATATAAAATAACCATAGAAGAAATTAAAAAAATTGTTCTAATAAATAATAATCTTATTCAATCAAAATAATAAATTAATTTAATTATAATAAAATCCTTTATATAAATTGACCATTCATATAAAAAATTTAATTTTTTCAATAAAAAAATTAATGATAGATTAAAATTTAATAATCTAAATATTAATAAATTAAAACTTAATAAAAAATAAATTATTTTTTAATTAATTTAAAAAAATTAATTTTTTAAAATAAAATATTAAATTTAAATTTAAAATAATAAAATTTAAAGGAATTCAATGTAAAATAATAATAAAAAATTCTATACAATTAATTATTTTAAAATTAAATAAATTAAAATTTAATTTTCCATGTTGAGAAAAAGAAAAAATTATAATTGAATAACATGATCTAAAAAATGTCAATATTAATAAATATGAAATTATATCAAATGATCATAGAATTAAACTATTAAATATTATAATTTCTCTAATTAAATTTATTGATGGAGGTGCTGATATATTAATAACACATATTAAAAATCATCATAAACTTAATGAAGGTAAAATATTAATTAAACCTTTATTAATATTTATAGAACGAGAATGAGTCCGCTCATAATTTAAATTAACTAAATAAAATATTCTTGATGAACATAAACCATGAGCAATTATTATAATATAACTTCCTAAATAACCCCAATAATTTAATGTTAATATTCTACTTATTAATGATCTTATATGAACAACTGATGAATAAGCTACAATAATTTTATAATCATTAATATTTAAACATAATATACTTGCATAAATTCCTCCTATTAATCTTAAATTAATAATATAAAAATTAAAATTTATAAATAAATTTTTTATAAAAATTATAAAACGAATTAATCCATAACTACCTAATTTTAATATTACACCAGCAAGAATTATTGAACCTCTAACTGGAGCTTCAACATGAGCTTTAGGTAATCATAAATGAAAAAAATATATTGGTATTTTAATTAAAAATGCTAAAATTATTATAATAAATGATAAATAATTTATTAAATAATAATTTAAATTATATAATAAATTTATGTTTAAAAATATAAATATTAAAGAAAAAAAATTTTTATAAATTAATATAATTATTATTAATAAAGGTAAAGAACCAAATAAAGTATATAATAATAAATATATTGATGATTGTAATCGATCAATTTGCAATCCTCATCCTATAATTAACAATAAAATTGGAATAATTCTTCTTTCAAAAAAAATATAAAAAAACAATAAATTTATTGATAAAAAACATAATATTAATAAAAATAATAAATTATTTAAAATAAAAATAAAATAAAAATTATAATTATTTTTTAAAAAATTAAAATTTGCTAAATTTGATAAAATAATAATTCAAAAACTTATTAAAATTAAAAAATACCTAATATTATCATATATAAATATATAAAAAATTCTATTATAAAAAAAATTATTCAAATTTATTTTTATTAAAAATAAAAATATAATAATTATTAAAATTAAATGATTTAAAAAAATATATTTTTTATTAAATATAAAATTTATAAAAAAAATCATTATTATTAATTTTAACATAATTTTTAAATTTAATTAGTTTCTTTTATATATAAAATTAATAAAATAATAAATACATAAGATTGAATTAATGAAACTACCATTTCTAAAAATAATAACATAAATTGAATAATAAAAATAAATATATAAATTATTAAAAATTTTGAAATAAAATTTGCTAATAAAGTTAATAATAAATGACCAGCAACTATATTAGCAACTAAACGAATTGATAAAGTTATTGGACGAATAATATTTCTTAATAATTCAATTAAAACTATAAAAAATATTAATATAAATGGAGTCCCTAAAGGTACTAAATGAATAAATATATGTATAGAATTTTTTAATCAACCAAAAATTATATATATAAATCAAACTCTTAAAGAAATTCATAATGAAAAAACTAAATGTCTAGATCTTGTAAAAATATAAGGAAATAATCCTATAAAATTATTAAAAACAAAAAATATAAAAAAAACTAATATAAAAATTAAATTATTCAAATTAAATTTAAAATTTAAAATCAATTTAAATTCATTTCATAATAAATTTAATAAATTATTTAATAAATATGTAAATCGACAATAAAATAATCAATAAATTTGTGGAATTATAAATAATCCAATTAATGTAGAAAATCAATTTAATGAAAATATATAAGTTGATGGATCAAAAATCGAAAATAAATTTAATATCATTTATTTAAATATAAATTATCTAAAATTAAATTATTAAAAAATAATTTTTTAAAAAATATTATTTTAATTATAAAATAAAAATTTACTAAAAACATTAAATAAATAAATAAAAAAAAAAATATTAAAAATAATCAATCTATAGGAGATATTTGAGGAATTATATATATATATATATATATATATATATATATATTATTAAAATTATATTTAATATTAGAAATAAACATTAAATTATTATAATTTGAATTAAAAAATCAATTCTTATTTTAAGATATCTAATATAAAAATATTAATTAATTTAATAACTTTAAAATGACATTTTAATATTATATATTTAACTAATTTTTAATAAATATTTAAAATATATTAAATATATTTTTGATCCCACAAATCAAAGTTTTAATTAAACTATTTAAATTAAAATAAATTTAAAAATTTATTTTAATTCAATTTATAAAATTATTTAATTTTACAATTTCTAAAACAATAGGCATAAAACTATGATTTAAACCACAAATTTCAGAACATTGACCAAAAAATAAACCAGAACGATTAATCATTATAAAAAATTGATTTATTCGACCAGGAATTCTATCTACCTTAATTCCTAAAGAAGGAATTGTTCATGAATGAATTACATCAACTGATCTTACTAAACCACGAATTATAAAATTCTTAGGTAAAATTAATCGATTATCAACATCTAATAAACGAAAATTTGATAATATATAATCTTTTAATATAAAAGAATCAAATTCAACTTTAAAAAAATCTCTTAATTCATATCTTCAATATCATTGATGACCTAAAATTTTAATAGTTATAAACGGATTAATTATTTCCTCTAATATATATAAAATATTTAATGAAGGTAAAGCTATAAAAATTAAAATAATTATTGGAATAATTGTTCAAATAATTTCAATTAATTGATTATGTAAAATATTTTTATTAATTAACTTATTTAAAAAAAACCAAATTATAATATATATAATAAAAATTAAAATTATTAATAAAATTATTAAAATAAAATCATGAAAATAAATTATTATTATTATAATTAAAGAAGAAGAATCTTGAAAATTTATTAAAAATCATGTACAAATTTTTAAAAAAAATATTAAATATTTTATATATGAATCTTAAATTCATTGCACTAATCTGCCATTTTAAAAATAAATTAATTTGATGAAATTTTTAAAGTTTCATCATAACTATGATCTAAAGGAGGATATAAATGAAATCATTCAATTGATGAATTAATAAATTTTACAAAAATTACAACTCGTTGTATAATAAATCTTTCCCAAATAATAAAAATAAATAATAAAACACCAACTAATGAAATTAAAGAACCAAATGAAGAAAATAAATTTCAATTTATATATATATCAGGATAATCAGAATATCGACGTGGTATACCTCTTAATCCTAAAAAATGTTGAGGAAAAAAAATTAAATTAACTCCAATAAATGTTAAATAAAAATGAATTTTTAAAAAATTTTCATTCATTATTAAACCAAAAAATATTGGAAATCAATAAATAAAACCTCCTAAAATAGCAAATACAGCACCTATTGATAAAACATAATGAAAATGAGCAACAACATAATAAGTATCATGTAAAACAACATCAATAGAAGAATTTGATAATAAAACCCCAGTCAAACCACCTAAAGTAAATAAAAAAATAAAACCCATTGTTCATAAAATTATTAAATTATTAATTAATTTTACACCTCTAAATGTAGCTATTCAACTAAAAATTTTAATTCCTGTAGGAACAGCAATAATTATTGTAGCAGAAGTAAAATAAGCTCGAGTATCAACATCTATTCCAATTGTAAATATGTGATGAGCCCAAACAATAAATCCTAAAAATCCAATTGTTAATATAGCATAAATTATTCCTAATATACCAAAAGTTTCTTTCTTTCCTCTTTCATTAAAAATTATATGAGAAATAATACCAAAACCAGGTAAAATTAAAATATAAACTTCAGGATGACCAAAAAATCAAAATAAATGTTGATAAAGAATAGGATCACCACCACCTGAAGGATCAAAAAATCTTGTATTTATATTACGATCAGTTAATAATATAGTGATAGCACCAGCTAAAACAGGTAAAGATAATAATAATAAAATTGCAGTAATAAAAACAGATCAAGAAAATAAAGATATTTTATCTATATTAAATAAATTTGAACGTATATTTAAAATAGTAGTAATAAAATTTACAGCACCTATAATTGAAGAGGCTCCAGCTAAATGTAAAGAAAAAATTCCTAAATCAACTGATATTCCACCATGACCTAAAATTAAAGATAAAGGTGGATATACAGTTCAACCAGTACCAACTCCTACATTAATAAATCTTCTTAAAATTAATAATAATAATGAAGGAATTAATAATCAAAAACTTATATTATTTATTCGAGGAAAAGATATATCCGGAGATCCTAATATTAAAGGAATTAATCAATTTCCAAAACCACCAATTATTACAGGTATTACTATAAAAAAAATTATAATAAAAGCATGAGAAGTTACAATCCTATTATAAATTTGATCATTACCAATTAATCTTCCTGGTATACCTAATTCTAAACGAATTAATAACCTTATTGAAAATCCTAATATTCCTGATCATAAACCAAACATAAAATATAATATTCCAATATCTTTATGATTTGTTGATATTAATCATTTTTTCATATAAAATTTATAAATTTTAATCAATTTAATTAAATATTAAAGAAAATTTTAATTCTTTTTAATAAATTTACAATTTATTACTTAAATCAGACATAATATTTTAATAAATATTTTATTAGTTTAAAAAAAACATTAAATTGCAAATTTAAAATTAATAATAATTATAAAATTTATAAATAAATATATTTTATATATTAAACTTTGAAAGTTTAAAGTTTAATTAACTTAAAATTTTTAAATTAATTTAAATAAAAAATTACTATAAATAAATTAAAAATTGAAAATAAATAAAAAATTAAATTAATTAATAAATTTTTTTTATAAATTATAAATAAAAAATTATATTTTAAATTATCATTAAATAAAAATATATTATTAAATAATAATCGAATATAATAATATAAAAAAATTAAAGAAAAAAAAATTATAATTAATAAAATAAAATAACTTTTTAAAAAAGAAATTTCTAAAATTGATAATCATTTAATTAAAAAACCAAAAAATGGTGGAATTCCTCCTAATGAAAATAATATTATAAAATTAAATTTTTTATAAAAAAAAAAATTTAATTTATTTAAATCATTTAAATTTAAAAAATTTATTTTATTAAAAACAAAAAAAATTCTTAAATTTATAATTAAATAACTTGTATAATAAATTATTCATAAATTTAACCTATATATTAATAATATTATTATTCAACATAAATGATTAATTGAAGAATAAGCAAAAATAATTTTTAAATCAATTGAAATAAAAGCTTTTAAAACTCTAATAATTATAGAAATAATTAAAATAAATATAAAAATTTTTATATTTAAAATATAAAATATAATTAATATTGGAATTAATTTTTGTCAACTCGATAAAATTAAACATCTAATTCAATTTAAATTTTTTATTAAATCAATATATCAAAAATGAAAAGGAGGTATTCCTAATTTAATAAAAATTATTAAATTTATAAATAAATTACTAAATATAGACAAATTTATAAAATTTATAATAACAAAAAATAAAAAAATAGAAGAAGATATTGAATTAATTAAAAAATATTTTATTGATAAATCATATATATTTAAATTATTCATAATAATAAATGTCAAAAATAAAATTAAATTTAATTCTATATTAATTCAAATTCTAAAATAAGAATTTATTGAAAAACATATAATTGGATTAATTAACAATAAAATCAATAGAATTAAATTATATTTCATTTTAAAAATTTATAAATTAATGTTTAATGCATAAAAATTTTTGAAATTTTTTGAAATAGAAATATTATTCTATTATTTATAAAAATTTAAAAATTATAATTAATTTTTAAAAAAATT
>CAJNRD030000817.1:0-10396 GCA_905319865.3 Cotesia congregata
ATATATATATATATATATTTATGTAATATAACGCATAGCTTGTGGACACAATAACTCCCACAATTCTTAATGAATCTTTATGAAACTTGGTAGACTTATTCTGCAGACAATTAGCTTGGATGAGTTTAAAAATGAGCTGAATCCATCAAATAGTTTAGAAATGGCAGCCGTTTAAAATTATCGAAAATCTAAAAAATCTCATGTTTGGTGACTTTACTAGGGAATAACTTTTTATTGAGAAATGATAGATCGTTTTTCTGCATTTTGTTTCAAAGCTTATGAAATTCGCAATAAATTAAACCTATAACAAATTTACTTTTCATCAATTACTCCAAAAGTTTAAGAAGCTGAATGTCATCTGAATCAGTTTCAGACAAGCACACAACACTACGCGACTTGTGGACACGATTACTCCCAGAATTCTTAATGAATCTTTATGAAATTTTGTAGACTTATTCTATATACAATTAGCTTGGATGAGTTCAAAAATGAGCTAAATCCCTCAAATAGTTTAGAAATGGCAGCCATTTGAAATTTTGGAAAATCTAATAAATCACTGTATTTTAAAATTTGGCAGCCGATTTACTTTTCTGATAAACTTGAGGAATAATAATTATTCATAATATCGTAATTAAAATCATGGATTACATGAAATCTACTTTCCATCTTGGCTGGTGCCAAATGGCCTTTTTTTTCCGTTGCATCCGGTTTGAGGTCACAACGATTCTAAAGAAGTTTCACTTCAAAAATGGTTTAAAAATTGTTCGATACTTCTAATGATGAACTTAATTCTTCAGATGACAGTCGTCAAATCAATAATTCAAAAAAATTGGCAATAGCTGAAAAAGATGTATCAAAATTATTCGACCAAGGATTAGAACAGTTCGTTAATCATTTTTCAATAAATTTCTTCCTTAAACTGTGTTTGAATACAACTTGGTTAAAAGATGATTGTGAAAACTAGCAAGAAAATATAAATTATCAGACCTGTTTGAACGCTGTAAATAATTTACCCAGTTGTGAACAATGTTGCTGCATGCGGTGTAAAATTAACGCGAGAATACAATGATTTGTTCACGAAAGATGAAGATCAGAAGCAGTTTATTATTCGAATTTTGGATGATTACAGAGCTCAAAGCATAAAAAATACAAACGGAAGCTTACTCAAACCTTGGAATTGCTGAATCAGTTTATGAGAAATAAATTTGCACATTTTCGTTTTGAAAATAAGGAAATAATATCAAATATATTTTTGTTATCATTTGCAAGGCCTATTCAAATAACTCATTGTGAATAGAAGTTATTAAATTGTTCATGTTTCTGGAAAAATAAAGTTTTTAGTGCTAAAATGACTGACTTAATGGAGTTTATGAGTTTATTAATAGGATTATCTCGATAGATATGAGCTTCATCTCAAAACGAAAGAAACCCTTCTGTAGAGAATTTAATTTTCTACAAGCTTTTTTTCATGATTTCTTGTCCAAATTTAAATACCGTAACAAATATTTCAAAAAACTATAATTTTATCGAAAAATCTTCAATTGAAAAACTTCAATTGCCCGTCGGCACGTGTTTTTTTCGTTTAAAATCACAAAGCAAAATTTTTCCCGTAGTTTCTCGTCCTAAGGAAGGATTTTTTTTCGGCGCCTCAAATAATTTAATTATTAACGACCACCCTACTATATATGATCAGATCTGATTATATATAAGTCTACATATAATTAGATATGATCATACCCGGCTATTATAGCTCCATTTATAGACATATATAAGATTATACATAATCAGTTCTGATAATATTTATAATTCCCAAATTTTCAAATAACTTTAATACTACATGAATAAATAACTGAAAATTACATTTCATGATAAATTGATAAATCATACACAAAAGATTTTTTCATTTGGCATAAAATTGCATGAAAAAGAATAATAATATCAATTTCATATTGTATATAAAAAATAAAAAAAAAATTTACTTTTTGTAAATTTTAAACCGGATAAAACACGGTAACCGATTGGTCCTACAACAGTAATTTTTTTTTTAAGTTTTTTAAAAATGTAGAGTAATTTGAAAAATATGTAAAATTGAATTATTTTTATTCAATTAATAAAAAAATTAATTTTTTAAATAACAAATTTAAAAATATCAATTTCTCAATTAAAAAAAAATTAGAAAAACGGTTAACCCTAAAGGCCATCCCTGCAACTTCCCGCTCATTTTGTACTTAAACGCTTCAAACTACACATTACGTTTTTGAGCTCTTCGAGCTCAAAAATATTATCAAAGTTTGATAAAACACGATTTTTCTAATTTTCAAACTGCTATAACTTTCGAATGAATGAACCGATTTTCACGCGGATGGCGGCAATCGATGTAGTTTTTTGAGCTCTATAAAAAAATTAAAAAAAAAATTTGTGAAAAAATTGAAAAGTACATTATTAATTGAAAAGTTCTAGAGCAACTTTAAGTTTTTTTTTTTAAATTCATACATTTTACCTTTTTATAATTTATACCGTAAATCTGCCATTAAAAATATATTAAATAAAAAAAATTAAAAATTTTGCGTTATAGATGCCATAAGGGCGTATAATAAAAATTCAATTTTTTTTTTTAAGTCCAAAATAAATTTTTAGTTTGAAAAAGTTTTTTTTTGCATTTCTCGACGTTTCAGGTAAAAATAAGTTAATTATTTTAAATTGGACCCACCTCGGATGCCATAAGGGTGTATAAAATAAATTTTTTTTTGGCAACCGATGTATTTTTGTATGAAACGTGTAGAAATGTAAAATAGATATTTATGTCATAAGGCCGCGAAGTGGCGGTTTTCTGACAGCGACGATATTTCGATATGAGCTTAAGGTTTGTGGGGGAAGGTTCGAAACGGGCGCAATTTTAACGTCCGAGGCGTAGCCGAAGACGGAAATTCACGCCCGTTTTCGAACATTCGCGTCACAAATATTAAAGCGAATATCGAAAAAAAGTCGTTGTCAAAATCGCCACTAAACGGCCGAATGACATACAATATTTCTTGTTATTATCGCTCCATAAGTTTAACTTTTGAGGGATAGGAGGCAAATAATGACATATTTAAATTTTAAGAAGTTTCACAAGGCCAAAAAAAATTAATTTTATATTAATTATCTTTTTATTAATCTTAAAATCTTGCTCACGTCCAGAAAATGTAAATAATTTTTTATTAGTATTTATTTATCGCGTTGTTGTTATTTTATTAACATTAAGTCCGCTTCGTAATAAACTGCCAGCAGAGAAATAAATAGCGCCACTCAATAGTAACTAAGACTAAAAATTATCGGTCAGTACGCTAGAATGTGACTTTTTTTTTTACAATGTCTCTCAATTTCGTCTGGGTGTACATGAAAAGTTCGTAAAAAAAAAGGAGGGGATAAAACTTCACGGCCTAGGCCGTGAAAAAAAGACGGTATGGTAGAGTCTCTAGAAAAGAGTCCCTTTACGGACGCCACCCAGCGCTCAGAAGTTGAACTTCTGGAGCGAGTATAACAAAAAAAACATTTTTCTTCAAACTAAAAATTTTTTTGGACTTAGAAAAAAAACAGAATTTTTATTATACGCCCTTATGACTTCCGAGATGGATCTTGGGAGCTATAAGGGCGTATAAAAAAATTTTTCCTTTTGGGTATTAATAATAAAATAATTCCCTTTGGGAATTAACTTATTTTTACCTGAAATATCGAGAAAAGCAAAAAAAAAATTTGTCAAACGAAAAATTATTTTGGACTTCGAAAAAAAAATTAAATTTTTATTATAAGTCCTTAAGATTTCCGGGTGCTATAAGAGCTTATAATTTTTATACGCCCTTATGACATCTGTAACGCAACATTTTTAATTTTTTTTATTTAATATATTTAATGGCAGATTTACGGTATAAATTATAAAAAGGTAATATGTGTGAATTTAAAAAAAACTCTTCAAAGTTGCTCTAGAACTTTTCAATTAATTATTTACTTTTCAATTTTTTCACAAAATTTTTTTTTAATTGAGAAATTAATATTTTAGAATTTTTTATTAATTTTTATTATAAATATTATTTTTATATTTATTTATTTAACATTTATAAATATTATTTTTTATTATAAAAAATTAGTTTTTTATTAATTAAATGAAAATAAATAAATTTTACATATCGACGGTCTAATTAGTAATTTGTCTAACTCCATATTTTTTAGAGGGTGATGTTTTTAACATTTTAATGTAGCCATAATCGAATTATAAATTATTTGAATGATTCAAATCTAAATATTAGATCTCTAATAGATAATAATGTTATTAAATGGTTTTTTAAAGTGATAATGAATTTTGAACTAATTGTTTTTTTCGTACAAATAGAAGATTCTCTAAAATGGAGTTAGACAATTTACTAATTAGAACGTCGAGATATAATTTTGAATCTTGGGGTACAACACGAACGAACGTACTCATGTAGCGCCCTTTTAACAAGATTTGAATGTGTATTTACTCGAAAATATGCCAACACACACGCACGTATTCATGTAGCGCTCTTTTAACAAGATTTGATTCTGTGTTTATTTGAAAATATGCCAACACAAACGCGCGTTATCTTGTTGCGCTTTTTTAACAAGATTTGAATGTGTGTTTATTCGAAAATATGCCAAAACACGAACGAACGTAATCATGTAGCGCCCTTTTAACAATGTTTGAATGTGTATTTACTCAAAAATATGCCAACACACATGCACGTAATCATGTAGCGCTCTTTTATCAATGTTAAAATGTGTATTTATTCAAAAATATACCAACACACACGCACTTAATCATATTACATGAGAATAATATATTCAACAAATTTTATATTATTATAAAGATATATAATTTAAACGAAACGGATACCACAAAATAGAACCTCAAAGATTTGGCGAAACTGTTCACAAGGCAGTAGTAACGAATAATGTTTCAAATTTGGAATTTACAATGTCATAATGCTGTAGAAAGGGAATGATGAGGCCTAATGCATCAAACGAATGAGTGGGAAATAATGAGCTCATGATGCAGTGTATATTCTTAGAGTAAATAATAAATGGGGGTCTTGCTTATGTATCGTAATAATTTATTTGTTACCAAATGGGGGGCTTCAACCCCCAACCCCCACCAAGGGTCCACCCCAGACCTCTCTAAGGCTTAGCCACGAACCTCGATTACTTTTTTTAAATGGGGGTCTTGTTTATGTATCGTAATAATGTATTTCTTTTCAAATGGAGGGCTTCGCCCCCCAACCCCCACCGAGGCTCCGCCCCGGACCCCTCTGAGGCTTCGCCACGAACCTCGATTACTTTTTTCGAAGAGCTCAAAAGCATAAAAAAGCTATCTCTTTGGGCTCGGAGAACTCAAAATAACACAGAAATTGTACTTTTGAGCTCAAAGAGCTCAAAAACAAAATAAGTGAAATGTTGAGCGTTTAGGTATGGAGTTAGCGGGAAGTTGCAGGAATGGCCTTTAGGATCAACCGTTTTCCTAATTTTTTCCTACGGATCGATCAATTTAAATGTCAAATATAAATGATTAAAGATGTACAGATATATCGTACCCAAGTGCACTACTTGGGTTAAATTTACAAGAAAATAAAAAAATTAATAATACTTATAATGACACGCGTCCATTATTAATCAACAATTGATAATAATTATTTATATTGTTTCACCTTTAGATTATGATGAAATATAAAGAAAGTGACTATTTTTTTGAAATGGGGTTAAAATAATCTATGATGCCAAGACCACCTTTAAATTTTATGAAGATTTAGTATTATTCTAACTTTGTATTGAAGATACCATTCTTGAATATTCCTATAACCTTGAATATCATAATATCTATTGTGAGACCACCTATTAATTTAAGTTTTAAAATAACTTAGACAAGATTTATATCACAAAACATTTATACTCTTACATTAATTGTGTGAAAAATGTTTTAAATAATTTTTATTAAAAGAAAAAAAAATATTCAATAAATTTTATTTTTTGTACAATAACAATATGCTTTCCAGTTAACCAATCAGAGTCTTGATACATATGATACATTGTTCTCTGTGAATCCAAACATGCTAAAAAAAATTGAGTAGAACTGCTTGCTGTCCATAAAATGTTTACCTACCTTCCGGATATTTATGTAATATAATTTAATTAATGTTGCAAAATACTTTGCCCAGATAGTATTAATAATTAATGATTTAAAATAAGAAGAAGAAAGTTAACATATAATAAAAGGTTATGTTATGTTTAGATGTATCTCGACCAAGGCTCGATCGATATGCTGTCTGGTGGACTTAATATGTTCAGCGGTACTGTGTCGTCACAAAATAAAATATTTATTCTTTCAATAATGTATACAGAGAAGAAGGATTCATTTGAATCAAGAAAAAAAATTTTTGTTATTGATTTTTTTATATCATCTCAAAAAAATTAAGTCTTCCTGAAAGAAATTTTTTCCTTGATTCAAGGAATTTTTCCTGGTTTAAGAAAGTTTAGTTTCTTTCTAATGAATGTTTTAATCACAAAAAAATTTATCTTTTAATCTGATTAATTTTCGATTTTAGTTCGTTACATTTTTTCGCACCCCAAATATATTAAATTAAAATTTTCAAAAAATACAATATTACTTTTATAAGTTTGAATTAATTGTTAAATAATGTAATTGATGATAATCAAATCATAATTATTTTTCGAATCGAAACCATGCTCAGTAAAAAATATTTGTAAATGTCAAATTAACACAATTCTTCTGTTAAGTATGGTCCACGCAAAATTTGTGTTAAATTTTTACAAAAAAAAAAAAAATATATCAAATTTTTAACACAAATTTTGTGTTAAAATACTGTCACTAAAAAAAAATAAGTGACCTAACACAATTGAATTGTCAATAGAAACACAAACTAAGTTTTAATTAACTGAAATTTGCATCTTTTTAATAACGCCAAAAAATTTTGAAGTATGTACGAATGAGTGTAAACATTGTAAAGAGTATGCTAGAGTGAGAGCGACACGATTTTAGAGCGATCAGACGAACCCGACGATTTTCACGGAGCCATCGACGACCGGTGAGACATCTGGACGACGACGTTGGAATAAGGCAAATTCAAATCTGCCAATGACGACAGCGTTTGAGCAAATTCAGTCGAGCGAGGTGCCATCTGCACCCTGGAAAATGAACCGAGTGGTATATCGACCAATCATCGATCGCAACGGTACACTGGACACATCCCGCGATACAACGGCCGGCTAGCATAAGCTGTGAGCTGATTGGATGCGAGCTTTGGTACCAACGGAAAAGAAAAGAGCACGTGTTGCCGAGGAGGCAGCGAAAAGAACAACCAATTCTGATCTGGAAGCCGTGCTTGTTGGTACATTAAATTTTGACACGAGTAATTACAATTCATTTTGTTACGTAATAAAATTGTAACAACCGCAACTGGTACCCGCGTATTTTTGACGATCGTTCACGTTGTGTGAAATTGCCGAGTGCCAATAATTGTTTTTGTTGTCAACAAGTGCACGTGGGTTAATGCCATCGCCGAGCAGTCGACGCCATTCCGCCAGTCTTCCCGCCAATTGGGGTTGAGTTGTTCTTTCTTTTTCCTGACGAGCCAGCACCGACCTCGAGGAGTTTACTACGGCCACGGGGTAAGTCTGATCGAGATTGTTTTACTTCCGGGTGTCCTCACCGCGATCTGTGTCGTGAACCTTGCCGAATTTCACCAGGATTATTTTTTTTTGTTGTCAATAAATCCTACAGTAAATTTCGTGTGGAATTTTTCTATGAGCGAGTGACGACACTCTGAGGTACGGTACTTTGGGTTTGTGTGACGCATGTGTGTGTAGTGACTCACCACGTGAGAATTCGTTACCTCGAGCTTCTTAAATTTCCCAGTATTCGATAATTTCAATTATTGAAATTGTTACTCGCCGTATAATTACCTGGAGATTAATTAACTATTGAAATTATTAAATATTATTTACATTTCGATTTATTAAAAAAAAAAATCCAATTGTTATTTCACCGTAGAAATAATTATTAACCAAATTGTGGTTAATTAAATTCGACGAATATGTTATTTTAAATTTGAGGAAAATTTAAATTAACTAATATTGATTAAATTTAGTGACGATTTATTGAATTTAACTGCATTGAGCAAAAATTAGATTGTTATGATACGAATTTCGCGAAATCGTGGATTATGTTGGCGACTACAAGAATAAATTGTTAACTGAACATCCGGTAATTAATTTTTTTTGCTTCCGCTGATTATTCGAATTTTTTGAATCTCTTCGTCATCGACCCGCCGCCCGACGACGATCAGCGACGACTTCGAACCTTGGAACGGTAAGTTCCTGGCGCCCAACTACCTTCGAAACCCAGGTAAGCCAATTTAGGTGGTGCTCTCCGGCCCTGTCGACGCCAGTGCCGGCGAAAAAACAAATAAACGGTTTAAAATCATAAAACAACATATTTTTCGTGATTTTTCTCGTTTTTACTTCCCAAATTTAGCTGATATCTAATTATTAAGAAAAAAAAATATTCAAATCGGTTGACCGTGGAGGCTATTTCTGGAATTTCCTGTTTTTCTTGAGGTTCTATCAAATTTTACAAAAATTTTTATTTATTTTTACCACACAATAACTCGTTGAGATACATCAAAATTCCGAAAAAAAAAAAAAAATTTCCCGTGTTATTCAAATGGGAAATCAAAAATCACCACGTGACACCTCTAGATATTGATATTAAGAGCTCAAACTCTACCAGAATTTTTTTTTCGTCATCTTGGACGATATTTTTGCGGTAGCTAAAGAAAAAAAAATTAAAAGTTTTTTTTGGCCCACCCTAATATGTATATATGTGATATAACGCGCCATGTCAGCAGGATTGCGCATACAGTTCTCAACCGATCTTTATGAAATTTTGTGGGCTCATTCCTTGGATCAATACCAAGATCAAGTTCGAAAATGAGCAAAATCGGCCGGTTACTTTACGAGTTGTGGGTGTTTGAAAATTTTTTTCATTTTTAAAAAATTTTGAATTTTGTATTTTTTATGAAAATAATCTTTCAGATGTAAAAGATAGATAAAATGGCGCCACGACTAGATACCCGCCGACAGAATACCCGCGACTTAATAACCGCGCGACATTACACCGGCGGTGCTATGTCAGCGTCATAATGTCCGTGACAAATTTGGGAATTGGGTGAATAAAGGATAAGGGAAAGGGGAGGACCTCTTTTTACTCAGTAGGAATATTATTAGTGACTGAAAAAATAATTCGGACAGCCCGGACCGGGAATCGAACCCGGATCGTTCGGTTACGCGCCAAAGGCTCTACCAGTTAAGCTATCCGAGACCTTGTCCGTAATTTACTATTCAGTCACATATTAACAACCTAACGTGAGTAAACACCACCGTCCATCTTACGGCAATAACAAATATTAATTTGTAGTTAAATTTGTCATGTCGATAAGTCAGCGACCTAGTTACGGGTACTCTGTCGCGGGTCATTTTCGTCACAGGTTATTCTGTCGCGGGCTATTCCGTCACAGGTTATTCTGTCGCGGTTATTTTGTCCGTGGTCATTTTGTTACGGCGCCAGATAAAATCTATAAAATTTATCTTAAACTTCATTTAATTATCTTCAATTTAAACGATTATTTGTCTAGTTTTAATGATTTTTTAAATTAATTCCTTGAATTTGAAAATTTTCAGAAATTTTTCAATGAACGTATTTAAGCCTTTTTTCTTTAAATAATTTTTAAGCCGTAAAAGATAGCTTGAATTAATCAAATTCATGTTAAAATTTACACAATTATCTTCAATTTAAGCTATTACTCGTCACTTTTTGATACTTTTTTCAATTTATTTTGGAGTTTGGAAAATTAAAAAAAAATCAAAAATAAATTAATTTTTAGCTTTTATATCATCAAATTACTTTTATCTCTTACAAATCCTATTTTTTAGGTAGATGTCTTTGAATATCTATTTGTTGTAGTTGATCTCATGTCATTATTTGCAAAAGAATAATAAACAATAAATTTTAGGACATTATTACCTTTTAATAACGTGTTTTTTTCAATATTTAAACAAGAAATCTACCTATCCATGTCGGGTATGGCCGAATGGCGTTTTTTTTTTTTTTTTTTTAGGGAAGTAATTCCAGAGAATGCTTGAGTTTGTATAAAAAATAGGAACTTTAGACTGAGTGGAAATTTAATACAGCTGAAACAAGTTCCTTAGTTATAGTTCTTTATTTTTTTTGTCGAAAAAAATTGAACTATCCAAAAAATTTTATTGTTAATACATAAAATATTTCAGCTTACTGAGATTTCATGTCGGTAAGGTAAAAGCCCCAATATAT
>CAJNRD030000823.1:0-10609 GCA_905319865.3 Cotesia congregata
ACGTCATTGTAAACCTCAATTTTATATTTTGAAGCTTTTTAATATTTTGTCAACTTGAATAATAAATTAAAACCAACTAAATAATTTTCATCAAAATTAAATAACGTCTAAATAGAATTCTTTTATTTAAAATTATTCCTTTCCCGCGCTGAAACCGAGTATTTTAATACTCCCGGGCGAAAGAACTACAGTAAGTAAAGTTTTCAATAAATAAAAATAACATCCCCTAGATGGAAGCATAACACGTGGAGCTTGGAGTCTGCCCATTCAACTTTTTGAAATGTATATGAACCATAGACATAACCTTAAAATTTTAGCTGTCATTGATATATATGTTTCAAATATAAATAATGTTTATTAAAAGTTAATCGTTAAATAAATATCACTAAATATAACATCTACACCATACAACAAAATATATCAAACTCTGACTCATCTTATTAAAAAGTGTTAGCTTAAGAAAAAAAATTATTTCTAGTTTTTTATTAGAAGCCAAAATTTTTACAAGTAAGTTATTATTTAATTTATATTTCTCTTGTTTTTCTAACATTTCTAATCATTTCAGATAAAATTGGAAATCGACCGAAATAAATACACCATGGACAACTCAGATAATCACTGTGATTACCAGTTACCAACTTCTTTTAAATCTTCGCGCCAATTTCAAACTCGCAAAAAACCTGATAAATTCATTAAAAAAATCGATATTACTGTAAAAAAATTGTTTCACAAACAAATTGAAATAACTAATAATAATTATGAATTACCGAATCCAAATGATATGTTTTCCGAGAACACTTGGAGCATAGATGACTTACAGAAAACAAAAATTAAATTAAATGAAATAAAGAATACCTTGAGCGATTATAATCCAGCTGAGTGGAGAAATCATACAAGGAAAATGAATATCGCTGAACATATTAGGTGGAGATTAAAAGAAGATATTAATCCTGAATTATTTACTCAAGCTTGGTGTAAATTTTATGAAATAGCTTCAACCTTTCCTTTAATACCTGAGGAAGTGAATCATACAAAACAACTTAAAACTATTCATTTATGTGAAGCACCAGGCGCTTTTGTGACATCTCTTAATCATTGGTTGAAAACTAATGTACCATACATTAAATGGAATTGGAGAGCAACTACTCTGAATCCATATTATGAGGGAAATTCTTTGTGTTCGATGATTAATGATGATCGATTTATTCTTCATACCTTGGATTGTTGGTATTTTGGAACTGATAATACCGGAGATATAATGAATATTAAGAATTTAGATATGCTCATTGACCTTGAAAAAGATAATAGTGATAAAATAATGCTCATAACGGCCGACGGTAGTGTGGACTGCATGGATATGCCTGGTGAACAAGAAACTATTGTATCACATTTACATTTCTGTGAGGTTATTACGGCACTTCATTTATTAAGTACAAATGGAACCCTCCTTTTAAAAATATTCACATTTTTTGAATGCCAAACAATATCTTTAATGTATTTTTTAACATGCTCTTTTAAAAAAATTATTATAAAAAAACCAGCTACTAGTAAACCTGGGAATTCTGAAATTTACTTAATTTGTTTATCTTTTAGAGGACGGGAGGAAATTAAATCTTACTTGAATATTTTAAAAAAATATTATGAAACTGGTATCACTTTAGCAATGATTCGAAAAAATGATATTCCTCATTCGTTCATAGAGCAAATTATAGAATGTGCCAATTATTTCAAATCTTTTCAATGTGAAGAAATTCTGAATAATATGAAACTTTTCGAAACTACTGACAACAATGATTTCTATTTGAAACGACTTAAAAGCGCAGTCACTAATTATTATATAGAAAATTTTAAATTGAGAAAACTACCTCACGATATGGAAATCGTTGGTGCAAAAATACTAAATCAATCTTATTCAACGCTCTATAATAAATTAACTCATGATTCTTACAATGAAAGACAAAAAAAAATCAATATGACAGCTCTGGAACGTTTTTCAATTCTTCAACAGAAGGTTGAAGTCAGTATTGTCCACAATAATTATTCATTTCAAGTAAGTCTCAAGTATTATCTCCTTGTTGATTTATTATTCATATTCCATGATACGTGAACTCATCTCGCCTGTAATTTTTTAATTTTAAAAATCTAATTTGTGCAGGTATCGATACGAACTCTACTGTACTGAACTTATCGAAAATTACTCTCTCACAAAACTCTCTATAACTTTATAGTTAAAGGATTAATATTTCCATAATATGTAAATGTTTGGGAATATTTCTCTGGATTTTCAAGTCCTAATAAAATCAGATAAAATAGTTAAGTCGTGAGATATGGAGCTTCAAAATCAAAATACATTTTTCACCCTGAAAAATCAAATTTTTTCGTTATAAATTCTTATCCAATATCAAAATGTCCATTTTTGTCTCCGGAATAGACAGTAAAAATTTCAAAGTGATTCGATCATTTTTAAGCAAACCCAATCATTTGTTTATCAAATTTAGCCGAAATTGGCGCAAAACGGTATTGTTCATAACTTATAATCTATTAGTCAGATGGGGTTGAAAAAAAAAATTGTAGTTATTTTACGCTTTACTTTTTATTTATTAACACTGAAAACGTCAACAAATAGTTTCTAAGAAAACAAAAATTTTTAATTAGCTTTTTTTTTGATCGCTTATAATTTATAGACAACCCGGGAAAAAATGATCAGGACTGATCAGACATGTTCATATCTGATCAGGCTTGTTCATATATGATCAGGTCTGAAATTAGACCTGATCAGACCTGTCCATGCCTGTTCATGTCTGAACCGTTAAATACGCTCAGACCTGATCAGACCTGTCCATGCCTGTTCATGTCTGAAGTGTTAAATACGCTCAGACCTGATCAGACCTGAAGACTCATGCCTGTTCATATCTGATCAGATCTGATCATTTTTTCCCGGGAATGTGAGAGCGGCTTTTTAGTCTATAGATATATGGGTCATTCTCAGTTAAGACGTAAATTCGACGTCCACGGTGAAAAATCATCTTTTTTAAAAAAATTTATTAAAAAAAATGTAATTATCTCTTAAAACTCGTGCTCATGTAAGTGGTCACTCAAATTCATTTCTTAATTTTATTTAATTTAGTCACAATTTCATCTCAAAGTCCGAAAACATCTCTCCCCTGGCTTGTCCCCGGGCTGATTCTGTTTATGTATTAGTAATTTAAAGTGCTTAGAAATCAAATAGATTATTTAAATTATATATTTCAACAAAATAAATTAAATAATTTCTCGTAATCAAGCGAGTAAAATTGCATGATATTTTTTTTTCTTAAAAAAAATTATGTTTAAGTTTGTCCCCCACATTTTGCGTCTCGTCCCCTGGCATGGTTATTTTCATGTAAAATCGGCATTTGTTTACCAATTCGCGGGAATTGAAGACCTTAAACAAACGTCGTTGAGCTTATACTTTGTAGTCAGTGCCAGTCGAATTAGGTGCGCAGTCATTTTGTTATTTATTTCATTACTGACACTCTTTGGATACAGTTAAGAACGAGTGAAAGGAGTCTCTCCCCTGGTAAATTTTATTCTAAAAATATTTATCTAAAAATTTTAATTCATCTGTATATTTACTTCTTGTTGTGTATAGGTTCTAAGTTTTCTTGGTTAATCGCGTACAATAAATACATTTGTCATTACTTCTGTTTTTGTTACTAAAATGTATCTCCCCTGTCTTCTAAAGGCCAGGGGAAAGACACGACATCCAGGGGAGATATGAAAACTTCAAACTAGAATTTTTTTTACTGTTCTTTTATTGTTTAAAGGTTGCATATTGTTATTTAATTTAACGTATAAATATATTCACAGTATATTCCTGAGGAGTGTATACTATTTTTTTCCCCGATGAAGGCGAAAAGCGGCAACTTCCATTAGCTCAGCGGGGCTAAAGTTGCCGCTTTACGCCCGGAGGGGAAAAAAATTTAATATCACTTTAAAAAACGATTTAATATCTAATAGAGGTATAATGTTTTAGTTTAGATCATTTAAATAATTTATAATTGGACTATTACTACATAAAAATGTTAAAAAATCACCCTCTAAAAAAAAGGAGAGGGGTTTCCCTCTATATATATATATATATTTATTTATTTATTTTAAGTGCTTTTATAAGATACATATCTTTGATACACTGACGATTGGTCGTTAGATAATTAAGTAACAACAATAATTACATAAGAGAATGATAAAATTTTACAAAGAATTTACAAATTTATCAATAGTTGGAAACAGAAAAATTCATAAGGTTATATATATATAAAAATAAAAAAAAAATATATAAAAATATACAATAAATATATTAAGAATACGGGGCCGGTGATTAAGGCTGGGGAATAACACTACTGCTGTTCAAAGTTGAATGTTGTTCTGGGATATGAGGTTCGCGCAGGCGGTAAGATAATTGTATAAATTTTTAGTGCCGGATGTAGAATGATCATCTAGGATAATTAGCAGATTAAGAGTGTCGCTGTTGTCCTTTGAGATGAGGAAATGCTGCAAGCGCGGGGCAGTAAATAATGGACACTCCAAAAGAAAATGTGCTATCGTTTCATGGACTAAATTGTGGCAAAAACGGCACTGCCTTGTAGGTCTCAATTTAATGGTACATTGCTTTGTAGATATATAGCAGGAATGTCTGTTGGCTGTTCTTAGTTGTAGTTTAGTTATCAACATGTGAAACTCATTTCTCAGCAAATAATCAGGTGTCCCGTCATTGATTGTCCTAGGGATAGGAGCTTGGCAAGATCTGGAGTTGGCGTATCTATGTAGGTCCTGAAGTTTCAGATGCAAGCGGAATTTTTCAAGGATTCTCGTTTTATTACATTTCCAATGCTGAGCAGATAAAGAGTAGAGCATGTGCTCTTCGTTTATAATACTGAGCAATTTTTGCAGTTGGATGACCCAGTTAAATCTTGGTGTATTGAAGTTCTCAGAGAGACTAAGCAAACGGATTAGGGCAATTTTGGGTAGACGGGTGTCCTCCATTTCTAGGACTTTGATTGTCCAGTTGTAAGATAGCTTCAGCACTTCCAAGGCGACGTGGGACAAGTTTAGTTCTAAGCGGAGCACATAGTGTGGGGTGCAGCTTGGGAGATGCATAATTCTCTTAAAAAAGGAACAATGGGCTGTCTCTAGTTTTTCGTACGATTCCTCTTGAAGTCCCCAGATATGTACAAGATATAATAGAGATGTTTTCACTATGCTGTTATAGAGTTTGACTTTACTGGACCAAGTTTCCGCCTTGAGTTGAGAAAGAATAGAATAGACTGTGCCCGTCGCCTGGTTACTCTTTCTTGTCGCTTCAGCAGCGGCTAAGCCACCCTGAAGGTTGCTTGTGAATGGTACTCCCAGGTAGGTGTAGGATTTGACGATTTCGATGCGCTCATTTTTAAAGATGAAGTTGCGGTCAACCTTCTTCAGTCTGCCCGAGGTTCTGCAGGCCATTATTTTGGTCTTGCTGGTGTTGACTGTTAAATCATTGAGTTCACAGTAGTCCTCCAAAATTCTAAGAACCAGCCTGAGTTGGTTAGCTGAATGTGCTACGATTACTATGTCGTCAGCGAACAACAACATTGCAACTTGCGTGACGGTGTCCAAACAAAGGCCCTCAGCTCCTCGGGATTTAAAGAACTCTACTATGTCTGCAAGGTAGAGGATGAAGAGCAGGGGACTGAGAACGTCACCCTGAAGAACCCCCTCAGTCACCTCGATTGGTTTAGATAGAGTAGCGCCAGAACGGATGTACATTGATGCTTTATCGTAGAAATCCTTCAGAATCCTAATGAATTTGCTACTCACTCTCATCTCAGCTAGTTTCGTCCATAGTTTGTAATGCGGGACTTTATCGAAGGCTTTCTTAAAGTCTATAAAAAGCGCATACGCGGTAGCGCCAGGAAAGCGAAGTTGCATTTGGAGTACTGCTTGCAGGATGAATACATTGTCTGCCGTGCCCTTACCAACGCAGGATCCAGCTTGTTCTTCAGGAATCAGGTGTTGGGTTGTCGCCCACTGCCTGAGACGATCGTGCAATATCTGTGTAAAGATCTTGGTTAGAGAATTAATTAACGCTATTCCTCTATAATTGTCTGGGTCATGGTTGTCTCCTTTTTTAAACAGCATGAACATGACTACTTGGGCCCAATCATCAGGGATGGATTCGGACTCGAAAATTTTGTTGAAAAAAGCTAGTGTGAAGAGATACCAGTTTTCGGGCATTTCTTTAAGAAAGTCGTTGCTGATGGAGTCCAATCCCGGAGCTTTGCCTCGTTTACTTTTATTGATGCTATTGAGTAGTTCATCTAGAGTGATTTCTTGATCAAGGGTGTTATGAACGAGTTGTGGTAATTCAATGAGATTGGTCGTTTTTGGAGGAAAGGAGTTGGAGAAGTAATTGTGCCAGATGTCTAGAGGAATGTTGTTAGCTGGAGATGAACGTCTTTTAAATAGTTTGACTAGCTTCCAAAAGTCTGTTGGGCTCGTAGCATGGTTAAACCGATTTGTTAAGTCTTCTCGGTACTGTTTGGCTTTAGTTTGGAGTAGTAAGTAGTACTCTTTCTTCTTCTCTAGGTAGAGCGACCAAAGTGTCGAGTTTTGACCCAAGTTTTTGCAGAGGTGAAGGTAATGAGCGGTCTCTAGTTTTTTATTCTTGCATTCGATATCGTACCAAGGCTTATGTGTTGAAGGTGGTGCTGTACCTGTTTTGTTGATAATCATTTTTGCTGAGCGAGCTGCATTTACTATTGATTCCCTGAAGATACAGGAAAGATCGTTGACTGAGGTAGAAGCGAAATTTTGAGCTATTGAAGTGGACCAGCATAGAGTTGCACGGTAGATGTCTGCAGTTAGAGGGTTCCAATATAGTTTGGGTGACGAAGTGTTACAGGTGGTCAGCGTGGAGTTTTTATTATGGTTAGTGGAGTTTAGAATAACTGAGACAGGTAGGTGGTCCGAGTTGGTGATGATATATTCTATTCTCATGTCCTTGACATAGCTAATGCTAAGGACATTAATCCAGATGAGGTCGACTGTGCTCTTGCCCAGAGCGTTCCTAAACGTGTAGCCCCCAGGATGATCACTAGGAGTGCGACCATTAAGAAGGATAAATCCATTCGCTGACATGAACTCCAAGATTTTTAAGCCTTGGGTGTTGTTTACATTGTCGCAGACCCGCCTGGACGATAGAAGATGGGAGCCTTTCAGCAAGCTTTCATTTTCAGGGAGTGAGCCACCAATTCTGGCATTGAAGTCGCCACCAATGAGAGCTACATCAAAGTCTTGAGATAGGATATCATTGAGGGTCATTTGGAGGTTTTGCAGAGATGAGTTAAGATCTTTCTGGTCAGGCTTGAAGTATATTGACCCTATGATAAGAGTGAGACCATTTATGATGCATTTAAAGAATATCCAGTCCCTATTTGTGCTTAAAATTGTACTTGCCTGTCCCTGGATGAGTGAAAGAAGGCCGCCGCTGCTTCGTCCGCGCGTTTTGCTTCTAGTAGCTGGTGAAACAATTTTTGTCCAGCTGTTAAAGTTATTATGCAGAGGAGCATTCACTGAAGTGCACCAAGTTTCAGAAATACAAAGAATATTACCTGGGAAATTGTGACATTGCTAGTGTTGCTAGAAGTGTTACCGGAGCCGGCTGGTTTACGGAAACTGAATATCAGTGGCCATTGGGATGTTTGTTGACGCGTTGTGGTCTGGGTTAGACTGGGACTGTGTTGTATCCCGAATGGTGGCTGGTACAACCGCTTGTAGAACTGGGTCATACTTATAGCCCACACCGTTTACGAATATGCGCTGATGCCCAATTTTAACCTTTTTACCTTCGATGCATAATTTCTTGGCTTCTAAGCGTAACTTGTTAGCTGCAAGTTCCTCTGACGGCGTGAGATCATGGTCGATGAAGACGTCGACCTTTAGATTTTTCTTCTTGGTCATAATTGTCGTTTTGACCGAGTTGTCTCGAAGCACAGCTTTGATTGACCTTGTGTTGTTTTTCCTATAGATCCAGTTTGCCGAAAGAACTGCATGTTCTATTTTAAAGTGTTTTCTGATGAAGTCGGAGAATAATTCTGAGGCGCTGCGAGTATCAGGATCTAACCCTCTTACAATGACGTTGTTTTTTCTATTTAGTTTATCAATGGAGTTAATACTGGCCTTGATAAGTCTTGTTTCCAGAGCAGCTAGGTTATTGTGAGCGATGTTTCCATCAGTTTCAGGGGTGGTTGCATTTAATTCTAGTACCGTGACTCGAGCTGTGAGTTCTTGAACTTGACGTTTGAGTTGGGCGTTTTCTTCTTGGAGTTTTTGTGTCTGTAAGTTGAGGAGTTGTGTGTGTTCAGCACGCGCGGCGCTGATTTCGTTTAAAAGCTCCTTTTTTAAGTTCAATTGCTCAGTTTTGTCTTCTTCTCTCCATTTTTGTAATGTATTCAAGACCTCCGCAAGACTAGGAGTTGTATTTGAGAGAGAGGTTTTAGTAGGTGAAGCTGTTGGAGGCTTGTCGTGGTCCATGTGTAGAGATGACGATGTGCCTAAAAGAGCTTGATGATTTATCGTTACTACCGAGGAAGACCGGCTGATTTTGGTAGGAGGTGAATTACCAGTAGGCGAGGTCGGTGTATCGCTGCGAAAATAATCCGTGATCTGGCTAGTTGGGCTAGACAGAGAATCAAGCCTTTCTAAGTTTGTACGGCGTCCCCTTTTGCGTTTGCTATTGATGGAGGTAATTTTCTCCGAGTTGACGTCTTGGGAGAGATGCTGCTTAGGCGTAAGTTGATTGTAGACGTCTGTACCAGAGTCAGGTGGAGAAGAACGTGGCTGGCTAGTTAGGTGTAAAGTTGTTAAGGTTTTGTTAGAGCTACTATTAGTGTGGACGGTAGGCAGGTGTTGAGCCAAGTTTTGTCCGTCGGTGGAGGGAGAATCTACTGTGAGCACGCTGTTTTCCATGTGCTTAACCTCCCAAAAACGTGGGCAATTCTCATTGAAAGAAATTGCCAAAGAATTGTTGCAAGACTTTTAAATATGTTTTATAAAATTTCCAGTATTTTGTTGCACTAAAAGTTAGCTCTGTCTTTAATTTAATAAACGGTTTTATAGTAAACACGCTGATTTCTATGTGTTTAACCTCCAAGAAACGTGGACAGTTCCCATTGGAAAAAATTTGTCCGAGAATTATTTGCAGGTCACTTAAATATTACTTTATAAAATTCAAATATTATATTACACTGAAATTGACACTGTCTTTAACAAAAAAAGAACGATTTTTACTATTTAAACCTAAAATAAAAAACGGAACGAAATAAACACGTCTGTACTTGTTCAGCGCTCTCTAGCGACCCATATATATATATATATATTAGGGTGTGCCAATTTTAGGCGACTTTTTTGTTTAAACGAAAAAACAGGCTGAAAACTTGCATGAAGGTAAGAACAGAAGCCTGTTCAAAGCGGAGCTCTTAATATTAAGATTTAGAGGTGTCTGTCCCTAATTTTTCATTTTCTATTTAAATAACATCGGAAAAAAATTCTTTTTTTTTGTTTATTTTTTTAGCTCGGCATACGCACCTCATATAAATCAGTCTATAGCATATTCTTGTAGAGAATTTAACGTTCTACAAAAAAGGTCTCTTACACTTTTATCATGAAGACAGCGGTTCTAAAGTTATTCAGACGTAAACTTCTAAATGTATAAAAATTTGATTTTTCAAGTATTAAACTGATGCAAATTAATTTATTACTGTCTTAAAAATTATTTTTATATGTAAAATTGGTTCTTGACTCGAAGAGCTCAAAAATCTCATAAGTGCAATTTTAAGCGCTTCGATATGGAATTAGCGGAAGTTGCAGGGATGGCCTTTAAGGTCAACCGTTTTCCAGATTTTTTTGTGATAAATGAGCGTTATGAGACGTGCACTTTTCTGATTTTCCAAACTTATCTTTTCTCTCGGTGTAGAGTAATAAATTGATAATTCCGTGAAACTTTTTAAAAATTTAATTCATTCAACTCGGGTCATGATTTTCTTACAGTAAATGAAATAAAGAAGAAAAAAATTTGATGCATGAGTAATTTTTTTCTTAGCTTCATGAAAATGTTAGCGCATCAGAACCAATTTTACATATAAAAATAATTTTTGAGACAGTAATAAATTAATTTGTATCAGTTTAATACTTGAAAAATCAATATTTTATACATTTAGAAGTTTACGTCTAAATAACTTTAGAACGGCTGTCTTTATTATAAAAGTGTAAGAGACCTTTTTTGTAGAGCGTTGAATTCTCTACAAGAATATGCTATGGACTGATTTATATGAGGTGCGTATGCCGAGCTAGAAAAATAAACAAAAAAAAGAATTTTTTTCCTATGTTATTTAAATGGGAAATGAAAAATTCGGGACAGACACCTCTAAATCTTAATATTAAGAGCTCCGCTTTGAACAGGCTTCTGTTCTCATCTTCATGCAAGTTTTCAGCCTGTTTTTTCGTTGAAACAAAAAAGTCGTCTAAAATTGGCATACCCTTATATATATATATATATATATATATATATATATATATATATATATATATA
>CAJNRD030000827.1:0-10392 GCA_905319865.3 Cotesia congregata
TTGGTACTGTCCGATTCCCAGGGTTGAGTACTTAGATGTTTATATGGTTCTGCTATCAGTACTAAGTCTAGCTCTAGTTCGCGCACGGTTTGTATGAGCAAGTCATGCGCAGCCTCACAATGATTGACGTTGAGCTGCAGTATCTTCATGCTCGTTTATTTATCATTTTCTCGAGCGCCTCTTTGAAGAACGGGCATCTGTATGTACCAGCATGGTGGGCAGCGTCCTGCGCACTTTGATCGTCAGTGCATAATACACATTTGGCTGGATTTTTGAACTCAGCAATCTTGTGTCCTTCTCTTCCGCATCTTATGCAAAGCTTAGATCGGTCGATTTCACCTTTGCACTGAGATCCGAAGTGCCCAAAGTGCCAGCATTTGAAGCATTGTATCGGCTTCTTTGTTGCTCTCATTCGGCAGTTGACCCAGCCAATCCTTATTTTGCCGTTTCTTTCCAGTAGCTGTTGTGCTGCAGCTGCTGGTAATGTCACTGTAGCCGTTTGCGTACCTCTGTAGGCCTTACGGATCTTGATAGCCTCTAGCGGTATTTCGCAAGTTTCTCCGGTTTCCGTTTTCAGGGCAGTCTGAATGTGCTCCTTCGTCGTGTCATCATCAATGTCTCGGATTTCGATCATCTCCTGCGGTCCTTTGCAAATTACTTCAGCTTCTTTTTGAAGAACGTCTATGATGCCCTTTTGCAAGGCTTGACCTTTGTCAATACTCTTCTTTGAGAGCGTAATCAGCATGTTCCCGATTTTGGTTTTGTGGATCTTATCCACGGTTGTGCGGACCTGTTCGTCGGGAACGGCCTGCTTTATACGACGCAGTATTTCAGCGTACTTCTCCTTCTCTACCGGACGGATGATCAGAGCGTCAGGCCTAATCCACTTTCGTGGTTTTTTCTGCTTAGGCTCTGGCCTGGGCTCCTTCGGCGGCTGTTTTGAGAGTTGCTCTCTAGCTAGCCTTCTCTTCTCCTTCTTAGACTGTACTTTTTCCCAGTCAGTCGTCGTCTTCTTAGGTTCGTCGCCCTGCTCTGTCAGTCGTTGGAGAGGGCTTTTTTTCAAGTCCTTCTTCTTTGTTACTTTGTCGGTTGGCTCTGGTGAGTTTCGCTCCTTTCTCTTTCCAGGCCTTGTGTTAGTTTCACCCTTCTCTTCGGCGATTGATTCACCGTCACCTTCGGCTCCGGCGTCCATTGCTTCGTCAGTCATGACGTCAACTTGACAGGTTTTCTCCTGTGTAGCACGGGAAGTGCGCAGCAATGATGAGCACCAATCTTCGTCCAGTTTCTCAAACCTTTGAAGGGCATTAGTTACACTAGTCGCCTTGGACTTTATCTCCTTGTGGATATTGACCTTCGATTGGACGAAGTCATTCAACTCACTGGTCAGCTTTTTGAGGCGTTCGAGCGCTTGTGACCGCTTCATTTCAGCGCTTGCGTCAATCGCTGCTTGTTGGGCATGAAGCCCGTTTCTACTCTTGTTAGTTTCCTGTAAATTACTCATACTTTTTTGGTTTACCAGCGCATCGTACGGAGTGGAGCAGGTTGTCATAACAAGGAACGGGTGTACCCTCGGAGATAGTACTCCTACCCCAGTTCCCTGAGGTCTAACCGACACTTAGCCAGTCCCGGAATATACGGACGGACTAGACTCGCTCGGGGCGGTGAAGATTCCGATCTCTAACACTCACTGCGTACTTTCTGATCAAGGCCCGAAGTGACTGGCTCCTGATCCACTACTGCAACTTACACCTCGGCAGAGCAAGCTCACATCAGCCGTGGCCGATGGTGGTATTTTGAGAAATCATAAAAAAACTACAAAAAACAATTTTTTCAAAAGTGGTTTTTTTCAAATAACTTTTAAACGGCTCAACCGATCAATTTCAAAAACTAATCAGCTCTTAATGTCATAAAACTACGTCGACCGTCGCCAGTCCGGTCAAAATCGGTTAATTCGTTCGTGAGTTATCGTTGACGAAAGAAAACCGAAAAAAGCGTTTTTTCGGAATTACTCCAAATTTTTCCACTCTGTCGATATAATTATAATCATATAATCGTTAGTGATTATAGATAATGTAGTGACTATTTATATAGATCTACATATTATAGATAATATAGTAATTATAGTCGTATCTATTAGAACCTATATTCTCCTAATATATTCTTTGTAGTTCATCCGACTCATGAACTGTTAAGATGGACGGTGTGGCTTAATGTATATAGAATAAGTGAAAGGAAATTTAGTATAGACCGGATAGCTCAAATGGTAGAGTAGCCGACATGTCTTCGGAAGGTTCTGGGTTCCAATCCCAGTCCGAGCTATCTAATAATTTTTTCTCACATATTCTATACACTCACATTAAGAAGTTCCTCTCCATAATCCTTTCTCAATCCTTTCCTACCAATTATCCTGTTACGTGAATGTTGGAACGCTTCACGTAATAATTATCCGTAACTCCTATTCTTTCCCGCTTCACAGCATTATTTATATTTGTTAATTATTAATATATTATAATTGGATTATCTACTTTGGTTAGATTTTTCCCAGTCCGAGCTATCTAATAATTTTTTCTCACATATTCTATAAACTCACATTAAGATGATCCTCTCCACAATCCTTTCTCAATCCTTTCCTACCAATCATCCTGTTACGTGAATGTTGGAACGCTTCACGTAATAATTATCCGTAACTCCTATTCTTTCCCGATTCACAGCATTATTTATATTTGTTATGGTAAAGATCTATATATATAACAAATATAAATAATGCTGTGAAGCGGGAAAGAATAGGAGTTACGGATAATTATTACGTGAAGCGTTCCAACATTCACGTAACAGGATAATTGGTAGGAAAGGATTGAGAAAGGATTGTGGAGAGGATCATCTTAATGTGAGTTTATAGAATATGCGAGAAAAAATTATTAGATAGCTCGGACTGGGATTCGAACCCAGAACCTTCCGAAGACATGTCTGCTACTCTACCATTTGAGTTATCTATAGTCTGGGTTATAGGGCTATACTATACGTTATTAAGTATAGTATACTTATAATCAGTCAGTTCTGATTAGTATTATAATCTTCACGGACGAAGATTATAGTAATTATAGATAATATTACGACTAGCATCAACTGCTAATATTCTATAGTAAACCACTATAGAATACAGGATAATATAAATATACTACATGCATATCAATGGATATGCACTAAACAATATACGTCCATCCTATTAATTAATTTATTAAAATATTAATTTATAAAATTTGAAAATAATTTTATAAAATTTTAAATAAATTTAAAGCAGCTATCATAGCAAGCGCTGAGATGAAGAGGGCACAAGTGCTGGAACGCCTTGAAAAGCTTACTAGCGAGCTGCATGAGTTTGTTAAGTCTAAAGTCAACATCCATAAAGAGATCAAGACGACGACAACCGGCGTAGTCACCGCCCTTCAAAGGTTCAGAGCACTGGATGACAGATGGCAGGCACAATAACGGCGAACTCCCAATGTCGCACTGAAGAAGAGCAGACAACCTGCCGCAGACACCGTCGAAGAGATGGACACCGGTGCCGAAGGCGAAGGTGAATCTGTAACAGGAGACAGAAGCGACACTAGTGTCAGGTCTGAGAAGAGGAAAGACCGAAACTCTCCCGACCCAACGGTCAGCCAAGTAAAGAAGAAAAAGGACACAAAATCAAGTCCTCAGAAAGAAGTGGCGGCACAGAGTGCCAAAAATAAGGAGACCATCGACGAAGACACGACGAAGGAAGAGATCCAGGCCGCCCTGAAAGAGGAAGTTGGAAAAGATCATGAGATACTTCTAGAAGGAATAAAAATCCGTAAGGCTTTCAGAGGTACGCAGACGGCTGCAATCACTTTACCTGTGACCATTGCGCTAAAATTAGTGGAAAGAACCGGCAAGATTCGAGTTGGGTGGGTTAACTGCTGAATCAAAGCGACGACGAGACCTATCCAATGCATTAAATGCTGGCACTTTGGACATGTTGGGCCCCAATGTAAAAGCCAAGTAGACCGGTCTAAGCTCTGCATCAGATGTGGACAAGAAGGGCACCGTATCGCGGACTGTAAAAATTCTGCCAAGTGTGCAATATGTTCTGAGCAGCAAGGAGCAAAGGACGTGGCTCACCATGCCGGCACCTATAGATGCCCGGTATTTCAGGAGGCGCTCCAGAAAATGACGAACAAACAAGCATGAGGATACTGCAGCTCAATCTCAACCATTGTGAGGCAGCGCATGACCTGCTCGTGCAATCCGTGCGAGAATTAGAGCTTGACTTGGTACTGATAGCAGAGCCATATAAACACTTGATTACCCAACCCTGGGAATCTGACAGCACATCCAAAGCTGCCATCTGGTCATATGGCAAGCTCCCCTTCCAAAATGCAGTCGACAACAGCAATGCCGGCTTTGTAGCAGTATCACTAGAGGGCATCCGCTTCTATAGCTGCTACGCACCACCTAGCCTCTCCATTGTTGACTTCACTGATTTCCTGGATCGGCTAACCGAAGATGCGAAGCAATACCATCCAGTAGCGATAGCCGGAGACTTCAACTCCTGGGCAGTTGACTGGGGTAGCAAACATACCAACGCACAAGGAAAAGCACTACCAGAGGCTTTTACTACACTAAATGTAGTTTCGGTCAACAGTGGTGATACGCCGACCTACACCAAAGGTGACGCAAGCTCAATTGTAGACCTCACTTTTGTCAGTAATAGCCTAGCTAGAGGCGACATCACCTTCGAGCGAGTCCATCGGTGGATGAATACGGTAAACCTGCATTTGGCTACACTTAAAACTGAGGCAGTGCTTATATCCAGCAGAAAAGAGGTAGAAACAATCAACTTGAAAGTCGGAGACCAAGAAATCACATCATAACCTTATATCCGATATTTGGGAGTGATGCTTGATGCCCGATTTAACTTCAAGCAGCAGGTAGAACACGTCAGTGTCAAAGCAGCAGTAGTAAGAGCTAGTCTCGCACGATTGATGCCGAACGTCGGAGGCCCAAAGCAGAGCAGGAGACTACTACTATCATCAGTTGTGTCACACGAATTTTATTCATGTGTGCGACCCTCTCTGCTCCTAGAGTTGGCATCAGATCCACACTCAGTGTGTCTCATAATTTTACTATTTTGTATTAATTTTACTAATTTATATACTCTAGCGGATCCATATACACCGTGTAAACTTAGTGTAAACTCGGTGTATACTTAGTGTCAGTGTAATTAGGGCTTTATTTGGTGTATGCTCAGTGCATATTGAGTATACACCAAATACACTCCAAGTTTACACTGAATTTACGCGGTGTATATGCGCACAATGTACACGGAGTTTACACCGAGTATACACTAAAAAATTTTTTTAAGTCCTCAGAACAAAAGTTGTGAAAAAAATTAAAAAAAAAAAAAATTGAAATTAAAAAAAATCAAATTTTGAAAAAAAATTAATATTTTTAGGTAAAGTACCCAGTACTTGAACAATTTTAAAAATGGCCCTCGTACTTGAACAGTTTGGAAATTCTTATATTATCAAAAAACTCCGGCAGTAAACATTAATATTTAATGTATATTAAGATAACTTGATGTCTTAGTTAATGATACAAGAAATATTTTTTAATGTCAAAGCTAAATATTATATTTTATTTAATATCTAATGACGGGATCATTGAAAGTGTCGATTAGTATCCATTTTTGAATGAAAATGATACCACAACAATAGAAAAATGGCGAAATAACCCAAAATATTTGAGAATTCATCAAAAAAACTTAACCAATCAAAAATATAGATCATTTTGCAAAATATTCTGTTGTTAATAATAGTTTTAATTATTTTTTTATATTTAATTTAGCTGTTCAGGTATACCTCCCAATTTCAAATGTAGGACCCAAAAGTTGAACGACATAGCGCCGTATATCATTTATCATTTTTTATATTTGACAAGTCATATATTATTATTGTTAGTATTTAAGTATTAATTTGACATTTATTTCAGAAAATTGTAATGGAATATTTATAATTTTATTATTTTATTGTATATTGATAATTGATAATGTCGTAGCCCTTGCTCGTACGGGTAATTCCCTAAAGTATCGATTGCGAGCACAGGGATCAGTAATTTTGGTAAACGACTTGAGAGGCCCTCGTGATTGGACACGAGGTCTCGTAATTTTTGGGAAAATGAAAATCGGGAGACACACGGTAACCCGCAAAGTGTAAGGAGTGTGGATCTGGCACCTTCGTTCGAGTTCCCTTTTTTTGGTGAGTACTCACAAGTTGAGCCATTTATTAACCACGCACCTCGTTGTCTCCTGGAGAACAAATTGGTATTAAAAGCCAGTATTTATTATTTGGGTCAGCCAGTAATTTATTTATTTTGTAATTATATTTCGTCGAGATAACCCGACTGGGGAATTCGGATATATCTTAGTTCAATATTATTTAGACATAATTTTCAGTTTGTAATCAACGTCGTCGCAAATAAACGGTCTACTCAGGATTTAGATCAATAATTAATAATTGTACGCGACAGGATTATTATTGTTGTTGTTATATGGTCCATCCGGCTAAGGAATTCGGCGCTGGACTTAGTTTTGGGTAATTTCTGGTTTTTTTGAATAAACAGTTAATTTTTATTATTAATATTGCGACTGATTATTAAAATTTTGAGCTACGTGAATTACTTCCTCCTTTCTTTCCTAATATTAGTATATTATTTATCTTCCCCTGAATACCTGCAGATCGGCCCTGAAAATCAAAGGGTTTGTTGTTTCCCTAGGTAAAAGAACAACTGGCGTCCATATCGTGCACTAACCCAGCCTGAGGACAAGCTGCTGGTTGCTTGGGAGGCGAAGAGTTACCTCCCAAGTCATTTTTTGTTTATTTAGTTTTTTATTGGGCGACCTGGACAAAATTACGTGTCCACTGACCGCTCCACTGTCAGCAGGAGAGTAATTTCTGTTACAGTTGTCACATCGGTGCTCACATATGGAATATCCATTTGGGCAGACGCGCTGGAGTTGCAAGAATCATGGAGAAAAGCTGGACCAGTATATCGACTGAGCGCTGTACCCTGATTATAAAAAAGTATTGAGACAAAGAAAAAAATATTGAAAACAATTAGTTTTTTAGTGAATCCAATTCTTTTCAATACTTTTTTCTTTGTCTCAATACTTTTCTTTATTCAGGATAAGACTAGCCAATGCATTCCGCACGATATCAGAAGTAGCAGTGTGTGTCATTTCCGAAACTTTGCCGCTCAGAGTTCTAGCTGAGGAAAGACGGAACCTTTACCAACGAAAGAGGTCAACCACACTAAGTGCCGAGGAACTCAGAGCTGAAGAACGGCAGAACAGCATCGCACGATGGCAATCGCAGTGGGATGCCGCGACAACAGGAAGATGGACACACCGTCTTATACCGAAGATCGACGTTTGGCTAAACCGGAGTCATGGCGAGGTCAATTACTATCTGACGCAGATGTTGTCAGGACATGGATGTTTTCGGACGTATCTTCACCGCTTCAAGCATGATGATTCACCGGAGTGCCCGTCCTGCCCAGGAATCAATGAAGACGCGGAGCACGTTTTCTTTGAGTGCCGACGATTTTATCTACAGCGAGATGAGCTGGAAATGATCCTGAAGAGGAAAATCCAACCAGAGACAATAGTAGAAGCAATGCTGTCATCAGAGGCTGCCTGGAACGCCACAAACACGTTTGTCACGGGAGTCCTCTTAGACCTGCGGTCCATAGAAAGAAGAAGAGCGAATGACGCCAATTAGAAAGAGGAAAGGATAAAACCTTAGCCACCAGAAGAAAGAGCAGTAGCTAGATCCTCCCCTCACGAAGTAATGCCTGACGGCGGTTCCCATGAGGGATTAGAGGAAAGAGGAAAAGGGGTTTGGGGTTTAGTGGGTAGGGGCGCTAGCGTCGAGTTTTAGTGTGACGCTGCGTCGAGTCGCCACATATCTAGGCCAAACAGCTATGCCTAGAATCCGTAAAAAGGATTCCCCCCCCTTATAATAAAAAAAAACACACACACACACACACACACGCATACATACATACAGACAGACACCATCGCCGGAATAGTCAGGGAAACTTCCTAGGACCTCGAAACGTCGAGATTCGATAAAACCTCGATTTTCGTAAAATGGAGTGAAAACAATAACTTCCCGATTTTTGAAAATCTTCGATTTTCTTAGCGGGAAGTTGAAAAACTAAAAGAGTTTCGAAAATTTTTTTTTGGTGGTTTTCTTAAGATTACTCGAAAAAAAATTTCAAAAAAAAATTTTTAAACTTAGATCCGAAAACTAGACACTTAAAGCCACAATTTGCTTTTTTTTATTTGCTGTACGACCATTTTTCTAGCAGTAACAGCCTGTTGAAAATCTCCCAAAAATTTTGATTTTTTTCTTGCTCCCTTAATTTTTGTGAGAAGTGTATAAAAAATTTTGTTAATTTAAATGTATACTTATTAAAACATATATGTCTATTAAAATACAAAATAGATCCCTTACAATTAGTCTATATATACTCACATACAATCATTAATTTTGGTCATGACTGAACATAATGATGATGAGATATTAACAAAAACTTCTGGCAAGAATTCAGGAAGCAAAAAAAAAAAAGATTTAATACAAATTTATCTGTGATTTTTTATGAGCTCCCAAATAACATGTGCTTTGGCACAATTTATATTGGGTCATTGAAGAAGGCTGGGAACTCAGACTTGGCCATTGAATGGTGACCTAACCTTGAGCTAAGGCTGGGTAACCTAATCTCGGCAATTCAATGACGACCCAAGCTAGGTATATTAAATAATACTGGTTCGTTGATAGATTTTAATTATTTAGTTGTAGTATTTCGAACATTGATATTTATTGATTCACAAATAATGTTTGCAAATACCAAACTTGAAAATTGAAAAGTTAACAAAAATTATTGCAAATCGTCAAAATTGATATGGTCTAAAGTAATAATATAAGAACTTGACTTTTGCATATTATTAAGTTATAAAAATTTTTTAAAAATAGATCATTTATATCGAAATACAAAGTTAAATAACATAAATTACATAAACTAGCTGTTACTCACCCGCTCCGCTGGGCGCTTTATGAAATTACATCTTTAGATCTAGACTTAAAATTTAATAGTAGTATTGTTATGACTTGCACAGATTCCAAATTCCATCGAATTGGCAGATACCTTTTATTCATGTGATTATTTTAGCTAATATTCATTGTAACTTTCAATGTGTAATAGGATGCTTTTTTTTGCGAGTATTTTTTTCCGCGCCCATCTCGAAATTTTGTAAAAAATACCTAAAAAAAAATTCCCTGAAAATTTGAGCCCTTAATATCAATACTAAGTACTCGACCAAGGCGTGCAAAGATTTTCCGATTAAAATACACGTAAACTGCAAATTTTTAATCTTCAAAATTCTACAGCTCAGAGGCATTTCATCGTATAATTTTGGTCAGATATAGCCCTGAATAAAAAAAAGTATTGAGACAAAGAAAAAAGTATTGAAAAGTATTGGATTCACTAGAAAACCAATACTTTTCAATACTTTTTTCTTTGTCTTAATACTTTTTTTTTTATCAGGGAGGATTTCTTTAAAATTGAATGCTTTACAAAAGTGCCCATACGGCGTAATCGTAACTCAGACTGGCGAGGTAGTACGGGTCACTAAACCCTATTTTTTCATGAAATTTTTGTTTTTTCACCGTTATCTCGTAAATGACAAGAGCTACAGAAAAAGTGTGAAAGACAAACCTGTAGAAAATTTAATTTTCTACAAAAAACATTAAACACCAAATTGCTAACATCGACATTTCTTGAAATATTGGGCATTTACATTATTTATTTAAATTGAAGAAGTACGGAATTATCCTGGATTATTGAGCTGTAACGGTAGGTTCCTGCTACTTGGTCGCCCCTTATTTTAATTTTTAAATTTAAGGGCGCCACTGGAATTTTTATCACGGTTTCCAGAACCGGTTCAAACAATGAGAGATATCTAAGGGTCGAGAGAAATTATAATTAGGTTGACACAAATAATAACAATTATTTTCAAATTAAATTCCAAATTTATTCCACTGACTTAGAATAGCCTTGAATATTATCTCGCACACACACACTCTTATAAAATATCAAATGTCCTAATCCTAACAGTACCCTCTTAAGGAGCGTCTATACTGAAGTTTTTATCAAAATTACTTAATCCTAACAGCACCCTCAGATGGAGCGTCTATGCTGCAGTTACTATCATAGTCCCTTATTCCTGACGGTACCCTCTTAAGGAGCGTCTATACCGCAATTTCTTACTAAATCGCGCTGTCCACCGGACCCTCACGCTCTAAGACTCTA
>CAJNRD030000838.1:0-10664 GCA_905319865.3 Cotesia congregata
AAAAAAAAAAAAGAAAAACACACACACACACACACACACACACACACACACACACACACACATACATACATGCAGCCGCACGGACACTATCGCGGGAATAGTCAGGGAGGCTTCCTAGGACCTCAAAACGTCGAGATCTGATGAAAACTCGATTTTCGAAAAACGGGGTAAAAACAATAACTTCCCGATTTTTGAAAATTTTCAATTTTCTTAGCGGGAAGTTAAAAATTTTCGGGTGGACATAACAACAATAATCCTTGGAGTCAAATTCGAATTTTCCCAGTCCTAACGACGACTTCGATAAATAATTAAATTTAAATTTTGATTTCTTATTATTATTATTCATGTAATTTATCACAGAAACTTTCTTGAAAATAAAAATTTTAGATTTATTTTAATTGAATTTAATCTGCCTGAGTACTTGGCTTAGCCTCCATCTTGAATTTCAGAGTAGATTTGAGATAGGAATATTAGCTCGGCTAATTTTGTTATAATTTAAAATTATTATTAAAATTTTAAAAATATTTTTTTTATCATTTTTCACAATAATTATTCACTGTTATATGGAAAAATTCATTTATCGAAGTCTAATACAATGTTTAATTTAATAATAATTTTTGCTTTTATAGTTTTATAAATATAATTTACTTATTTGTAATTTATTTTAAATGTTGAATATTGATTTCAATTGTAAATTTTACTTGTTGTAGCTTTTAGAATTATTTCAGAGGTTGATTTTATTTATCAATTTTAATTTTGATGTTGATAATATTTTATGTTACTTATAAATTAATTGTCAGTTGTCTTGAAATTTATTCGACAGATTTTATTTTTGATTTTAATAATATTTTATAATTAGAATTTTGATCAGCCTATAGGATCACAAATGACTAGTTAATCTAATTCAAGCTAACAGATGGACGGTCCATCTTCCATTCTGTTCGAGAGTTTTATTCCCTCTTCCCGTTAGTTCGATGGAAATCCATCAAACTTGAATTTTAGTAAAGTTGGAAGCTTGTGGTGTTGAGAGTAAAGAAAGACTTTGAAAAAATAAATGAGGTTGGTTGCCAAGGCAGGAATCAAACCTGGATCTCCCTGATAACATGTCAGGAGCTCTACCAGTTAAGCTACCGGGCCCCTTCCACCATCACCTCTTCTCAGTCCATTCTTATACTCTCAGCACCTACTTACATTACCATCTCTCTCCTACCCAAACTACGTAATATGATGGCAATGTAGTAATTTTTAAGGCGTTATTTAAATTTTTCAGAGTTGTTTTCAGTGACCGAATGTATATATAATTAGAATTTTGATCAGCCTATAGGGTCACAAATGATTAGTGAATCTAATTCAAGCTAACAGATGGTCGGTCCCTTCTGTTCGGAAGTTTTATTCCCTCTTCTCGTTAATTCAATTGAAATCCATCAAACTTGAATTAGCTGATCGAAATTCTAATTATATGTACAATCGGTTACTGAAAACAACTCTGGATAATATTTTACGTTAATTTAAATTTCATTATCAATTGTCTCGAAATTTATTCGACAGATTTTATTTTTACTCTTTATAATATTTTATGCCAATTTTAATTTTATTGTCAACTTTCTCGAAATTTATTCGACAGATATTATATTATTTTTAATCTTGACTTAATTAAAATTTTAATTTTCTAAATATTATTTCAATTTTCAATAAAAATTATTCAATATTTTAATTGGTAAATTCAACTATAATATTTAACCTCCTTTGATTTTAATTTTAGATTATTTGAATTTTGGATATTTATTTTAATCTTAAATTTTAATTAAATTATTCTTAACTTCGATTTTAAAAATTTAGTTATTAAATCAATTCAATCATTAATAATAAATCTAATTATTGGAAGATGGAACCTGGCTGGTGCCTAGAATTTCCTTTAGCAACGCAAAAATTTATACAGAGGTTAATTATCAGTACCTCAGATTGTTATAATTTCCTGGTGACTCTCGTAGTTTTTCTTTGCAAGTATTTGGATCTCAGTGCGTCTGCTACAAAAATCTCCACTGCTCAAGGTGGCTGTTTAATTTGTACTTTCTTTCGCGCTACTTCTCGAAATTTTTGGCGACGGTTATAATCTGTAACCACAGTACTGTTAGAGCAATTATCTATTTCAATTAAGCCGGCTAAACGCCTAGCAAAATAGATATAAATTATTGACGGTGAATAATCACTTCGTTCCACAAAAAGTTTGAAGGAACAAAGATAAGATAGAATTACCTTATACTTGGTGGATTACGAGGCAGCTTTGTTGGGCTCCGGCTTCACAATGTCTTCTTTCGGTGCGACAACTTCACTCTTCTTCCGTGTAGGATTATCACCACCCTCAGCACACTTACTCTCTAGGCCCCAGAACTTATGTTAATTTATTTTTAACTGCCCGAGCATCTTAGACCACAGCGCCCGTGATCAGCGATAACTAACCGCGGCAAGGGCGAAGACCTTCAACGGGTAATGAAGGAGCCCCGTGAAAATTCATTAAATTATGTACGTCTCAGTGTAATGATGTGTGCGAAAATTGTGAAAAGAAATCTACTTATTATGCAATCATGAATAAATGTGAAGTGAAGAATACTTTTATCACGAATGAACATTTGAATATCGGATATATTTGTACAAAATCAAGCGAACCCATGATAGCTGTTGAAATTTCTAAATTATGCGTAGTGTGGTATTTTATTAAAAACGATGCAGAAAATGATACTTTTTTGTAATAGAACCTGCGAATACTGCAGAATATTCTTAATATTGCTTTTCAGAAGTAGAATTTTTGCCAATTATGTTGCTTAACAGTAATATAAGCTGAAAACTTGGTTCCTTTCTTAAGCAAGATTTATTTAAAAGTCACTATTACTTTTATCAGAAAAATATTCCTTATTGCTACTGTTGATGTTATGACTACTATAATTATTGTGATGATAGATTATAATTAGTAGATTGAATATTAATAATTGTAAAATTGTGTACTTTTTTACGAGTGATGCTCATGAAGCAACTGTGGCTCGAATATTAAATAAATATATTTGTTAGTTACTACAACCTGTTATTTTTTTTATTTCACTTTTTTACATGAAAGCACCCGAGAAAACTACTCCGGAAGATTCCAGGAATTTTAGCGGCCTTATTGTTATTTTTGTGTTCCGCAGTTTTACCTGAAATCACCCGAGATATTCCTTCCGGGAGATTTTAGTCGCAGTCTTAAGAGTCTTTAACATCATAAGAATAAGCAGAATTCTTTCATTTTGGTCTAAAATAGATGCCAAAATTTTTAACTTCCCGCTAAGAAAATCGAAGATTTTCAAAAATCGGGAAGTTATTGTTTTCACCCCGTTCTGCAAAAATCGAGTTTTCATCAGATCTCGACGTTTGACGGTCACAGGAAGCTTCCCTGACTATCCCCGCGAGGTTGTCATGGTGTCTGTGTGTGTGTGTGTGTGTGTGTGTGTGTGTGTGTGTGTGTGTGTGTGTGTGTGTGTGTGTGTGTGTGTGTTTTCCCCTTAGGGGGGGAATCCTTTTTACAGATTCTAGGCGTAGCTGTTTGGCCTGGATATGTGGCGACTCGACCCAGCGTCATACTAAAACTCGACGCTAACGCCCCTACCCACTAAACCCTAAACCCCTTTCCTCTTTCCTCTAATCCCTCATGGAAACCGCCGTTAGGCATTAACTAAAGTATTATTTTACTTTTCTTCTAGTTGTTGTGATTTGCTCTCTTTCTTTCGATGGAACGCAAGTCTATAAGGACTTCTGTTGCAAACGTATTTGCGGCGTTCCAGGCAGCTTCTGATGACAGCATCGCTTCTACTATTGTCTCTGGTTGGATTTTCTTCTTAAGGATCATCTCCAGCTCATCTCGCTGTGGGTAAAATCGTGGGCACTCAAAGAAAACGTGCTCCACGTCTTAAGCAACTCCTGGGCAGGACGGGCACTCCGAAGAGTCATCGTGCTTAAAGCGGTGTAGATACTTTCGAAAACATCCGTGTCCTGACAATATCTGGGTAAGATAGTAAGTGACCTCGCTGTGATTCCGGTTAAGCCAAATGTCGATCCGAGGTATTAGACGGTGCGTCCACCTACCCTTCTCTGCAGCATCCCATTGTAATTGCTATCGGCCTATGCGATTCTGCCGTTCTTCAATTCTAAATTCTTCAGGGCTCAGTGCAGTTGACCTTTTTCGTTGGTAAAGGGCCCGTCTTTCTTCTGCTAGAACTCTAAGAGGTAGGGATCCAGTAATGACGCAGACTGCCTCTTCTGATATAGTGCGGAAGGCACTAGCTACTCGTAGGGCACTCAATTGATATACTGGTCCAGCATTTCTCCATGATTCTTGGGTCTTCAGCGCATCAGCCCAAATGGGTATTCCGTAAGTGAGCACTGATGTGACTACTGATGATGATAGTAGCCTCCTGCTCTGCATTGGGCCTCCAATGTTAGGCATCAGCCGTGCGAGACTAGCTCTCACTACAGATGCTTTGGCATTGATGTGTTCCACCTGCTGCTTGAAGTTGAGTCGAGCATCCAGCATCACTCCCAGAAAACGGATAAATGGTTGTGATGTTATTTCTTGTTCTCCGACCCTCAACTTGATGGTTTCTACCGTTTTTCTACTAGTGATAAGCACTGCCTCGGTTTTATGCTTGGCTGGTTGCAAGTTCATCATGTCCATTCACAAATTGATTCGTCTGAATGTAATATCAAATGCCATTTCTATCTCTTCGAGGTGCTTTGCGACGATCACGACAGCTACGTCATCCGCATATCCTACAAGTTTGACTACCGTTCTTCGTGTCAAATTTTAGGACCCTATTCGTGAAGTAGCTCGCTACTCTTCCGCGAAGGTATCCTGGTACGCTTTTTTCCTCTAGAGCACGCATAACACAGTCCCAGTTAGCAGAGTTGAAGGCATTCTTGATGTCCAAAGCAGCCACCAAGCAGTATTTCTTTTTTCCACTCTTCCATCTCGTTCCAGCGATTGCATCCTTGGCTGTATCAACAACCAATTTGATCGCATCCAGAGTTGACCGTCCTTTTCGGAAACCAAACTGGTTCTCTGCCAGAAGTGAATCGACTAAAGCCTCTATTCTCTGATGAATTATGCGCTCGAATATTTTGCCGGCCGTGTCTAACATGCAGAGTGGTCGGTAGGATGATGGTTCTTCCGGCGGCTTTTTTCCCTTCGGAAGTAACACTAGCCGTTGCTGTTTCCACTTCTGGGGAAAAGTCCCTTCCTTCAGACATGTATCGTAGACGTCTAGGAATAATGTCGGTGCTGCCCTAAGGATTGATTTCAGGGCAATATTAGGGATTCCGTCCAATCCCGGTGCCTTATTATTCCCTACTCGATTGCCTGCCTCTATCAACTCATTCAACGTGATAGTTAGGATGTCTTCAGGGTTGAGCTGCTCCACCTTGTAAGTGAATACGGGCTGTTGGGGAAACAGCGCAGTAACAATATTCTCTAGGAGCTGTAATCATGTAGGTGATGGCATTGACTGGCATTTCAGTGTGGCTCATAACCACCTTGTACGGTCTGCCCCATGGATCATTCTCTACTTCTGCGACCAGTTTCTTCCAGCAGCGTCTTTTGCTTTCTTTAATGGCTCTGTTTAGCTTTCAACAGGCCTTTTTATACTCTGCTAACAGCTCTGCTGAGTTAGGTCGTCTGTAGCCACGCTGCGACTTTCTTCTTTTTTTAAGACACTCTGAGCGTAGAATGCTAATGTGATCGTTCCAACAGTGCACCGAAGGTCTTGAATTCATGCCACGTTTCCGAGACATACTAGCGTCGCAAGCCTGGGTGACTCTTCTCATTAGGTCCTTGGTCTTTTCTTCAGCAGTTTCTACGATGATTGGATCGCACTCTAGGGCTACTACTAAAGCAGTGAGGTCGAGAGATTTAACTTTCCACCCAACCGCGCCAGCGCTCCTGTTGACTCTTGTTATATTTTGGCCAGTTGATATTTCCCATAGTATCGCACTATGGTCACTGGCTGTGTAGATGTTCAATACTTTTCAAGAAAAACCTCTTCGGGCTAAGGAACTGCTGACAAATGTGAGGTCGACAATTGAGCTTGCCTCTCCCTTGGTATAGGTTGGCGTGTCACCGGTGTTAAGAAGGATCACGTCCAGTGTGGCCATTGCTTCAAGAAATGCTTTTCCACGTGTATTAGTGAACTTGCTGCCCCAGTCTGCTGCCCAGGAATTGAAGTCACCAGCTATTGCCACAGGAAAGTGTTTCCTTGCGTCCTCAGTTAGCCGATCAAGAAAGCCTTTAAACTGTTCATTAGAGAGACTAGGTGGTGCATAGCAGCTGTAGGAGCAGAGGCCATCTACCCATGCTGCTACGAAGCCGGCTTCTTTGTTGTTGGCTGTTCTCTGAAAAGGACATTTACCGCAGGATCAGATGACGGCTTTGTTAGTGCTGACGGGTTCCCAGGGTTGATTACTCAAGTGTTTCTAAGGCTCACTTATAAGTGCTACGTCTGCCTCTAATTCGCGCACAGTTTGCATGAGTAGGTCATGCGCAGCATCACAATGATTGAGATTGAGCTGCAATATCTTCATGTTCTTGGCTTCGTTATCTTCTGGAGCGCTTCTTGGAAGACGGGGCATCTATTCGTGTCTGCATGGTGAGCCGCCTTTTCTACGCCGTGCCGTTCAACGCACAGTGCACATTCAGCTGGATTTTTACAATCAGCAATTTTGTGTCCTTCTTTTCCGTACCTTATGCAGTGCTGAGACCGGTTGACTTCGCTTTTGCACTGAGATCCGATTTGCCCAAAGTGCCAGCATTTGAAAAAGTGTATGGGTCTCTTCGGTGCTCTTATTCGGCAATTCGACAACCCTATCCTTATTTTGCAGTTTCCCTCTAGTAACTTTTGTGCTGCAGCTGCTGGTAGTGACACTGTGGCTGTCTGTGTACCCCTGAAGGCTTTACGGATCTTGATCGCCTCTAGTGGGATTTCACAAGTTTCTCCAGCTTCGCTCTTTAGAGCGGTCTGAATATGCTCTTTCGTCGTGTCGTCATCGACATCTCGGCTCTCGATGGTCTCCTGTGGCCCTTTGCAAATCACTTTGGCCTCCTCCGTAAGGATGTCAGCGATCGCCTTTTGCAGACCTTGGCCTTTGTCAGTGCTCTTCCTCAAAATCGTAATCGACAAGTCCCCACTTCTGGTCTTGTTGATTTTATCTACAGTTGAACGAACCTGCTCATCTGGGACGTGCTGCTTTATGCAACGAAGAATCTCAGCATACTTTGTTTTCTCGGCCGGGCGGATGATCAGTGCGTCGGGTCTGATCTATTTGCTTGGTTTTTTCCGCTTAGGCTATGGCCTGGGCTCCTTCGGCGGCTGCTTTGAGAGTTGCTCTCTAGCAAGCCTTCTCTTCTTCTTCTTAGACTGTAGTTTTTCCCAGTCAGTCGTCTTCTTGGATTCGTCGCCCTGCCCTGCCAGTTGTTGGGGAGGGCTTTTTTTCAGGTTCTTCTTCTTTGTGACTTTGTCGGTTGGTTCTGGCGAATTTCGGTCCTTTCTCTTTCCAGACCTTGTGTCAGTTTCACCCCGGTCCTCAGCAGCAGATTCACCGTTACCTTCGGCTTCAGTGTCCATTGCTTCTTCCGTCTCAACTTCAGTATCAATGCGGCGTCGTGATGAGTGCTATGCATCGTCCAGTTTCTTGAATGTTCCAAGAGCATTGATTACACCGGGTGTCTTGGTCGTTATTTTCTTGTGGATATCGACCATAGTTTGGACAAACTCTTGTAGGTCAATGGTCAGCTTTTCAAGGCGCTTCAACGCTTGCGTTCTCTTCATTTTAGCGCTTGCTTCAATCACTGCTTGTTGGGAATGAAGCCCGTTTTTATTCTTGTTTGTTTCCTGTAAATTACTCATACTTTTTGATTCACCAGCGCATCGTACGGAGAGGAGCGGTTTGTCATAACTAGAAACGGGTGTACCCTCGGAGATAGTACTCCTACCCCAGTTCCCTGAGGCCTAGCCGACACTTAGCCAGTCCCGGAATACACGGACGGACTAGACTCGCTCGGGGCGGTGAAGATTCCGATCTCTAACACTCACTGAGTACTTCCTGATCAAGGCCCGAAGTGACTGGCTCCTGATCCAATACTGCAACTTACACCTCGGCAGAGCAAGCTCACATCAGCCGTAGCCTGCATCGTCGGAAACTACGATACAGGTTCCGGACACTCCCAGTGAGTTACAGCAGGGACCGATCGTCTTGTTAGGTCAGTTAGTGTGACCAACCCATTAAAGAGGATTTTTTGTCCACGGGAGCGTATTTTGTTTGGTTATTTTGCTTGGCGCCTACCCGCTGTACCTCATCAACTAAGAGATTAAGTGTCATCCAAGGACAGCTAGCGTTCTCCCATCCGCTCGGGGAGACGCGCCCGGTAGCAGTATCTCTTGTGCCCCGAGTGTGTGTGTGTGTGTTTTTTTTTTTTTTTTTCCAAAGAGGTACGAAAAATGATCTTCAAAAGATACCGCTATCGTTACTTCTGCCGCCCATCTTACGGCAGATATCGATAGTCGGTAGTGTGGAGATTTTTACCCACTAAAAAAAACATTCCTCTTCCCCTCTCCCCTAGATGGTACGGGGAGGACTGGATTGGAACCGCGTTAGCATTACTTCAATGCAGCCGTGCTGCGTCTCACGACGCCTACTCCTGGCTACTGGTCTCTTTCTGCGATTTTGTCTTTCAGTCGGTGATGTGCATAAGCTGCAACAGCTGACCAGTTTCCCACTTGTTTGATCATATAGGTCACCAGGCTTGAGAGGGAGAGCCTGGTGCCAATGATCTCTTCGGTGCTTCTTCTGTAGTCCTTCCACCGAGCACACTCGAAGAATGTGTGTTCGGCGTCGTCGATTTTATCCGGGCAGTATTTGCATGTTGGCGTGTTGTGTAAACCCATCTTGAAGAGATAGTCGTTGTACTACCCATGTCCTGTCAGTAGTTGGGTCAGGAAAAAATCCGTGTCCCCGTGTTTCCGAGAGAGCCAGGCGTTGATGTTTGGGATCAGTCAGGCTGTCCATCTGCCTGTCACTCCCGACATCCATCGGTCCTGCCACTTCTGCTGCGTTTCCGTTTTTATCCTCGTTTTTGCCTCCTTCTTGTTTTTGCCGCCGATTTTAGCGTCGTAGAGTTTTGCTCTTTCGAACGCTAATAGTCCGATGGGCGTGGCTCTCGCAATAGCCAATACAGCTGCTTCTGAAATTGTGCGGTAGGCGCAGGCAACCTTGAGAGCGCTTTGCCGCTGTACTGCTGCTATCTTTCGCTGGTAGTTCTTCTGCTTTAATATGTCTGCCTATATCTCCGCTCCATAAAGCAGTACCGAGTGGACTGCTTCTAGAAGAACTCTTCTCTTTTTTGTTCTTGGTCCCATGGTGTTGGTCATAATTCGTGCTAGGCTAGACACAGTCTTGCTGGATTTCTTGCATGCACTGTCGAGGTGTTTACGGAAAGATAGTTTCTCGTCTATCATTACCCGTAGATAGCGCAGGGCCCATGATGTCGTGAGTGTTGTTCCTCCCAAGTCCACAGTGAAAGGTTTTGGGAACCATTTTAGACGTGTCAAAACGAACATCTCGGTTTTCTGTTTGGCGAGTTTCAGGTGATGCTTATCAAGCCAAGTCTCGACTGTGTCGATGGTTTTCCGAACTAGCAGTTCGGCCTCTTTTACGCTGTCTGCCACTATAGTGGCTGCAACGTCATCTGCAAAGCCTGTTAGCTCTACTTGCTCTGGCAACGGGATTTCAAGAAGCTCGTCGTAGTCTGCGTTCCATAGATCAGGCTCCATTATTGAGCCTTGCCGCACGCCAGCCGTTATGGCGTATTCTTGTGGACCTTCAGTAGTTTCAACTATAAGCTTTCTATCGTCAAGGTAATTGTCGACTAGTGCCAGATTTTCTGGCTCACGTCAAACATGTGCTCCAGAGCGTCTGAAATGTCTCCCCCATTTGCGCTGTTAAATGCGTTTTTGATATCTAGCGTGAGGAGAATGCATACTTTACGAGCTTTAAGGCTACCAGTCCATGCTTCTCTCGCTGTCCCTACGACTTTCTGGATCGCGCCGACTGTTGAACGTCCTTTCCGGAAGCCATGTTGGTTTGCGTCAAAACCTCCAGCACAATCGATATCGTTCCGTAATCTTCCCTGTATAAACTTTTCGAGCAATTTCCCAGCAATGTCCAACATGCAGAGTGGTCTGAGCAACGAGAGTGTTACAGGGTCACCTTTGCCTTTATCTAGCAGAACCAATCTCTGCTGCTTCCAGACCGCGGGAAACGTGCCAGTTGCCAAGCATGCGTTGTAGGTGTTCAGGAGTATGTCTGGATATTTCAGGGCTTTAGTCTTGATCACCGATGCTGATATGCAATCAGGGCCGGGTGCCTTTCCTGACTTGAGGGTCTTCGCTGCATCCTGTAACTCCGCGATTGTCAAAAGCGTTACACTGTTTTTAACATAATGTCTTTTTTCCCTCGGTTGGTGTTTGGGGATCAGCTCCGCTACGATGCTGCTCATTAAAGCAGGTGATTTTGGCGCTTGTGGTGAAGCCTTTCCAAGTCGTTTGGTGAAAATTTGGTAGGCTTTACCCCAGATGTCATTGTCGAGATCG
>CAJNRD030000844.1:0-11655 GCA_905319865.3 Cotesia congregata
GTTGGCTGTTCTCTGAAAAGGACATTTACCGCAGGACCAGATGACGGCTTTGTTAGTGCTGTCGGATTCCCAGGGTTGATTACTCAAGTGTCTATAAGGCTCACTTATAAGTGCTACGTCTGCCTCTAATTCGCGCACAGTTTGCATGAGCAGGTCATGCGCAGCCTCACAATGATTGAGATTGAGCTGCAATATCTTCATGTTCTTGGCTTCGTTATCTTCTGGAGCGCTTCTTGGAAGATGGGGCATCTATTCGAGCCTGCGTGGTGAGTCGCCTTTTCTACGCCGTGCCGTTCAACGCACAGTGCACATTTAGCTGGATTTTCACAATCAGCAATTTTGTGTCCTTCTTTTCCGCACCTTATGCAGTGCTGAGACCGGTTGACTTCGCTTTTGCACTGGGATCCGATGTGCCCAAAGTGCCAGCATTTGAAGCATTGTATGGGTCTCTTCGTTGCTCTTATTCGGCAATTTGACCAGCCTGGCCTTATTTTGCAGTTTCCCTCCAGTAACTTTTGTGCTGCAGCTGCTGGTAGTGACACTGTGGCTATCTGTGTACCCCTAAAGGCTTTACGGATCTTGATTGCCTCTAGTGGAATTTCACAACTTTCTCCAGCTTCCCTCTTTAGAGCGGTCTGAATATGCTCTTTCGTCGTGTCATCATCGACATCTCGGATCTCGATAGTCTCCTGTGGCCCTTTGCAAATCACTTTGGCCTCCTCCTTAAGGATGTCCGCGATCGTCTTTTGCAGACCCTGGCCTTTGTCAGTGCTCTTCCTCGAAATCGTAATCAACAAGTCCCCACTTCTGGTCTTGTTGATCTTATCCACAGTTGAACGAACCTGCTCATCTGGGACGTCCTGCTTTATGCGACGCAGAATCTCGGCATACCTTGATTTCTCGGCCGGGCGGATGATCAGTGCGTCGGGTCTGATCCATTTGCGCGGTTTTTTCCGCTTAGGCTCTGGCCTGAGCTCCGTCGGCGGCTGCTTTGAGAGTTGCTCTCTAGCTAGCCTTCTCTTCTCCTTCTTAGACTGTACTTTTTTCTAGTCAGTCGTCTTCTTGGGTTCGTCGCCCTGTCCTGCCAGTTGTTGGGGAGGACTTTTTTTCAGATCCTTCTTCTTAGTGACTTTGTCGGTTGGCTCTGGCGAATTTCGGTCTTTTCTCTTTCCAGGCCTTGAGTCAGTTTCACCCTTGTCTTCAGCGACTGATTCACCGTCACCTTCGACTCCGGTGTCCATCTCTTCGACAAACGTGTCAGCTTTTGCAGGTGAAACCGCTGTCACACTCGTCCTCATCCCGATATTACCGTGTTGTTGTTGGATCCCCTGCCAATCTTGATCCAGTTTTTTGAACCGTCTCAGGGAACTGCAGATGTTCGTCGTCTTCGACTTGATCTCCTTGTGGACATTTTGCTTGGTTTGGAGAAAGTCCTGTAGTCCACTGACTAGCTTCTCCAGATGTGCCAGCGCATCTGTCCTCTTTATCTTTGCACTAAGTAGCAGTGCGTCTTGCTGGGGATGAGGCCCGTTTTCTTTCTTGTTTGTTTCCTGATCAGTGACAGGAGCAAAAGGTCCTCCACTTTTTAAAGGAACGTTGCTCAGCTGCCCGTTCTCCTCCATCTGGGCTGTTTGCGTACTCCCTGTAGCATTTCCAGACAGCAGGGCCATGGGCTCCACCCTGCTGTCGTAACGGTCGCTGATAACGACGAGTTCAGGCCCGTTTGCACGCCTCCCCTCGCCGGCACTGAGGTATCCCTCCTCTGTACTGTAAACGATGTTTGAATATCTTCTGACATTTCCATATCGTTGTTTGGTGTTGTTCATTTAGCACAACCCGGAGAGCACGTGTAGGGTGTTAAAGCAGTACCTACGGACGCGAACAACGCTACCCTCGACTTGCTAGGTCAGTTAGTGTGACCAACCCATAAAAGGGGAGTTTTGTCCACGGGAGCGTATTTTAGTTGGTTATTTTGCTTGGCTCCTACCCGCTGTACCCCATCAACTAAGAGATTATCGGATTATGTGTGGATGTATGTAAACCTCTTATAACTTTTTAACGGCTTGACCGATTTGATCGCGGTTGGCACTATTCGAAAGGGCTTGACCAAACTTAGATTTCCGTTACACTTTGGACCGATTCGGACGGGCAGATTTTGAGAAATCGCAAAAAAACTACAAAAAAATTTTTTTTCAGAAATGGTTTTTTTGGAATAACTTTTAAACGGCTCTACCGATCAATTTCAAAAACTAATCAGCTCTTAACATTAAAAAACCACGTCAATCGCCGCCAATCTGGTCAAAATCAGTTAATTCGTTCGTCAGTTATCGTTGACGAAAGAAAACCGAAAAAAGTGTTTTTTCGGAATTACTTTGGCTCGACCGATTTAACCTTGAAAATTCTTTATAGGACCTCAAAAACTACGTCGATTGCCGCAAACCGCGTGAAAATCGGTTCATTCATTCAAAAGTTATTGCGATTTGAAAATTCAAAAAATAGTGTTGTATCAAACTTCTACCAAACTTTTGAGCTCGAAGAGCTCAAATGCATACATAAGCTATTTTTTAAGCCCGGAGAGCTCAAAATAATACACAAATTATATTTATGAGCTCGAAGAGCTCAAAAACGTCATAAGTGCAATTTTAAGCGTTTAGGTATAGAATTGGCGGGAAGTTGCAGGGATGGCCTTCAGGGTCAACCGTTTTCCTAATTTTTTATTCTAAGTCATCACAAAATAAAAAAAAAATTTTTGCCAAAAAATTAAAGTTTATAATTAACAAAAGAAAATAGTTGTTGATCGTAGAGGAGTGAAAAATTCAGACTAATATCAAATTTTTTATTCTTAGTAATGACAAAATAAAAATAAAAATCTTGCCAAAAAAAATTAAAATTTATAATTCACAAATAAAAAATAGGGGTTGATCGTAGAAGGGTGAAAAATTCAGAGTAATATGAAATTTTTTATTTTAAGTCATGACAGAATAAAAAAAAATTTTTGCCAAAAAATTAAAGTTTATAATTAACAAATAAAAAATAGGGGTTGATCGTAGAGGGATGAAAAATTCAGAGTAATATAAAATTTTTCATTCTAAGTCATGACAAAATATTTATTTATTTATTTATTTTTGAGTGCTTTTATAAGAATACATCTTTGATACACTGACAATGGGTCGATAGAGGATTAAGTGTTAGTTACAATAAGTATATATTATCATTTTTGAACAATATAGAGTAAAAAATAAATAAAAAAGTATAAAATTAAAGTTTTAAAAGTTTAATCATTATGAATTGCAACAATATTTTAAAAGAGATCAAGGTATCTAACTTTAGACTAGAGTAAAGCAATTTAATAAAGGCTAACTATAACACCACTATATAATGATTAGTCTGCATTGTTCTGGGAAATGAGGGTTGCACAGGCTGTAGGGTAATTGTACAGGTTGGTATTGCCCAGTGTGGAGTGGTCGTCCAGGATGATCAGAAGGTTTAGGTTGTTGCTATTGGTTTCTTGGATTTGCAGATGTTGTGCACGTGGAAAATTGAAGAATGGGCACTCCAGAAGGAAGTGAACTATTGTTTCTTGGTCCTGGTTGTGGCAGAAGCGGCAAGATTCCGCAGGTCTCAGTTTGATGGTGTATTGTTTCAAGGTTATATGGCAGGAGTGGATGTTGGCAGTTCTTAGTTGGGCTTTGGCGACCAGTGTGTGAAATTTATTTTTCAACAAGTAAGTTGGAGTCTCATCATGGAGTGACCTTGGAATTGAAGCTTGGCAGGTACTCGAGTTGGCATATCTGTGTAAGTCTTTGGATTTCAAGTAAAGCCGATATTTTTCGAGGATTCTCGGTTTGTTGATTTTCCAATATTGGGCAGACAAGTGAAGAAACATGTGCTCTTCATTGATCTTACTGAGGAGAGCTCGCAATTGGATAGCCCAGTTGAAGTTTTGAAGATTGAATTTCCGGAGAGTTTTAAAAGTCTGAGTAGGGCGATTTTCGGTAATCTGGAATCGTCCATTTCTAGGATTTTTATAATCCAGTTGATTGATTGTTTCAGCACTTCAAATGAGATGTGTGGCAGATTATGTTCTAGGCGCAGTAGATAGTGTGGGGTGCAGTTAGGGAGATGCAGTATCTTTTTGAAGTAAGAGCAGTGTGCTGATTCGAGTTTTTCATACGTGTCTTCTTGGAGCCCCCAGATGTGTGATAGGTATAGTAAATTTGTTTTCACTATACTGTTGAACAGCTTGAGTTTGCTGGACCATGTTTCGGCTTTGAGTTGGGAAAGAATGGAGTACACTGCGCTCGTCGCTTGGTTGCTCTTTCTTAGTGCCTCTTTTGCGGCTAATCCACCTTGGAGGTTGCTCGAGAAGGGTACTCCGAGGTAAGTATAAGATTTCACGACTTCGATGTGTTCATCTTTGAAGATGAAGTTGCGATCACACTTCCTTTGTCTGCCAGAGGCTCGACAGGCCATTATTTTGGTTTTGCTCGTGTTTACTGTCAAGCCGTTTATTTTACAATATTCATCTAGAATTCTGAGGGCTAGTCTAAGTTTAGTTGCTGAATGGGTGACGATAGCTATATCGTCAGCAAATAGTAGCATGATGATCTGGATGTTTGAGTCTAAGCTTAGGCCTTCAGCACCGTGCAATTGAAAGAAGTCAATGATATCTGCTAAGTAGAGGATGAACAATAGCGGACTGAGTGCATCACCCTGGAGGACTCCTTCTGTCACCTCTATCGGATTTGATAATTTGTCGTCTGATCGAATGAACATTAGTGTTTTGCCATAAAAGTTTTTTAAAATTCTAATGAATTTACTGCTGACTCCCAATTTGGCTAGTTTTTTCCATAGCTTGTCATGTGGCACTTTATCGAAGGCTTTTTTGAAGTCAACAAAAAGTGAATAAGCTGTGGTGTTGGGGAAGCGTAATTGCGTCTGGAGTAAAGCTTGTAGATCGAAAACGTTGTCTGACTTGCTTTCGCCCGTACAGAATCCCGCTTGCTCCTCTGGAATCAGTTTTTGAGAAATTGCCCATTGTTTGAGTCGCTCATGGAGTACCTGCGTAAAGATTTTTGTTATTGCGTTGATTAGCGCTATGCCTCTGTAGTTACCTGGATCAAGAGTATCTCCCTTTTTCTGCAACATAAACATGACTACCTTGGTCCAATCATCTGGAATAGATTCTGTCTCGAAGATTTTATTAAAAAAAGCATGGATAAATAAATACCAGTTATCTGGCAATTCTTTCAGAAAGTCGTTGCTGATGGAGTCCAAACCTGGAGCTTTACCTCGCTTGCTTTTGTTGATGCTGTTTATTAGTTCTTCTGTGGTGATTTCTTGGTCCAGCACGTCTACTTGGATTTCAGGTATGTCAATAAGCTTATTAGCTTTTGTGGGGAAGCAGTTCCTGAAGAAATTATGCCAGGTGTCTAGATGGATGTTGTTGGCTGGGTAGGATTTTCTTTTCAGTGGCTTAATTATTATCCAGAAATCTGATGGGCTCGTGGCTAGGTTGAATTGGTTGATGATGTCATTGCGGTGTTGATTGGCTTTTACTTTGAGTAATAGGAAATACTCCTTCTTTTTTTCCAGGTATAGAAACCATAGGGGTGAGTTTTGACCTAGCTTTTTGCAGAGTTGTAGATAGTGCGCAACTTCTAATTTTTTGTTTTTGCATTCAGTGTCGTACCATGGTTTGTGCGTGTAATGAGATGCAGAGCTCGGTTTTTTAGTGAACATTTTAGCTGTTTGGGCTGCAGTTGTAATTGAGTCACAGAGAATGTCGGAGAGTGTGTTTGTTGAAGTTGAAGCAAAGTTTTGTGCTAGCAGTGGGGACCAGCGGAGGGATTCACGATAAATGTCAGCAGTTTTAGGGTTCCATCTTAGTTTGGAAGAAATAGTATAGCAAGCAGATGGCATGGACTTATTTGCCAGTGTAGTAGAATCCAGACTGACCGAGATTGGTAGGTGATCCGAGTTGGTGATGATGTACTCAACTTTCATATCTCTGATGTGGCTAATGCCGAGACCGTTGACCCAGATCAGGTCAACTGTACTTTTGCCTAATGCATTCCTAAACGTGAATCCTCCTGGTTGGTCACTGGGTGTACGACCGTTTAAAAGTATGAACCCGTTTGCTAGCATGAACTCTAAGACTGTAGTGCCTTGACCATTTGTTGTGTTGTCGCTGACCAGCCTCGTGGGAAGAAGATTGGAGCCTTCTATCAAGGTGTCATCTTCTGGAAGTGGAGCCCCAATTCTGGCATTAAAGTCTCCTCCAATTATGGCTATGTCGTGCTACTGAGATAGAATGTCATTGAGTATTAATTGGAGGTGTTGTAGAGTCGCATTCAGGTCCTTCTTTTCAGGTTTGAAATAAAGGGAACCAATGATGAGATTAAGACCGCCCGTGTTGCATTTGAAAAATATCCAGTCGCTGCTATTAATCAGGGTTGTTATAGGTTGGTTCTTGATGAGGCAGAGGAGACCACCACTGCTACAGCTGCGAGTTTTGCTTTTGATAGCTGGTGAAATTATTTTGGTCCAGTTCCCAAATTTGTTGTGCAGGTGAACTTTATCTGTAGTACACCATGTTTCAGATATACAAAGTATGTTTCCAGGCGGATCTATAAAGTCATTTAGGTTGTTTAAACCTCTTGCATTCCAGAACGTAAGAGTAATAGTACTGCTGATGGTATTTGTAGCGTTATTGTAGCCGGCTGGGTTGTTGAAATTGCTCATGAGTGTCCATTTGATCCCTCGCATCCTTGGAGTTGGTTAAGTTGTGGTGAGGTTGTGTTTTGTCGCTGTTGGAGACCGGGACGACTGATTGTATGAGTGGGTCGTACTTAAAACTTACGCCGTTGACATAAATGCGTTGATGGCCGATTTTTACCATCTTTTCTTCGTTGCGCAGCTTTTTAGCTTCTATACGAAGCTTGCTAGCTGCAAGTTCTTCCACTGGAGCAAGATCGTGGTCTATGTATACCTCTGCCTTTAAGTGCTTCTTCTTCGCCATTATTGCATTTTTGATAGAGTTGTCGTACAGCTTTAATGAATTTCGTGTTATTCTTCTTGTAAAACCAGCTAGCAGAAAGGACTGCGTGTTCTATTTTAAAATGAACCTTGATGAAGTCGGTGAGGATATCTGCAGCGTTGTGGATATCTGAAACTAGGCCTCTTACAATGATATTGTTTTTTCTGTTATTTTTGTCTATGGAGTTAATACTTGCCTTGATGAGTCTCGACTCCAGTGCAGCGAGATTTCCGCGTGTAGTATTTCCATAGGCTTCCGGTGTATGGGTGTTTAGTTCGAGTGCTGTGACTCGTTCTGTGAGATCTTGTATCTGGCGTTTGAGTTTTGTGTTCTCTTTTTCTAGTTTTTCTGTCTTTTCACTTAGCAGTTGTGAATGCTCAATACGTGCTGCATTTATCTCCTCTAGGAGCTCCTTATTCATTCTATCTTGCTCTGCTTTATCTTCTTCCCTCCAACTTCTTAAGGTCATGAAGACTTCCGCAAGTGAGGGGTTTGTGTTAAGCGGATGAGATGCTGATGAAACATCTACCTCTATGGATGAAGTAGTCTGCGAGTTTAAGGTAGTTTGGAGGTTTGCCATTTCAACTGAGCGAGAGCGGATAATTTTCGTTGGGGGTGAGTCACCAGTTGGCGAGGTTGGAGGATCGCTTAAGAAGTAATTTGTAATCTGGTTAGATGATCCGACCTGAGACACACGTCTTTCCGAATTTGGACGGCGACCTCTTTTGCGTTTGATAGAGCTTGTAGATGAATCTTTAGCGGAGTTGCTGTCTTCGGAAAGAAGAAGTTGTTTTGGGGTGCTTTGGTTTGAACCAGTTGGCGCCAAATTCGGTTGTGTTGAATGGCTAGGTGACAAGGTAGCTGGTAGATTGTTATGTTTGACTGCGCTGCTATCTATAGGTGCCGTTTGTAGGAACTGGAATTAAGCTTCTCCGTCGGTACTACCAGGATCTATAACTATTGCGTTGTTGTCCATGGACCTAACCTCAAGGAAATGTGGGAGTTTCGCATTAGGAAAAAACTCGTCAAGAACTAGTGCGCTACACTTGGGTATTAATTTAAATGAATGTTAAAATTTTTTAAACTGGGTGGAAACACAATTTAAATCAGAATAATGTTGTACACTGCACAATTTAAGATTTGCGGATAGCGTAATAATAACACGACTATACTTGTTGAGCGCCCTCTAGTGACCTTCAGTCATGACAAAATAAAAAAAAAATTCTTGCAAAAAAAATTAAATTTTTTAATTCACAAATAGAAAATAGGGGTTGTCGTAGAGGGGTGAAAAATTGAGAATGTCAATTTTTTATTCTGTCATGATAAAAAAGAAAAAAAATCTTGCCAAAAAAATTAAAGTTTATAATTAATAAATAAAAAATAGTGGTTGATCGTAGAGGGGTGAAAAATTCAGACTAATATCAAATTTTTTATTCTAAGTAATGACAAAATAAAAATAAAAATCTTGCGAAAAAAAATTAAAATTTATAATTCACAAATAAAAAATAGGGGTCGATCGTAGAGGGGTGAAAAATTCAGAGTAATATGAAATTTTTTGTTTTAAGTCATGACAGAATAAAAAAAAAATTCTTGCAAAAAAATTAAATTTTTTAATTAACAATTAAAAAATAAGGGTTGATCATAGAGGGGTGAAAATTTAGGGTTGCATGCATTTTTGTATGCTGTATCGTGAAAAAATGAAAACAAAAAATTTTGTCTAAAAAATTAAAAAAAAAATTTAGGGGTGGACCACCCTTAACATTTAGGGGGATGAAAAATAGATGTTGATCGAATATCCACCCTGGCCGATATGCACGCTAAGGATCACGAAAATCGGTCGAGCCGTTTTGGAGGAGTTCGGTCCCGCACACCGTGACACGAGAATTTTATATATTATATATATAAATATTTTTTCTCGGGTTCTTGGTTAAAAAATAGAAATATATTTTTTCGATATCACATTCTGAGGATATTCAATTGTTTATTGTAATCCCGGGAAAGTATACATATAAAAATGCTTGAAAGAAATAGGATATGGACCTTGTTACGTCCGGGTGTTAATGGGGTAACAATTGTAGTAGTTCCTTAAATTTGAGACTAATCACTTAAGATTATATGTCTCGGGAGGCGGGAACCGCGCCTATGAGTAATCGTATGTCAGGGTTATACGAAGCTACACACTGCGTAAGTAATTAAAACTGGGTCATTGCTTGGGCTAGGTCAGGCACGAATGAGCGATAGAAGAAGAATATATGGTGAGGCTTTCGCCTACCTCCGAAGAGGCCGCTTCCTGGGCTCAAAAGAGCTATTCACGCACGTATATTTGTCCTACCTTCACCATAACGGAAACACAGCCAAGATCGCGGACAAGGAAAAACCGCTGCTCTCTTGTGTTTGTACACATTCATTGAGCAGTGAATGAATGAGCGACAGCAGATGTGGTAAGGGCACTTAAAAGAGATATAAAAAGAAATATACCTGTTAGCTGTAGACATGATGTTGAAAAGGAAAACAACCGCCCTGGTTGAGATGAGTTTCTTTGAATGTTTAGGTTTATCTTAATTAATAAATAATGGTGAATAATTAAGGGTTTATTTCAAAGACAAGTTTTAACACTGATTATTTTGAATTGAGATTTTTATTTAAATTTACGTAACTACTTTAGGATTACACTGTTAATTTATTGACTGGTTGATTATTAACTTGAATTTAAACAAATAGTGTAGCTTTGAATAAACGAAGTGGAGTAAGTTATTGAGAGATAAAATGGGGAAGGGTTATAATTGTGGTAAATAAATTTTGCGACTGAAGACTGGTTCGCGGATTGCAATATGTTTTATAACTTCAGCTATCCCCCTAGTCCCCTCTGATGGTTGCGGTTTGTTCCGTTGGGATTCTAATATGTTAATTTTTAGGTTTTGGTAGGTATGTGTGAGCGGTCCCGTAAATAGAACATGAAAATCTTAGAACTGATAACGAGAGTAGCAAGAGTTTCGTTGTTCCCGTGGGACGTTAGGATGCCGGATTCTGGCCCGTGCCCCCTCGTTAAAATTTTATTTCTTTTTAAGTGGTTTGATATGAATATAGGTTAAATAGAGAACGGTTTGAAAATTACTTATTTTTCGAGCAGCAAGAATAATAAGAATTTAAAAATTTGTTATCAACGAACTAGCTTCCGCGATGTTAAAATTTCTACTGCTGTTTCTATTGTCTGAACTAGGGTTTTTATACGTATCGTTGCTCTCCATAGTTGATTATTATTCGCATAATTTAGTGTATAAATGTAATTTCTTGGAATCCGCGCATGTTAAATTTTTTTACATCGGACGTTCACATGCTCAAATTTTGTACTAGTAGTACGAAATGAGAAACGCCCATATTCTTAATTTTTACCATCTCAATGTTATTTAGATAGGGTTTGTTTTACGAGATGCTGAACGCGCGTATGCTGGTTTTTTACATCGGACGTCGAGTGCTCAGATTTTGCACTCCCAATGCTATTTAGATGGGTTTTGTGGTACGAGATGCTTATCGCTCGTGCGCTTAATTTTTACATCGGACGTTCGGTGCTCAATTTTTACCAATGGGTGTATTTTAATGGGAGGTGTTATATTATTTCGGTAACTGGAGTGGGGTATTAAGCCTACCACCTTCTTACTAATACTAATGTCCCGATCTCTTATGATTATTACCCCGATACTCTATATTTTAATAGTTATTGGTATCCGTACTGAGGAGAGAGTTACCTTACTGGCATATGATTATTTATCATAGAAAAAGTGTGTCAAATTGATGTTGAGTTGTTTGGACAGTACGACACAGTCTAAAGTCCGGAGAGTAGGGGTAAGTAAGTGTGAAAGAAGGATAGCAGAGGTTTATTGATAGAAGAAAAATCTATCCGAATTACATGAGACCGTAACAATCTCTTCACAAAAGAACTAAAAATTTTCAAAGTTTCGTAAGATTTTGACGTTAGAAAGCCCTAGTAAAGCTAGTTTATTTATTTTTGCGATTGTATGTGTGAGTTAGGGGGATATTCTGGTCAAGGAGCTTGAATTTAAGGTAATTTTTGAAGTGTCGTAATGAAAAGGCAATCAATATTTTTACTGTTCACTCTGCACGACCCATAATACGAAGCATCAGAGAGTTTTTTATGATCAAAAAATTGGTTTGCCTCAGTTTTACAACTATTTAATTAATTACATGATTGGTAATCCACCAAGTGTACTTAATTTGCGCATCATTCGATAGATAATTTAATGGAAATTAATTCTGTTACTGGTGAAAATCAATTTAAAATAATAAAACAAGAAAAAAATATCAAAATAGTTAGAATAAAATTCCTGTCAATCAGCACATTTTCCATCTGAAACACAATAACTTGTGTAGAAATTCACGAATTCTGTCAGTTGTTTTTTTTAATATCTTGAGATCCACTTTGCAGAGATTGGTATTGAAAATGGTCATCTTATTTAGTGTTGTGTAATCGTTATTAAAGAAAAACTAAAATAATAAAAAAAATACAGATGAGTGTTTGTATACCTATATAAATCCGTATCAGTAAATCTTCTACTGACGTGCACAACAGCAGATGTTGACGCACACTCAGTGCGCAT
>CAJNRD030000849.1:0-11946 GCA_905319865.3 Cotesia congregata
CGGGAAGCAGTTCGTCAGATTGCAAGGTACTTTGTCAAGTCTCGTGGGCAAAATTCGACTGTGGTTAGCACCCGGTCTTATTGACTCTTCTGGACAAGATTTTAATTGTTAATTGGGATTTATAAATTAAATTAATTGTTGGGTTTTATTAAATTAATTTAATTACTGGTTAGATAAAATTGCTAGAAAATCCTGTGGTCCGACACCCGGGAAATATTAGTTAACCTTGAGACGTAGGTGGTGTTAAGATAATTACGCGCCATTTTATAGTCAGCGTTATAAATTAATTTAATTAATTATTGAGAAATTCCGGTTGAGTAAAATTAAATAATTATTAATAATATTCGGTTAATTAAATTTAATTTATGGATCGTTTATTGTAAAATTTTATAAGAAAGTGGTGAAATAGTTTTGTTACTACGCAGTAAGTTTTAATTGCGAGTCTAAAATTCACAAGGTCACGTTTACTGGCGTCATATTTATTCTATTGTGTTGAAAATAGTCACCGGACAATTTCGTCAATTTGGCTAGATGATTTATAATTAATTTCAATAAGTGACGGTTGGGTTATGAGTGATAGAGAGTGGAATCGTGAGTGAATAGCTTCTGAGATATGGTACGATCTTCCCTCTAGATCAGGAGTCATTATAAAATTGGTTATTGGTAATTCGGATATTGGTAAAGGAAAAGTGGAGGTCATGTGGTCCTCGTACCCGTGAATTATGGTACGGTTTCCCCTCTGTTTCGCGGGTATTAGTTAAGTAATTTTATTATGGAAAATTTGGCAATAGAATTTATAGAGTGCGTGTGAGTGTGATATTGTTGAATAAATAATTGGTAACCACGAATTATTGATTTTATTCATTTCCAGTTATTTTCCTAAATCTCTCTACCCTGTAGATTATCTCTCATGTCTCTTACGGTTTCCAGGATACCGTTGTAACAACCTGGTGGCGCCTTAAATTTAATATCTTGTATAATAGTCTCATGGTATTTGGAGTTATCATCTAATTAATAATTTAGGCTGCTATTGAACGGCGGAAATAAAACTCCCCGTTACAATCTTTCGTATGTTTTATTCGTAGTCAGTTAATCGGATGCCGGCTTTTGATTTCTTTGATGGCGTTGCTGGGCTTTGTCCGTGTATTGTTGATATGTTGTGTTGGTATCTCGTTGCTCTAGGTGATGATGACGAGGTTGAGTCGGTTGTATTGGTATTTGAAAGTTCGAATGTTTCATTGAATTTTCCTTCAGTTTGTTTTTGTTTCTTCTTCTTGATTTTTCGTAGGAGTTTTAGGCAGTTGCAGGAGCAGCCGCAGTAGTAATAGCTGAGGAAGAATGTAAGGGACGTAATGATTGAGAGTATTGCTCCTGTGTTTGCTACGGTGATGAGTCGATGTTTTGATTCTTCTTGATGGTGAAGTCCGATTTGTGTGAGTCTATTGTTGTTTCCTTCGAGGCTATCGCCCCATGGTGAGAGTAAGGTGTTTTCTGCTATCGGTTCTACGGCGATATTTGTTCGTAGATGTGGTGGCTTGGGCTGTTCAGTGAGGTTCGTCGCTAGGGGTGTTAAATTTATACCGGGGAAAGCGTAGATTCCGCTTGTTTCTTCCTCTTCTTCGGTCCCTTTGACTATGAGACGATTATTCGTTAAGACACAGCCGGGTGATAAGGTGAAGGTACCGGAGCCGTGTAGTTCGTGTTCAATCCGAGGAGTCGTGTCACAAGTTGTTATGAAAATTTCTGGTTTGCAGGTAGAGTAAGCCCAGGAGTTCGGTTGTTGTAGTTTGAATAGCTGTGTAGAGCATTTTGGTAGTATGCAAACATCACATTGGTGTAGAGTTTCATTGGTTGGATTTAGGTAAAGTTGGAGTTCGCATTCGGTGCTGTCTTTTACTGGTTGGAGCGGTATGTTGGTTTCACAGGCTAGATCTGTTGAAATAATTCTACAACCTTTTATGGTTTCTGAGTCTACTAGATAATATTGATTTTGGAAGGCGTCTATGGCTAGATACTCTTTACTCGGCCGTACTAGTAGGCTTCTCATGGTTCCTCCGATTGTTTGTGGTACTGGAACTGGTCTTATTCGGTATAATTGAAAGGTAATTTGGTTAAACAGTGGGAGAGTGATTAAGATTAGGAACTTATTTCCTATTCTTCCTGTGTTTACTTTGGCGACGTTGGAGAGAGTCTGGATATTTATGTGGTCTACTGGTTGAGGAAGATTTAAGTGTGGGAAGCGAGTCATGATATCTCTGGTTGCGTTTTTCAGTTGTTCGGGTGATAGAATTCTTCCCGGGATGTTTCCTCTCTTTGTATCTTCTATAGCTGACTCGGCTTCTTTGAGGTAGCGTATCAATTTCGTTGTTCTTTGGACTCTTTCGTCGGCTCTTTGCATGAAGTGTATGCGTAATTTCAATTTTTCAATTTCACTTCCGACTTGTGTTGCGTAGCGGTTGATGGTGTCGGATAGTAATGTGACTCTTGCTTTGGTTTTATTTTGGTCAGAGATGACTTTGTTTATTTCTGATTTTATTATGTGAGTTGAGTTGTTCATCAGTGTTGTTATTTCTCTTTGATCGTTGTATAGTTTGTCGATTTCTGTGGAGATGTGTTCGTGGTCGTCGTAGTCCATGAGTCCGAAGGCCTTTCGTGCTATGGAGCCTACGAATCCAAACCAAGGCGTCCTTCGATTGCGAATTTTTGGGATGTTTTCGACTTGTTTAAGATTTTGTTTTAGTCGATTAACTACGTCTTGTCTGTCTTTTTCTAGTTCTTTTAATATAGCTTCCTTTCCTAAGATTGCGCACTCGAAGAGGGGGGAAGTAGGACAGGCAAGTTTTGCGACTTTCACGATCGTCTGGTGACGTCATCTCTTGCCAGGGGGATACGTTGATAATGGCTCCGATGTCTATGGTGGAGATGATTTTCCATTGTCGTTCTATGAGATGAATTGTGTTACCGCTTCTAACAGCGGTTTTTCTGTAACAGGAGTGTATTATATTTTATTCGATGGCTCGTTTTAATTTACTAGGGTGTTTAATTAAACGTTTTCCGTTTGGGAGTTCTAATATTAAACACCCTTTGTCGGTGATGTCTACGATTTCGAAAGGGCCTTTATAATACACGTCAAGTTTATTTTTGCGAGTTTCATTTAGGTTATATACAAAATCTCCTATTTGGAAGTCTATGGGGTGTAAGTTTTTGTCGAATCTTTCTTTGGATCTTAATTTTGACTCGACTAGTGAATCGCGGGCGACGCTGCGAGTATGGCTTAGGCGGTTCATTAAGTCCACTAAGTAGTCGGGATATGTTTCGATTTTTTCGTAGTCCGGGAATTCAGTTGGAGCACGTGCCTTTTTCCCGTATACTAACTCGTACGGGGTGAATTTTGTCCCAGTGTGGACCAAGGTGTTGTAGTTGAACATGGCCATTGGTAGATATTCGTCCCAGTCTGAGTATGATTCGACGAAAACTCGGAGGTATTCAACAAGAGTTTGATGACTTCTCTCCAGAGATCCATTGGCTTGAGGGTAGTAGCCAGAGGTGGTTACTCTCCTTATTTTTAGAATTTCTGACATTTTTGCCAGTAGTTTGGAGGTGAATGACGTTCCTCTGTCTGATAGGATTGTTCTGGGGCATCCGTATAGGCAGATGTACTGGGTGATCAGGGCTTCTGCGACGGTTTGTGTCCTGATGTCTGGTACTGCTATGGCTGCGCAGTGTTTTGTGAAATTATCTTGTATGGTGAGAATATGTACGTTGCCTTTTGCCGTCATAGGTAGTGGTCCTACGGTGTCTATCGAAATTTTTTCGAAGGCGTCGGATGGTGTGTCAGTTATAACCATGGGTTGTTTAGTTTTTATTCGAGATAATTTCTTTTGTTGGCATGTGTCGTATCTCAGGATGTATTGATAGATTTGTTCTTCATTCCGGGCCAATAAAATTTTTCTCTTATCCTCCAATATGTTTTGAGGACTCCTTTGTGTCCTCCGATAAGGCTTGCGTGTTTTTCTTTGATGATCTCAGGTCGCAGTTCCTCGGATGGAATGGAGATTTCGCCGTCACAGAGAGTTATCTGTACGGGGCAGTCTCGGAGTTCTTTTAATAGGTGAGGTTGTATGTTGATAGTTCCGAGTCCGTCTCCTTTTTGAGCCATTCTTATGGAGTGTATCTCGTATCGTTCTAAGGCGAGGCGGAAGCTTTGAAGTCCGTTTATTAGGTCTTCGGTTGATATTTTTGTTCGGTGATACTCGCCGGTAAAGATAGTGAAGATCCGATATTTGCCAATTTTTGTCACCAGGACGTCTCCTTTGCGTGGTTTGGCTTGTTTCAGATCGTCTGTGTCGATGAATTTAAGATCTCGAAGTAGTTTCGCTGTGGGAGTGGAGAGTTCACAATCTGTAGTAAGGAAGTGAGCGATGTTATCTCGAGCGTATGTGAGTCCATCTCGGCTGGCTATTAGTTCTACTACTCTTAATTCATCAGGTTTATCTTGTGCTGGTTCTATTGGCTCAGTAGATTTTTCCATCCCCCCCTCTAGGGTTTTGTCTAGGGGTAGGTTATTATTTGGGTCTATGTCCTCTTCGGAAGATGTTTCTGGAGGTCCTAGGATGGTTGTTGCTTTTCTCTCGGGTTTGTGAGATTTTATTGACGCGGTAGAGTCGTTGGTTGTTGGTGTATTTGTACTTTTTGGATTTTTTTGAGGCGTCAAGGTTACAGATGTTTCTAGAGAAGTCGTGTCTTCTTCGTTAGGTTGCACTGGGGGTAGAGGTAGGTTATCCCTGTCTTCTGGTGTTTGAGGTGCTGGATCTAGGAAGGAGACTCTTTTCTTTGACTTCTCGGTAGTGTCGGGCGCTGCAGTAGAAGTTGTGGCTACAGGAGACCCGACATCTAAAAATCGGCTAGAGCTCGCACCAGGTGAGTCTGTGGTATTCATGGTTGGTAATTCTGACAATCTGGTTCTCATTTGAGTAATCACAGATTGGTCTGGTATGGGTCTGTAAGGCGTTGACCCTTGATGATCGCTGGTGTCGATCACAGATCCTGTTACTGGGTCCCATTTGATCCCTTTTGCTTCAAAGTTTTCGATCATTGTGCGGACTAGTGTTGGTGTTTCCGGGGCTAGCCGGATCGTGGTTTCAGTAACATCGGATCCAGGTGTGAGGTCATCTGTGGGAGGTCTATCTTTATCGAGTTCAGGGCTTTCGGTTGTAGATTGGGCTAGTATTATTGTGTCGTCTGGCTCGCTGATAGCGCTGGTACTATCTTGGTCCTCGTTAGCTTCCTCGGAGACAAATTCGTTTACGGCTATTTCAGCTTCTTCGCTGGCTTCTCCGGGGTCTTCTTGTTCGTTGAGAGTTTTCTCCATTGATCTTATTTGTTGGAAATTTTCGATAGATCTTTTTACTTCCTTTATTACGTTAGGACTTGGTATTGGTACTGGTCGCCACCAGTTAGAATTTCCCTTGGGTATTGTTGGGGATAAGGGAGGACGGGACGGGGTGTGATTTTGATCTTCTGATAATTCTTTGAATGTTCTTATGGTGTTGTGAACATTGGGTGTGGTCTCTGCTGATGATTCTGTGACTTCTTCAGATGATTTTGTCTGTTGTAGAGCTACGGGGGTCTCTTCTTCTTCTTCTTTATCTCCGTCGTCGCCGGAGTCGAAATAGGCCGGGGGAGTTAGTTCCCTAATTGAATCTCTAGCTGGTAGAGATGGGCTAGCTTCCCCCCCTCTAGGCTCTGGAGTGTGGAACACGTCGTCATCTCCAACCCGATCTTGGACTAATCCTTGGACTTCTTCGTCGTTGCTGGAGGTGGCGGGTTCTATGTAATTAATAGGATTTTTGTGAGATCCTCTGCGTAGTTCGGAGCGTAATCTTGAGGCGATTGTTTGTCGAATCTCTGGAGCGCTTTTGAGGGCTGGTCGATTTTTTGAGCCTAAAGGTCGTCCAGGTCTTCGTTTTGGAGGGTCTATGGTGACCTTTTCAACTCCATTTGCGGGTAACAGGATGGCTTCTGGAGTATTTGTTTGGTTACTGATTATTGAGGGTTCGTGTGTCTTCCTTCGCTTGGAGCTCCGGTTTTTCTTCTGGGCGTCCTGTCGGGTTATAGGAGAGTGCATCTGCGTATTGATCTCCGACGTTAGTCCGGATGGCGACCTTGAAATGGAACTCATTGATTTTTGATCGCCATTTTCGTTGTCTGTCTGTGAGATCGTGTGTATCTCGTAGCCAAGCTACGCAGGCTCTTTTTGTTTGGACGGTGAATCTTTTACCGTATAAGTAAGGCCGGAACTGTTGGATGGCGTAGACTACGGCAAGACATTCTTTTTCGTCTGGGATATAGCGTAGTTCTGCATCTCGTAGGATTCTGGATGTACAAGCTACGATTTTTCCATTTTTATTGAGGTCTTCTGTTGAGTCAGTGGAGTCTGTTTCCTGGCTCAGGATACCTGCTATACCTTTTTCCGAAGAACTGACCGCTAAAACGAAGGGCTTGTCGAGATCTGGGTATGAAAGGGTTGAATTTTCACACCAGGCATTTTTGATGTTCTGGATTGCCCTTTCAGCCTCTTCGGACCATTTAAAAGGTTTTGTTTTTCGAGTTAAATCGGTTAACGGTTTAGCTCGAATGGCGTAGTTGTCGATAAACCTGCGATAGTAGTTTGCCAGGCCGAGGAATTTTCTCATCTCTCGTTGATTACGCGGATTCGGAGCGTCTCGGATAGCTTGGATTTTCCTAGGATCAGGTTTCACTCCGTCTCGAGATATTACGTGTCCGAGATAGTCGACTTCTGTGCATAGAAATTTACATTTGTCATCAAATTGTTCATCATCCTTTGGAAGGTGGCTGGGGCTCCTTCTAGTCCGAAGGGCATTCTTTCGTACTCGAAACGCCCGAAAGGGGTGGAGAAGGCTGTTTTGTGGGCGTCTTCAGGGTCCATTTTGATCTGGTGGAATCCACTGGCAAGGTCGAAGACGCTGAAGAGCAGAGAGTCTCCTAGCTGGTCCAAGATGCCGATTATGGAAGGTAGTGGATATGCATCTCCCACGGAGATTTTATTTAAGTCCCTGAAGTCGATTACCATTCTCCATTTCTTTGCCCCTGTTTTAGGGTCTGATTTCTTCGGAACTACCCACACCGGGGAATTAATTATAAGGAGATTTGGAATTTCTTATAATTCCTTGTTCCAATAAATTGTCGATTTGTCGCTGTATTTCATCTTGATGTTGCTTGGGGAACCGGTATTGTTTTACGTATACTGGTTTGTCAGTCGTAGTTGGAATTTTACAAGTCGCTCGGTTTGAGCATCCTAGTTTATCCCCAGGGAGATGAAAGATGTCGGTAAAATCGTGTATTATTTCTGTAATTTGTTCACGTTGTTCTGTGTTAAGATCCTTTAGAGGAAATTTATTTAAAATTTCCGGTGCTCGTTGTTCAATGGTCTTAATATCTGTTGGACGGTCGTCTTGGGAGTCACTGGAGCTGTTGGAAGGATCTTCAACGTGAAATTCATAATCTTCGAGGATTTGTGGCTCCAGTTCAATGGTGACGGGTTCGTTAGTCGTATTAAATACCATACAGGTAGCTGTTTCGCCATCTACAGTGACTAAGGCTTCGCCCATAAACAAGCCTATTGGAAGATCTATTCGCGGTAGATATCCTTGAGTTAACCCCGGATTTTTGATGGGGACTGGAGCTATCATTTTTGTCCTGGGAGGTACGGTGAAGGTAGATGGCTCGTAGATGTCCAGGCTGAAAGGTATAGGTTCTAGCGGTCGAGCCATGATGGTGAGAGTTTGTTCGTAGTACGAGATCTCGGCTTTCTCACGGTCTAGCCAGTCGTTTCCGATTATCCCCACTCCGGGGACCGGTAGGTCTTCTTTGCTTACTTGACACTGGACTGGTAGGCCAAAAATTTTTAACTCGACTGTACCGAGTGTTTGTACTGCTTCTCCGCTGATTCCTCTGGCGATGAGTCGGTTATTTGGATTGATGTAACTGGAAGATCTATTCGCGGTATATATCCTTGAGTTAGTCCTGGATTTTTGATGGGGACTGGAGCTATCATTTTTGTCCTGGGAGGTACGGTGAAGGTAGATGGCTCGTAGATGTCCAAGCTGAAAGGTATAGGTTCTAGCGGTCGAGCCATGACGGTGAGAGTTTGTTCGTAGTACGAGATCTCGGCTTTCTCACGGTCTAGCCAGTCGTTTCCGATTATCCCCACTCCGGGGACCGGTAGGTCTTCTCGGCTTACTTGACACTGGACTGGTAGGCCAAAAATTTTTAACTCGACTGTACCGAGTGTTTGTACTGCTTCTCCGCTGATTCCTCTGGCGATGAGTCGGTTATTTGGATTGATGTAAGTTCCGGGTTGGAGTGCTGATTGATTGATGATGGTGACGTCTCCTCCTGTATCGATGATAAATCTCTGGTATTTTCCTAGCAGGACCGGACAGGATAAGTCAATCTTTGGGCCCCCGCCTACTGCGAGTAATTGAGACTCGCAGGATCCTCTCTTGATGACAAAAGGTATCGGGCGGACCGGCTGACTTCTCAGTACCATCGTGTGCCAATAGAATGAGATGTTGGCTTGTTCTTTGGCGAGAAATTCGCTCCCGAGGATGGCTAGGTATCCTCCTAGTCTGTGAGGTACTATCCGGAACGGGATGGATTTGTCAAACAGCGTGAGTGTGATGAGTCCAATGATCGGTTGTTTATTGGTTCCGATCCCCCCCGATTGTCCGAGATTTTCATAAGTGAAAGTGGTGTCGTCAGCTAAGGCTTCGATGCTGATAAAATTATAGTTTGCTCCGGAATCAATCAGTATTTCACAGTTGTTGTTGAGAAATTTGGGATTTTTAACTGTGACTACTGGTCCTCGGCCGGTGACTAGGGCGATTCCGTCTACTGGTTGTATTGACGGTACATGGCTGCCGTCATTTGTTGAGGTAGTTGGGGCTGGCTCGTCTTTACCTCGGTCTGACGAGTGCCCATCACGTTTAAAGAAGGTTCTAAAGGGTCTTCTTCCTTCTTTAGATTTCTTTTTGGGCATCCTGGGCAGTTGCAAATTTCTGAGCTCTTAATGTGTCTTTCGAGTAGTACTGGTGATGACTCAGGATATATTTCTGTAGATGTAACTGGGGGCGGCCCTTGCGGTTGCGTGGATTGCACTACTCCATGGGTTCTCGTTTGTGGGTATTGGGGGCGTTGAATTCTAGGATAATATTCGGGTTTTTGAGATGAATATTGGGTTTTGGCTTGAGAGGAGTATTGTGGATTATACTGAGGGTTGTATGGGGGGCGGGAGGTGTAGGGTTTATAAGAGGGATTATAATTTACGGAATAATTTGGATTCTGGTAAGTGTTCTGATATTTTTTTTGATTATAATTAGGGTTTGTGGAGAACGCCATGGCTTGCGGTGCTTCGCAATCTGACTCTTCACAGTCAGCATTTCCACAAGGAGGTAATCCATACCAGGTCGGAGTAGGCTCAGAGTATCCTTCGTAGGAAGCTTCTTCTTCGGATGCGAAATTCGGTGTGCCCTGTGAGTGATATGCAAAAGCAACTGGTTTAGGACTAGTATAGAGTTCTGTCTCTGGTTTGGTCCAGGGATGTCCTTGGGCTGGAATGTGTGATTGTTGATTCTGGTTGTTTTGAAAGTATCCTCGTGGACCGTTGTTACGAGGATAATGATTTCCGTGTCGGTTTTGAGGAAACTCTCGTTGAGAGGGCTTTGGATTTTGAAGCCTCATGTTGTTGTTGTACTTCAGTGCTTGGTCCTGGATTGACTCGAAAAGGGCGGTCAGAGTTGCATATTGACGAGTTGAGGCGAGGCATTTTAGGTAATCTGGCAAAGATTCGAAAAATAAATCGACTGCTAATCGGTGGGCTTGATTTGTGATTGCCTCGCGGTCGTCATCCGGGACTGCTGCTTGGATTTTCCGGAGGATGGACCGTAACCGATAATAGAAGCTTTCTACTGCCTCATAAGTTCCTCTCTGGGCTGAGGTTAGTTTTGCGAGATTTATACGGAGAGGATCTCCGAGTCGGAAGTGACTACGTAGAACGCTGACGAGTTCTTGTACGGTGTGGATTTCCATATCTTCTACTACGTTCCTTGCAAGACCCTTGAGTTTTCGTAAAATACGACTGATGAAGGGTCGTTGGTTAGTTTCGGGCATCATATGGAGCCATTCTTTTAGCTGGCGGTCGAATTCTTCGTAGCTGACATCTCCGTCTCCGGTGAAAGTGGGAAGAGCTTCCTCCATCTCTTTGGTGATTTTGTAATAATTCTTTTCAGGTTCTTCTCGTGTGAGACTGAACAATTTGACTCCAGGTCGATTGGCGTTATTGGCTTCCTCTTCCTCTCTGCGGCGTCGTTCAGCTTCTCTGGCTGCTGCAGCTGCTGCTGCTGCTGCTGCAGTTTGTTCTGGGTTAGGAGGTGCCATGATGATTGTTGTTTTCTCGACTGAGTACGTATTTTAAACAGTCCGGCTGGAGCTGGGACGTTGCTTATTATTTTGGGCTTCTTGGATGATGGTTCTTCGACCAAGCAATTTAACTGGATTACTGCGATTTGATTTATCCAGTTGATAACTTTCGTACGTGCGTCAAAAGGGACTGATTCGTTCAGATCTGGTAACGGTCTTTCCTCTACATTCCTCGATGGAATTCGGATTTGTCGGGGTTTAATACAATTTTCCGGTTTATTAATGAGAGTAGTCTTCCTTTCTCTTATGACCGGGGTAGAGGAGTTTGCAAACGTAGGATCTTCCCAAATTTAAAACCGCTTCGCGAATGTCGTACCATTAATTATTTTCTTTTGGGTGCTATAATTGGCACTCCACGACTTGATCAAAAGGTAAAAAAAAAAAATAAAACAAAGGACGAATTGATAGAGGAGAAAAAAAAAGTTTTTAATTTAGATCAATTGGTACTATGAAGCCTTGCCCTGTATAATTTTGAATCAAGATTTTCTATGATTTCTCGTTGCTCGATAGACAGCAGCGAGAAAGAAAACTTGAGTCGCAAAAATATAAAGAGTTAATTTGCGGTTTGCTAAATCGGCAGATCAATCTCAAGAACGGTCTCGTTGCTCGATAGACAGCAGCAACGTGTCTTGAAACTGATTTCCGTATCAAGGCACTGCCAGTATCGCAGCAGAACCTCGTAAGCAAATGTAAATTTTACTCAACGGTAAGTCACGGCTGTGAGTACGATAAATATGATATGGTTAGTTCTAACTCAACAAAAAAAAATTTATTAAAACAGTAAAAATATATTAAGTCTATTGATACTATGTAGCTTTGCCTAGTATACTGTTGACTCAAAATTTCCTGTGAATTTTCGTTGCTCGATAGACAGCAGCAAAAGAGAAAACTTTGTATCTCAACAGTGTAAAGAGTTGACTTACGGTCCGCTAAATCGGCAGATCAATCTCAAGAACGGTCTCGTTGCTCGATAGACAGCAGCAAGGTGTCTTGAAACTGATTTCCGTATCAAGGCACTGCCAGTATTGCAGCAGAACCTCGTAAGCAAATCGTAAGTTTTACTCAACACTAGGTCACAGCTGTGAGTATGATAAGTATGATATAGTGACACACTGACCGAGATATCAACGTACTTCACAAAATTTCCGCGTCAGCAAAAGAAAAATGTGTAAGTATAAGAGTACAATGACTCGTAGCCTACACGTAACGTGATACCAAACGTATTACGATAATGAATTTAAATGGACGAGATTTAAAGAGTGTCAATGAACTGAAATATAATTTGTCAGCAAAATAAATGATTATGTGCAAGAGTTTAATAATAAATGGTACTTTTATTCGAAATTAAAAAAAAATAATAAAGAAGTATTTTAAAATTTAATAACTTTATGAGTTTAAAGAGTTGATTTTAAAGCAAGATTGAGATAAAAGATAGGAATATGAAAA
>CAJNRD030000986.1:0-36690 GCA_905319865.3 Cotesia congregata
GATCCGATATGTAAATTCTGGTTTATAGTAGTTTTAAGCAATACCAAGATACAACAGTAGAAACATAGGTTAAGAAATATTGTTTAGTATAAGTTTCCCCTGAACGAGCCAGAACGAGTCAGTACGAGAGACCGATGGGGGAACGAGAGGTATAGTGCGTAGGCAAAAGCAGTTAAAAAGCATGGTAATGACGGACTATGGACGTAACAAATATTGAGTTAGTTGTCAACGAACGAGCAGTGGTAAAAATGTCAAGAAAAAGAGATAGGGAAACTGAAGAGAGAGAGTCACACCAGCCAGTTAGTTAGTCAGTCCGCTAGGTGTTGACCGAAGAGGTTCCAGTTTCCACCATCCGTGGTCCAGCAGACATTTTTGTGAGGAGAACGACGTCAGAAGAAGGTCTAGTAGCCTTTGAGAAGACCTGGTAACCAAAATACCCATCGTCAGCCGAAGAAGAAGACGTTGTCAAGTAGTCGTCCAATGTACATAGTTAATGGTCCAATGTACATAGTAAATCAACGTCCAATGTACATAGTAAACCAATCGTCCAGTGTAAATAGTACAATCGTCCAGTGTATATAGTAAATCAACGTAGTAGTCCACTCCATAGTCATTGTCAAAGTGTGTCAGTCAAAATCACACACCAGTGCTAAAAGTCAAAGAGTTGCCTATACGCCTATCCAACAACGAAGGATCCAGTGCCGAGATGAAAGATCCAGCGAGTTAGCAGTCCAAGGAGGAGAAGACGTCGTCAACGATTCCTCCCATGTTTTAGAATTAGAGTAATGAAACCAAATGATATGATTGTAATTAGAGTTTTGATTTGGTTATATATAAGTTTTGTAATGGTGGACGAGAAATCCACAAACCTTTCTTCATAAAAATTGTCATAGGAATTAAGTTTGCGTCTTTTTCTTTTATAAGTAAGGGGGTGTGACGCGCCCCTATATTTTATATAAAGTTAATAAATAATGTATTATTTATTAATTTATAAGAGTATTTTATTGTGAGTGCGAGAGAAAAGACAGCCGCGCGCAGCCTACTCGAGAAAAGAAAGGGAAGAGAGAGAGACGGCGGGAGCGCCGGAGACAAGCCAAGAGTAGGGGAAGCAGCCGGCAGACCCAGGAGCATAGTTCTCGCGCGCGCCGTAAGGCAGCGCGGTGTAGCGCAGACTGTCCGCGCGCAGACTCTTGCTCCAGAACTGTTAAAAGCGATTTTCTGATCACTTTTTGCCAGATCAGCTTGAGCTTCTGACGAGAGTGGTACACTTACTGAAGAAGTCTTGAGTGCTGTGTTGAGCAGCATAGGAGGTAAGAATATTACTTTCTATATAAACTGTCCTCGCAGTAGATCTTTTTGTCACCAGGCTGACCCGGGGTACCTAGGTCGCCGAATAGCCCCTATTGAACTGGTGGGGGGGGGCGAGGTTGTGGTACACGACCTGTCGTTCTCGAAACGAAATTGGAGAATATAAGCTAGGAGGTTGGCGACACCTGGATGGGGAGGTACTCTCCGTCGGAACACCTAGGGGGAGATACGGCTGGGCGTCGGGGTACCTGACACGATCCCGGTATCTCTATATTGGTAACCAAGCTTCTCTTGGTTAAGAGAGGGGGCTAGGGGGAGACAGATAGGTCCGCGGTCGCGACGCGTTGTCCCGTAGGCTGCAAACTAGAAGCACGGCTTGTCAAAAAGTAGGTTACGGTTTGTCGAGAATAATTGTAAATGTATATATTAGATTTTGGGGTAAAAGTAAGATAATACGTATGTCTATGGTTTGTAATGTATGGAGTATTGAATATTGTATAGTTGTATTGTATCTTGGTTTGCAATAACGAATTTGAGTTTATTATTATTTTTATGAGATTTGGTGAATAAATTAACCTTATAGTTGGAATCTGTGTTATTATTTGGCTAATATTAGTTAGATGTAAGTTTATCTGTGTTGCGTGATCCCCATCCCGACCCTGGACACGGCGAGCTTGAGCACGGGGAAGTCGTGTTTATCACAACGAGGCTTTCAAACCTTCCGCAACGTCACAACTTATAGGGCCTCAATCAATTTTACTTGAGTTTGACCTACTTTTTTATATTTTTCAAGGCCATCAAGGTGAAAATACACTGAAAAATTATTAAGAGTGAGAGAGGATGACCTAGGAGAAACCCTGTAATATTTAAGGACCATAAAAAATTTTAAGTTACAAAGAAACCTGATTATTAAGGCCCCAATCGATAATACTTGGGTTTGACCTACTTTTATTGACTTGTCAAGGTCGTACAAGGTCAAAATCGGGTCATCAAAAATTTAGATAGACGGAGGATAACTCAGGTGGTACCCTGTATTTTCTTAAGACCATAAGAGAATTTGAGGGCATATCGAATCCTGATTTTTTGGGCCTCAATCGATAATACTTGGGTTTGAACTACTTTTATTGATGTGTCGAAGTTGTACAAGGTCAAAATAGGGTCATCGAAAATTTAGATGGACGGAGGATAACTCAAGAGGTACCCTGTAATTTCTTAAGACAATAAGAAAATTTGGGGACATTATGAAACCTGATTTTTTGGGCCTCAATCGATAATACTTTGGTTTGACCTACTTTTATTGATTTGTTAAGGTCGTACATGGTCAAAATAGGTTCATCAAAAATTTAAATGGATAGAGGATGAATCAGGAGGTACCCTATAATTTTATATGACAAAAAAAATATGCAAGGGAATGGAAAAAACTGATTTTTTTGGCATAAATCAATTTTACTTGAGTTTGACCTACTTTTTTATATTTTTAAGGCCAAACAAGGTAAAAATAGGCTCACTGAAAATTTAGAGGGAGAGAGGGTGGCTCAGAAGGTACCTTGTACTTTTATAAGACCATAAAAAATTTTAAGGGCATGAAGAAACCTGATTTTTTGGGCCTCAATCGATAATACTCGGGTTTGACTTACTTTTATCAATTTTTCAAGGTCATACAACGTCAAAATAGGTTCAAAAAAAATTAAAATCGACAGCAGATGACTTAGAAGGTACCCTTCAATTTTGAAGGTCAATTAAAATATTTTAGGGCATAAAGAAACTGGATTTTTTGGGCCTAAATCAGTTGTACTTGGTTTTGACCTACTTTTATTAATTTCTCAAGGTCATACAACGTCAAAATAGGTTCAATAAAAATTAAGAGGGACAGTAAATGACTTAGCAGGAACTCTGTAATTTTTAAGGACCATAAAAAATTTTTAGACATAAAGAAACCTGATTTTTAAGGCCTCAATCGATAATACTTGGGTTCAACCGACTTTTATTGATTTGTCAAAGTCGTACAAGGTCAAAATAGGGTCATCAAAAATTTAGATGGACGGAGGATAACTCTGGAGGTACCCTGTAATTTCTTAAGACAATAAGAGAATTTGGGGGCAGAATGAAACCTGATTTTTTGGGCCTCAATCGATAATAGTCGGATCCGACCTACTTTTTTTGATTTGTTGAGGTCGTACAAGGTCAAAATAGGTATATCAAAACTTTAGATGGACTGAGAATAACTTAGGAGGTACCCTGTAATTTTTATAAGAGCATTAAAAATATTTGAGGGCTCAAAGAAACCTGATTTTTTGTGCCTAAGTCCATTATCCTTTTGTTTACATACTTTTCTTTATATTTCAAGGTTATGCAACGTCAAAATCGGTTTAATAGATATTGAGAGGGACAAAAGATATCTTAGGAGATACGCCGAAGTATTTAAGGACTAAAATAAATTTAAGGTCATAAAAAAACCTGATTTTTTGGGCCTCAATCATTGATACTTAGGTTCAGCGTCCTCTCATTAATTTTTCAAGATCATTAATATTTATGGGCATGAAAAAAACTAATTTTTTTGACCTAAATCAATGTTTCTTGAGTTTGACCTACGTTTTTATATTTTTCAAGGTCAGACCACGTAAAAATATGCTTAATAAATATTAAGAGTGAGAGAGGAGGTACCCTATAATTTTATAAGACCATAAAAAAATTTAAGGGCATATAGAATCCTGATTTTTTGGGCCTCAATCAATAATACTGTGGTTGGACCTACTTTCATTAATTTTTCAATGTCATACAAGGTTAAAATATGTTCAATATGAATTAAAAAGAACAGCAGATGACTTCGAAGTTACCCTTTGATTTTGAAGGTCAATCAAAAAATTTAAGGGCATAAAGAAACTGGATTTTTTGGGCCTAAATCAATTGTTCTTGGTTTTGAGCTACTTTTATTAATTTTTCAAGGTCATACAACGTCAAAATAAGTTCAATAAAAATTGAGAGGCACAGTGAATGACTTAGGAGGAACCCTGTAATATTTAAGGACCATAAAGAATATTAAAAGCATAAAGATACCTGATTTTTAAGGCCTCAATCGATATTACTTGGGTTTGACCTACTTTCATTGATCTGTCAAGGTCGTACAAGGTCAAAATAGGGTGATCACAACTTTAGACGGACGGAGGATAACTCACGAGGTACCCTGTATTTTCTTAAGACCATTAGAGAATTCGAGAGCAAAAAGAAACCTGATTTTTTTCGGCCTCAATGGGTAATACTCGGGTTTGACCTACTTTTATCAAGTTTTCAAGGTCATACAAGGTCAGAATAAGTTCATTTAAAATTCAGAGGGACGAAAGATAACTCAGGAGGTACTCTGTGAATTGATAAGACCAAAAATCAATTGAGGGAATCAAAAAACCTGATGTATTAGGCCTAAATGCACAGTACTTGGGTTTGACCTACTTTCATTAATTTTTTTAGGTCATACAGAGTAAGAATAGGTTCATTAAATATTCTGAGGGACGTAGGATGACTCAGGAGGTACTTGTTTATTCTATATGAACAAAAAAAAATTTAAAGGCATATAAAAACCTGATTTTTTGTGCCCAAATCAATTTTACTTGTGATTTACCTACTGTTACTGATTTTTCAAGGTCATACAAGGTCGGAACGGATTCGATAAAAATTAAGAGGGACAGTGAATGACTGAGGAGGTACTCTTCGATTTTTAAGGACCATAAAAAAATTTCAGGGCATGAAGAAACCTGATTTTTTGTGCATATATCAATTGTTTTTCGGTTTGACCTACTTTCATTAATTTAGCAATGCTTTACAATCTCAAAATAGGTTTAATGAAAATTAAGAGATTATAAAGAAATTATATTAGACCTAAATCAATTTTTCTTGAATTTGACCTACTTTTTTATATTTTTCATGGTCAAAAAAGGAATATAGGTTAAAAAAATATTAAAAGAGAGAGAGGATGACCTAAGAGTTACCCTAAAATTTTATAATGCCATAACAAAATTTAAGGGCATAAAGAATCCTGATTTTTTGGTCCTCAATCAATGATACTTTAGTTTAACCTACTTTCATTAATTTTTCAAGGTTATACAAGGTCAAAATAAGTTCAATAAGAATAAGAAAGGAAAGCAAATGACTTAGATGGTACCCTTTGATTTTGAAGGTCAATCACAAAATTTTAGGGCTAAAGAAACTGGATTTTTTGGGCCTAAATCAATTGTACCTGGATTTAATTGACTTTCATTAATTTTTCAAGGTCATACATCGTAAAAATAGGTTCAAAAATAATTAAGAGGGACAATAAATGCCTTAGCAGGAACCCTGTAATATTTAAAGACCATAAAAAATTTGTAAGGCATAAAAAAACCTGATTTTTCAGGCCTCAATCGATAATACTTGGGTTTGACCTACTTTTATTGATTTTACAAGGTCATACAAGGTCAAAATAGAGTTATCAAAAATTTAGATAGACGGAGGATAACTTAGGAGGTACTCTGTAATTTCATAAGACAAAAAAAATATTTAAGGGCATAATAATAACTGATTTTTTTGGCCTATATCAACTTTACTTCAGTTCGACCTACTTTTTTATATTTTCAAGGCCAAACAAAATAAAAATAGGCTCAATAAAAATCAAGATGGCAAAAGGATGACTGAGGAGGTACCCTGTAATTTTATAAGACCATAAAAAAATTTAGGGGCATAAAGAAACCTTATTTTTTGGGCCTTAATCGATAATACTTGGGTTTGACATACTTTTATTAATTTTTCTAAGTCATATATGATCAAAATAAGATCAATATGAATTATACGGACAGCGGATGACTTATAGAAGGTACCTGTCGATTTTGAAGGCCAATCAAAAAATTTAAGGGCATAAAGAAACTTGAATTTTTGGGCCTAACTCATTTGTACTTGCTTTTCACCTACTTTTATTAATTTTTCAAGGTCATACAACGTCAAAATAGGTTCAATAAAAATTTAGAGGTACAGTGGATGACTTATGAGGATCCCTGTAATTTTGAAGGACTATGAAAAAATTTAAGGTCATAAAGAAACTGATTTTTTTGGCCTCAATAGAAAATACTTGGGTTTGACCTACTGTCACGAATTTTTCAAGGTCATACAAGTTTAAAATATGTTCAACAAGAATTGAGACCTTCATTAAATGACTGAGAAGGTACTCTTTGATTTCAAGGCCCATAAAAGAATTTGGGCCATAAAGCAAATGGATTTTCTAGGCCATAATATAATACTTTGGTTTGACCTACTTTTATTGATTTGTTAAGGTCGATCAAGGTCAAAATAGGTTCATCAAAAATTTAGATGGACGGAGGATAACTCAGGAGGTACCCTGTAATTTTATAAGACTATAAAAAAATTTTAGAGCATATAAAAACCTGGATTTTTGGGCCTAAATCTATTATCCTTCAGTTTGACATACTTTTCTTGATATTTCAAGGTCATGCAAGGTCAAAATAGTTTCAATGAAAATTGAGAGGGACAGAAAATGACTTTTAAGATACCCTTTGATTTTTAAGGTCTATAAAAAAATTTAAGGGCATAAAGAAACCTGATTTTTCGGGCCTAAATCGATTGTACTTGAATTTGACCTACTTTCATTAATTTTTCAAGGCAATAGAAGGTAAAAAAAGGCTCAACAAAAATTAAGAGGGTCAAAGGATGACTCAGGAGGTACCCTGTATTTTTATAAGACGATAAAAAATGTGAGGGTTTAAAGGAATCTGATTTTTTGGCCTAAATCCATTATCTCTCGGTTTGACATACTTTTCTTCATATTTCAAGGTCATGCAAGGTCAAAATAGGTTTAATTAATATTCATAGGGACGGAGAATGTCTTAGGAGCTATTCTGTAATTTTTAAGGACTACAAAAGAATTTAAGGGCTTAAAGGAACCTGATTTTTTGGGCCTCAATCGATAATACTTTGGTTTGACCTACTTTTATCGAATCGTTACGGTCTTACAAGGTCAGAATAGGTTTATCACAAATTTACATGGACGGAGGATAACTCAGGAGTTACCCTGTAATTTTTTAAGACCATAAAAGAATTTGAGGGCATAAAGAAACCTGATTTTTTGGGCCTTAATCTATTATCCTTCGGTGTGACATTCTTTTCTTAATATTTCAAGGTCATGCAAGATAAAAATAGGTTTATTAAATATCGAGAAGAACGAAAGATGTCTTGAGAGGTACCCCGTAATTGTCAAGTTCTATAAAAAAATTACAGGGCAAAAAAAATATCTGATTTTTTGGGCCTCAATCGATAATACTTGGATTTGACCTACTTTCATTGATTTTTCAAGGTCATATGACGTCAAAATAGGTTTATCGAAAATTCCAAGGGACAGAGGATGACTCAGAAGGTACCCTGTAATTTTATAAGACCTAAAAAAAATTTAGGGCATTAAAAAACCTGATTTCTTAGGCCTAAATCAATTTTAGTTGAGTTTCACCTACTTTTTAATATTTTTCAAGATCACACAAGGTCAAAAAAAGTTCAATAATTATTGACAGGGACTACTAATGACACAAAAGGTGACCTGTAATTTTTAAGGGGACATAAAAAAATTTAAAAGCATCATGAAACCTGATTTTTTGGGCCTCAATCAGTTGCACTTGGGTTTCACCGACTTTAATTAATTTTTTAAAGTAATACAAGGTCAAAATAGGTTCAATAAGAATTTAAAGTGTTCGTAGATGACTTAAGAGAAACCCTTTAATTTTTAAGGACTATAAAAAAAATTGAAGGGCATAAAGAAACTATATTTTCTTGGTTTTAAGCTATAAAACAAAGGTTTGACAGACTTCCATTAATTTTTCAAGACCATACAATGTAGAAATAGGCTCCATAAAAATCAAGAGGGGAAAAGGATCACTGAGAAGATAGCCTGTTATTTTCAAAGACCATAAAAAAATTTGAGGGCTTAGAATAACATGATTTTTTTGGCCTAAATCGAGTATCCTTCGGTTTGACATACTTTTCTTTATATTGTAAACTCATGCAAGGTCAGAATAGGTTTAATGAATATTAAGAGGGACGATAGATGTCTTGGAAGTTAATCCGTTATTTTTAAAGACTCCAAAAGATTTTAAGGGCATGAAGGAACCTGATTTTTTGGGCCTCAATCTATAATACTTGGGTTTGACCTACTTTTATCGATTTGTGAAGGTCTTACAAGGTCAGAATAGGTTCATCAAAAATTTAGATGGATGAAGGGTAACTCAAAAAGTTTCCCTTAATTTTATAAGACCATAAGAAAATTTGAGGCATAAAGAAACCTGATTTTTTTGGGCTTAAATCTATTATCCTTTGGTTTGACATACATTTCTTGATATTTCAAGGTCATGCAAGGTCGAAATATGATTGATAAATATCGAAAGGGACGTAGGATGTCTTAGGAGGTACCCCGTAATTGTCAAAGACTATAAAAAAATTTAGGGGCATAATGAAACCGGATTTTTTGGGCCTCAATCGATAATAATATGGTTTGATCTACTTTCATTAATTTTTCAAGGTCATACAACATCAAAATAGGTTCAATAATAATTAAGAGGTACAGTGGATGACATAGAAGGAACTCTGTAATTTTAAAGGACTATAAAAAAATTTAAGGGCATAAAGAAACCTGATTTTTTTGGGCCTCAGTAGAAAATACTTGGGTTTGACATACTTTCACGAATTTTTCAACGTCATACGAGTTTAAAATATGTTCAATAAGAATTGAGACGTTCAGCGAATGACTCAGAACGTACTTTTTGATTTTAAGGCCGATAAAAGAATATGGGCCATAAAGGAAATGGATTTTCTGGGCCATAATATAATACTTTGGTTTGACCTACTTTTATTGATTTGATAAGGTCGAACAAGGTCAAAATAGGTTCATCAAAAATTTAGATGGACGGAGGATAACTCAGGAGGTACCCTGTAATTCTATAAGACCATAAAAAATTTTAAGGACTTAAAAAAACCTGATTTTTTAGCCTCAATCGATAATACTTGGGTTTGACCTCCTTTTATTAATTTTTCAAGGTCGTACAACGTCAAAATTTGATCAATGAGAATTAAAAAAGACAGCAGATGACTTAGAAGGTACCCTTTGATTTTGAAGGTCAATCAAAAAATTTTATGGCATAAAGAAACTGGATTTGTTGGGCCTAAATCAATTGTACTTGGTTTTGACCTACTTTTATCAATTTTTCAAGGTTATACAACGTCAAGTTAGGTTCAATTAAAAATAAGAGGGACAGTGAATGACTTCGAAGGAACACTGTAATTTTTAAGGACCATGAAAAAATTTTAGGCATAAAGAAACCTGATTTTTAAGGCCTCAATCGAAAATACTTGGGTTTGACCTACTTTCATTAATTTTTCAAGGTCATAAAAGGTCAAAATAGGTTCAATAAAGATCAGAAAAGACAGCAGATGACTTAGAAGGTACCCTTTGATTTTGAAGGTCAATCAAAAAATTTTAGGGCATAAAGAAACTGGATTTTATGGGCCTAAATCAATTGTACCTGGTTTTAAACGACTTTTATTATTTTTCAAGGTCATACAACGTCAAAATAGGTTCAAAAAAAATTGAGAGGGACAGTGAATGACTTAGGACAAACCCTGTAATATTTAAGGACCATAAAAAATATTTAAGGCATAAAGAAACCTGATCTTTAAGCCCTCAATCGATAATACTTGGGTTTGACCTGCATTTATTGATTTGTCAAGGTCATACAAGGTCAAAATAGAGTCATCAAAAATTGAGATGGACGAAGGATAACTAAGGAGGTACCCTGTAATTTTATAAGCCAAAAAAAATATTTAAGGGCATAACAAAAACTGATTTCTTTGGCCTACATCAATTTTACTTGAGTTTGACCTACTTTTTTTATATTTTCAAGGCCAAACAAGGTAAAAATAGGCTCAATAAAAATTGAGATGGCGAGAGGATGACTAAGGAGGTACCCTGTAATTTTATAAGACCATAAAAAAATTCAATGGCATAAAGAAACCTGATTTTTTGGGCCTCAATCGATAATACTTGGGTTTGACATACTTTTATTAATATTTCAAGGTCATAGATGGTCAAAATAAGATCATTATGAATTAAAAAGGAGAGCGGATGACTTATAGGAGGTACTCTTCGATTTTGAAGGCCAATCAAAAAATTTAAGGGCATAAAGAAACTTGATTTTTGGGCCTAAATCGTTTGTACTTGGTTTTCTTCTACTTTTATTAATTTTTCAAGGTCATACAACGTCAGAATAGGTTCATCTAGAATTAAGAGGGACGAACGATAACTCAGAAGGTACTCTGTGAATTTATAAGACCAAAAAACAATTGAGGGAATCGAAAAACCTGATGTATTAGGCCCAAATGCACAGTACTTGGGTTTGACCTACTTTCATTAATTTTTTTAGGTCATACAAAGTAAGAATAGGTTCATTAAATATTCTGAGGGACGTAGGATGACTCAGGAAGTACTTGTTTATTCTATATGAACGAAAAAAAATTTAAAGGCATATAAAAACCTGATTTTTTGTGCCCAAATCAATTTTACTCGTGATTTACCTACTGTTACTGATTTTTCAAGGACATACAAGGTCGGAACCGATTTGATAAAAATTGAGAGGGACAGTGAATGAATTAGGAGGTACCCTTCGATTTTTAAGGACCATAAAAAAAATTTCAGGGCATGAAGAAAACTGATTTTTTGGACATAAATCAATTGTTCTTTGGTTTGACCTGCTTTCATTAATTTATCAAGGTTATACAATGTCAAAATAGGATTATTGGAAATTAAGAGAGAGACAGGATGACTCAGGAGGTACTCTGTAATTTTATACGACCAAAAAAATATTTAAGGGCATGAAAAAAACTGATTTTATTGACCTAAATCAATTTTTCTTGAGTTTTACCTACTTTTGTATATTTTTCAAGGTCAAACACGTTAAAAATAGGCTCAAAATATATGAAGAGGGAGAGAGGATGACCTAAGAGGTACCCTGTAACTTTATAAGACCATAAAAAAATTTAAGGGTATAATGTATCCTGATTTTGCGGTCCTTATCAATAATACTTTGGTTTGACCTATTTTCATTAATTTTTCAGGGTTATACAAGGTCAAAATAGTTTCAATAACATTTAAAAAGGACAGCGGATGACTAATAGAAGGTACTCTTTGATTTTGAAGGCCAATCAAAAAATTTGAGGGCATAAAGAAACTTGATTTTTTGGGCCTTAATCATTTGGACTTCGTTTTCACCTACTTGTATTAATTTTTCAAGGTCATACAACGTCAAAATAGGTTCAATAAAAATTAAGAGGTACAGTGGATGACTAAGTAGGATCCCTGTAATTTTGAAGGACTATAAAGAATTTTAAGGGCATAAAGAACCTGATATTTTGGGCCTAAATAGAAAATACTTGGGTTTGACGTACTTTCACGAATTTTTCAAGGTCATACGAGTTTAAAATATGTTCAATAAGAATTGAGACGTTCAGCGAATGACTCAGAACGTACTTTTTGATTTTAAGGCCGATAGAAGAATTTGGGCTGTTACGTGTGAGCCTACACCTGGTCATTTACCTTGTTTTTGACCTACTTTCATAAATTTTTCAAGATTATAAAACGTCAAGTTAGGTTCAATAAATAATAAGAGGGACAGTCAATGACTTCGAAGGAACACTGAAATTTTTAAGGACCATGAAAAAATTTTAGGCATAAAGAAACCTGATTTTTAAGGCCTCAATCGAAAATACTTGGGTTTGACCTACTTTCATTAATTTTTCAAGGTCATACAAGGTCGAAATAGGTTCAATAAGAATCAGAAAAGACGGCAGATGACATAGAAGGTACCCTTTGATTTTGAAGGTCAATCAAAAAATTTTAGGGCATAAAGAAACTGGCTTTTATGGGCCTGAATCAATTGTACCTGGTTTTAAACGACTTTAATTATTTTTCAAGGTCATACAACGTCAAAATAGGTTCAAAAAAAATTGAGAGGGACAGTAAATGACTTAGGACGAACCCTGTAATATTTAAGGACCATAAAAAATATTTAAGGCATAAAGAAACCTGATTTTTAAGCCCTCAATCGATAATACTTGGGTTTGACCTACTTTTATTGATTTGTCAAGGTCATACAAGGTCAAAATAGAGTCATCAAAAATTGAGATGGACGGAGGATAACTAAGGAGGTACCCTGTAATTTTATAAGACAAAAAAAATATTCAAGGGCAAAACAAAAACTGATTTTTTTGGCCTATATCAATTTTACTTGAATTCGACCTACTTTTTTATATTTTCAAGGCCAAACAAGGTAAAAATAGGCTCAATAAAAATTGAGATGGCAAGAGGATGACTGAGAAGGTACCCTGTAATTTTATAAGACCATAAAAAAATTCAATGGCATAAAGAAACCTGATTTTTTGGGCCTCAATCGATAATACTTGGGTTTGACAAACTTTTATTAATTTTTCAAGGTCATAGATGGTGAAAATAAGATCATTATGAACTAAAAAGGAGAGCGGATGACTTATAGGAGGTACTCTTCGATTTTGAAGGCCAATCAAAAGATTTAAGGGCATAAAGAAACTTGATTTTTGGACCTAAATCGTTTGTACTTGGTTTTCACCTACTCTTATTAATTCTTCAAGGTCATACAACGTCAGATTAGGTTCATCTAGAATTAAGAGGGACGAACGATAATTCAGAAGGTACTCTGTGGATTTATAAGACCAAAAAACAATTGAGGGAATCAAAAAACCTGATGTATTAGGCCTAAATGCACAGTACTTGGGTTTGACCTACTTTCATTAATTTTTTTAGGTCATACAGAGTAAGAATAGGTTCATTAAATATTCTGAGGGACGTAGGATGACTCAGGAGGTACTTGTTTATTCTATATGAACGAAAAAAAATTTAAAGGCATATAAAAACCTGATTTTTTGTGCCCAAATCAATTTTCCTCGTGATTTACCTACTGTTACTGATTTTTCAAGGTCATACAAGTTCGGAACGGATTCGATGAAAATTGAGAGGGACAGTAAATGAATTAGGAGGTACACTTCGATTTTTAAGGACCATAAAAAAATTTCAGGGCATGAAGAAAACTGATTTTTTGGACATAAATCAATTGTTCTTTGGTTTGACCTTCTTTCATTAATTTATCAAGGTTATACAATGTCAAAATAGGATTATTGGAAATTAAGAGAGAGACAGGATGACTCAGGAGGTACTCTGTAATTTTATACGACCAAAAAAATATTTAAGGGCATGAAAAAAACTGATTTTATTGACCTAAATCAATTTTTCTTAAGTTTTACCTACTTTTGTATATTTTTCAAGGTCAAACACGTTAAAAATAGGCTCAAAAAATATGAAGAGGAAGAGAGGATGACCTAAGAGGTACCCTGTAACTTTATAAGACCATGACAAAATTTAAGGGTATAATGAATCCTGATTTTGCGGTCCTAATCAATAATACTTTGGTTTGACCTACTTTCATTAATTTTTCAGGGTTATACAAGGTCAAAATAGTTTCAATAACAAGGACAGCGGATGTTTTATAAAAGGTACTCTTTGATTTTGAAGGCTAATCAAAAAATTTGAGGGCATAAAGAAACTTGATTTTTTGGGCCTTAATCATTTGGACTTGGTTTTCACCTACTTGTATTAATTTTTCAAGGTCATACAACGTCAAAATAGGTTCAATAAAAATTAAGAGGTACAGTGGATGACTAAGGAGTATTCCTGTAATTTTGAAGGACTATAAAAAATTTTAAGGGCATAAAGAACCTGATATTTTGGGCCTCAATAGAAAATACTTGGGTTTGACCTACTTTCACGAATTTTTCAAGGTCATACGAGTTTAAAATATGTTCAATAAGAATTGAGACGTTCAACGAATGACTCAGAACGTACTTTTTGATTTTAAGGCCGATAAAAGAATTTGGGCCATAAAGGAAATGGATTTTCTGGGCCATAATATAATACTTTGGTTTGACCTACTTTTATTGATTTGATAAGGTCGAACAAGGTCAAAATAGGTTCATCAAAAATTAAGATGGACGGAGGATAACTCAGGATAAACCCTGTAATTCTATAAGACCATAAAAAATTTTAAGGACTTAAAAAAACCTGATTTTTTTGGCCTCAATCGATAATACTTGTGTTTGACCTTCTTCTATTAATTTTTCAAGGTCGTACAACGTCAAAATTTGATCAATGAGAATTAAAAAAGACAGCAGATGACTTAGAAGGTACCCTTTGATTTTGAAGGTCAATCAAAAAATTTTCGGGCATTAAGAAACTGGATTTTTCGGGCCTGAATCGATTGTACTTGGTTTTACGAAACTTTTATTAATTTTTCAAGGTCATATAATTTTAAAATAGGATTGATAACAATTGGAAAGGACAGTGAATGACTTAGAAGGAACACTCTAATTTTTAAGGACCATAAAAAATTTGTAGGCATAAAGAAACCTGATTTTTGAGGCCTCTATCGATAATACTTGGGTTTGACCTAGGTTTATTGATTTGTCAAGGTCGTACAAGGTCAAAACAGGGTCATCAAAAATTCAGATGAACGAAGAATAACTCAGAATGTACCCTGTATTTTCTTAAGACCATAAGAGAATTTGAGGGCATAAAGAAACGTGATTTTTTGGGCCTCAATCGATAATTCTTGGGTTTTACCTACTTTTATCGATTCGTTATGGTCGTACAAGGTCAAAATAGGTTCATCAAAAATTTAGATCGACGGAGGATAACTCAGAAGGGACCCTGTAATTTTATACGACCGAAAAATGATTTAAGGGGTTAAAAAACAATGATTTTTTTGGCCTAAATCAATTTTACTAGAGTTTAACCTACTTTTTTAAATTTTCAAGGCCAAACAAAGTAAAAATAGGCTTAGTAAATATGAAAAGGAAGAGAGAATGACTCAGGAGGTAGCCTGTAATTTTATAAGACCATAAAAAAATTAAAGGTTATAAGAAACCTGATTTTTGGGCCTCAATCGATAATACTTGGGTTTGACCTACCTTTAATAATTTTTCAACGTCATGCATGGTCAAAATAAGATCAATGAGAATTAAAAAGGACAGCGGATGACTAAAAAGGTACCCTTTGATTTTGAAGGTCAATCAAAAAATTTTAGGCCATTATGAAACTTGATTTTTTGCGCCTAAATCAATTGTACTTGGTTTTGACCCACTTTTATTAATTTTTCGAGGTCATACAAGGTCAGAATAGGTTCATCTAAAATTTAGAGGGACGGAAGATAACTCAGGAAGTACTCTGTGAATTTATAAGACCAAAAAAAAATTTGAGGGAATAAAAAAACCTGATTTTTTTAGGCCTAAATGCATTATACTTGGGTTTGACCTTTATTTATTAATTTTTTACGGTCATACAAAGTAAGAATAGGTTCATTAAAAATTCAGAGGGTCGTGGGATAACTCAAGAGGTACTTTTTTATTCTATATAAACGAAAAAAAATTTAGGCATATAAAAACCTGATTTTTTGTGCCCGAATCTATTTTAGTGGTGATTTACCTACTGTTATTGATTTTTCAAGGTCATACAAAGTCGGAACGGATTCGATAAAAATTGAGAGGGACAGTGAATGACTTAGGAAGTACCGTTCGATTTTTAAGGACCATAAAAAAATTTCAGTGCATGAAGAAACCTGATTTTTCGGGCCTAAATTAATTGTTCTTGGGTTTGACCTACATTAATCAATTTATCAAAGCTATACAATATCAAAATAGGTTTAATGAAAATTAAGAGAGAGAAAGCTTGACTCAGGAGAATCCCTGTAATTTGACGCAACCAAAAAAATATTTAAGGGCATGAAGAAAATTGTTTTTTTGAACTAAATTGATTTTACTTGAGTTTAACCTACATTTTTATATTTATCAAGGCCGAACAAGGTGAAAATAGGCTTTAAAAATATTAAGAGGGAGAGAAGATGACCTAAAAGGAACCCTGAAATTTTATAACACCATAAAAAAATTCAAGGGAATAGAAAATCCTGATTTTGTGGCCCTCAATCATTAATACTCGGTTTGACCTACTTTCATTAATTTTTCAAGGTCATACAAGGTCAAAATAGGTTCAATAAAAATTAAAAGGGACAGTGAATGACTTAGATGGTACCCTTTGATTTTGAAGGTCAATCATAATATTTTAGGGCATAAAGAAACTCGATTTTTTAGGCCTCAATCGATAATACTTGGGTTTGACCTACTTTTATTATTTTATCAATGTCATACATAGTCAAAATAAGATCAATAAGAATTTAAAAGGACACCGGATGACTTATAGACGGTACCCTTTGATTTTGAAGGCCCATCAAAAAATTTAAGGGCATATAAAAACTTGATTTTTTGGGCCTAAATCATTTGTACTTTGTTTTTACCTACTTTTATTAATTTTTCAAGGTCATACAACGTCAAAATAAGGTCAAAATAAATCAAGAGGTACAGTGGATGACTTAGGATGTACTTTTTGATTTTAAGGCCGATAAAAGAATTTGGGCCATAAATGAAATGGATTATCTGGTCCTTATTGGATTGTACTTGGTTTTGACCTACTTTTGTCAATTTTTCATACGGCGTCAAAATAGGTTTAATAAAATTTAAGAGGGACAGTGTATGACTTAAGAGGAACCCTGTAATTTTAAATCATCATAATAAAATTTAAGGGCATTAAGAAACCTTATTTTTTTGGCCTTATTCGATAATACTTTGGTTTGACCTACTTTAATTAATTATTCACGGTCATACAAGATCAGTATAGGTTCATCGAAAATTCAGAGAGACGGAGAATAACTCAGAAGGTACCCTGTAATTTTGTAATCCAAAAAAAAATTTAAGGGCATAATAAAACCTGATTTTTTGTTCCCAAATCAATATTATATGTGATTTACCTACTGTTATTGATTAGACAAATTTGAGGGCAAGAAGAAACTTGATTTTTTCGGCCTCAATCGATAATACATGGGTTTGACCTACTTTTATTAATTTTTCAAGGTCATACAAGGTCACAATCGCTTTATCAAAAATTCAGAGGGTCGAAAGATGACCCAGGAGGTACCCTGTAATTTTTATAATACCATTAAAAAAATTTAAGGGCTTGAACAAACCTGATTTTTTGTGCCTAAGTCCATTATCCTTTCGTTTGACATACTTTTCTCTATATTTTAAAGTAATGCAAGGTCAAATCGGTTTAATAAATATTGAGAGGGACAAAAGATGTCTTAGAAGGTACGCCGTAATTTTGAAGGACTATAAAAAAATTTAAGGGCATTCAGAAACCTAATTTTTTGGGCCTCAGTCGCTGATACTTGGGTTTAGCCTACTCTCATTAATTATTCAACGTCATACAACGTTAAAAAACCCTTAATAAGAGTTAAAAGGGACAGCGGATGACGTAGAGAATAGCCTTTGATTTGTAAGGACCATAAAAAAATCTGAGGGCATAAAGAAACCTGATTTTTTGTGCCTAAGTCGATTATCCTTCGGTTTGACATACTTTTCTTGATATTTCAATGTCATGCAAGTACAAAATAGGTTTAATAAATATCCAAACGGACAAAGGATGTCTTAGAAGGTATCCCGTAATTGTAAAGGACTATAAAAAAAATTAAGGACATTATGAAACCTGATTTTTTGGGCCTCAATCGATAATACTTTGGTTTGACCTACTTTTATTGAATTGTTAAGGTCGTACAAGTCAAAATAGGTTCATCAAAAATTTAGATGGACGAAGGATAACTCAGGAGTTACCCTGTGATTTTATACGACCAAATAAATATTTAAGGGAATGAAAAAAAACTGATTTTTTCGCCTAAATCAATTTTACTTGAGTTTGACCTACTTTTTTATATATTTAAAGCCAACTAATGTAAAAATAGGCTCAATAAAAATCATGAGTGAGAGAGGATGGCTCAAGAGGTACCCTGTAATTTTATAAGACCATAAAACATTTTAAGGGCATAAAGAAACCTGATATTTTGGGCCTTAATCGATTATACTTGAGTTTGACCTACTTTTATCAATTTTTCAAGGTCATACAACGTCAAAATAGGTTCAATAAGTATTAAAAAGGATAGCAGATGACTTAGAAGGTACCCTTTGATTTTGAAGGTCAATCAAAAAATTTTAGGGCATAGAGAAACTGGATTTTTTGGGCCTAAATTAATTGTACTTGGTTTTAACCTACTTTTAATGATTTTTCAAGGTCATACAACGTCAAAATAGGTTCAATAAAAATAAAGAGGGACAGTGAATGACTTAGAAGGAACGCTGTAATTTTGAAGGACCATAAAAAATTTTTAGGCATATAGAAACCTGATTATTACAGCCTCAATTAATAATACTTGGGTTCGACCAACTTTTATTGATTTGTCAAAGTCGTACAAGGTCAAAATAAGGTCATCAAAAATTTACATCGACGGAGGATAACTCAGGAGGTACTCTGTATATTCTTAAGACCATAAGTGAATTTGAGGGCATAAAGAAACCCGATTATTAATTTTATTAATTTTTCAAGGTCATACAAGGTCAGAATAGGTTCATCTATAATTTAGAGGGAAGGACGATAACTCAGAATGTACTCTGTGAATTTATAAAACTGAAAAAAATTAGAGGGGATCAAAAAACGTGATTTTTTAGGCCTAAATGCATTGTACATGGGTTTGACGTACTTTCATTAATTTTTAGGGCATACAAAGTAGGAATAGGTTCATTAAAAATTCAGAGGGACGTAGGATGACTCAGGAGGTACTTTTTAATCCGATATGAACGGAAAAAAATTTACAGGCATATAAAAACCTGATTTTTTGTGCCCAAATCAATTTTACCCGTGATTTACCTACTGTTATTGATTTTTCAAGGTCATACGGTGTCGGAACGGATTCGATCAAAATTGAGAGGGACAGTGAATGATTTACGAGGTACCCTTCGATTTTTAAGGACCATAAAAAAATTTCAGGGTATAAAGAAACCTGATTTTTTGGGCATAAATCAATTGTTCTTTGGTTTGACATACTTTCATTAATTTATCAAGGATATACAATGTCAAGAAAGGTTTAATGACAATTAAGAGAGAGACAGTATGCACCCTGTAATTTTATACGACCAAAAAAATATTTAAGGGCATGGAAAAAACTGATATTTTTGACCTAAATCAATTTTTCTTGAGTTTTACCTACTTTTGTATATTTTTCAAGGTCGAACAAGTTATAAATAGGCTCAAAGAATATTAAGAGGGAGAGAGGATGACCTAGGAGGTACCCTGTAATTTTATAAGACCATAAAAAAATTTAAGGGCATAATGAATCCTGATTTTCCGGTCCTCAATCAATAATACTTTGGTTTGACCTACTTTTATTAATTTTTCAAGGTTAAACAAGGTCAAAATAGTTTCAATAACAATTAAAAAGGACAGCGGATGACTTATAGAAGGTACCTTTCGATTTTGAAGGCCAATCAAAAAATTTAAGGGCATAAAGAAACTTGATTTTTTGGGCCTGAATTATTTGTACTTGGTTTTCACTTACTTTTATTAATTTTTCAAGGTCATACAACGTCAAATAAGGTTCAATAAAAATTAAGAGGTACAGTGAATGACTTAGGAGGATCCCTGTAATTTTGAAGGACTATAAAAAAATTTAAGGGCATAAAGAACCTGAAATTTTGGGCCTCAATAGAAAATACTTGGGTTTGACCTACTTTCACGAATTTTTTAGGTCATACGATTTTAAAATATGTTTAATAAGAATTGAGACGTTTAGCGAATGACTCAGAAGGTACTCTTTGATTTTAAGGCCGATAAAAGAATTTGGGCCATAAAGGAAATGGATTTTCTGGGCCATAATATAATACTTTGGTTTGATCTACTTTAATTGATTTGTTAAGGTCAAACAAGGTCAAAATAGGTTCATCAAAAATTTAGATTGACGGAGGATAACTCAGGAGGTACCCTGTAATTTTATAAGACCATAAAAAATTTTAAGGACTTAAGAAAACCTTATTTTTTGGGCCTCAATCGATAATACTTGGGTTTGATCTACCTTTATTAATTTTTCAAGGTTATACAACTTAAAAATTGGTTCAATAAGGAGTAAAAAAGACAGCAGATGACTTAGAAGGTACTCTTTGATTTTAAAGGTCGATCAGAAAATTTTAGGGCATTAAGAAACTGGATTTTCCGGCCTAAATCAATTGTACTTGGTTTTACGAAACTTTTATTAATTTTTCAAGGTCATATAACTTTAAAATAGGATCAATAACAATTGAAAAGGACAGTGAATGACTTAGAAGAAACACTGTAATTTTGAAGGACCATAAAAAATTTGTAGAAATAAAGAAACCTGATTTTTAAGGCGTCTATCGATAATACTTGGGTTTGACCTACTTTTATTGATTTGTCAAGGTCGTACATGGTCAAAATAGGGTCATCAAAAATTTAGATGAACGGAAGATAACTCAGAATGTACCCTGTATTTTCTTAAGACCATAAAAGAATTTGAGGACGTAAAGAAACGTGATTGTTTGGGCCTCAATCTATAATACTTGGGTTTTACCTACTTTTATTGATACGTTAAGGTCGTACAAGGTTAAAATAGGTTCATCAAAAATTTAGATCGACAGAAGATAACTCCGGAGGGACCCTGTAATTTTATACGACCAAAAAATGATTTAAGGGAATAAGAAACAATGATTTTTTTGGCCTAAATCAATTTTACTTGAGCTTGACCTACTTTTTTAAATTTTCAACGCCAAACAACGTAAAAATAGGCTTAGTAAAAATTAAAAGGGAGAGAGAATGAATCAGGAGGTACCGTGTAATTTTATGAGACCATAATAAAATTTAAGGTCATAAAGAAACCTGATTTCTTGGGCCTCAATCGATAATACTTGGGTTTGACCTACTTTTATTAATTTATCAAGGTCATGCATGGTCAAAATAAGATCATTAAGAATCAAAAAGGACAGCGGATATTTCAAAAGGTACCCTTAGATTTTGAAGGTCAATCAAAAAATTTGAGGGCATTGAGAAACTGTATTTTTTGGGCCTAAATCAATTGTACTTGGTTTTAACCCACTTTTATTAATTTTTTAAGGTCATACAAGGTCAGAATAGGTTCATCTAAAATTTAGAGGGACGGACGATAACTCAGGAAGTACTCTGTGAATTTATAAGACCAAAAAAAAATTTAAGGGAATGAAAAAACCTGATTTTTTTAGACCTAAATGCATTGTACTTGGGTTTGACCTACTTTCATTAATTTTTTTAGGTTATACAGAGTAAGAATAGGTTCATTAAAAATTCAGAGGGACGTAGGATGACTTAGGAGGTACTTTTTTATTCTATTTGAACGAAAAAAAATTTAAAGGCATATAAAACCCTGATTTTTTATGCGCAAATCAATTTTAGTGTTGATTTACCTACTGTTATTGATATTTCAAGGTCATACAAGGTCAGAACGGATACGATAAAAATTGAGAGGGACATTGAATGACTTAGGAGGTACCCTTCGATTTTTAAGGACCATAAAAAAATTTCAGTGCACCAAGAAACCTGATTTTTCGGGCCTAAATTTATTGTTCTTGGATTTGACCTACTTTCATCAATTTATCAAGGCTATACAATGTCAAAATAGGTTTAATGAAAATTAAAAGAGAAAAAGGATGACTCAGGAGGATCCCTGTAATTTTACACAACCAAAAAAATATTTAAGGGCATGAAGAAAACTGTTTTTTTGACCTAAATTTATTTGACTTGAGTTTGACCTACATTTTTATATTTTTCAAGGCCGAACAAGGTAAAAATCGGCTTTTAAAATATTGAGAGGGAGAGGGGATAACCATAAAGTTACCCTGTAATTTTATAAGACCATAAAACTATTTAAGGGAATATAAAATCCTGATTTTTTGGGCCTCAATCAATAATACTTTGGTTTGACCTACTTTCATTAATTTTTCAAAGTCATTCAAGTTAAAAATAGGTTCAATAAATATCGAGAGGTACAGTGAATGACTTAGGGGGAACCCTGTAATATTTATAGACCATAAAAAATTTTTAGGCGTAACGAAACCTGATTTTTAAGGGCTCAATCTATAATACTTGGGTTTGACCTTCGTTTAGTGATTTGTCAAGGTCATACAAGGTCAAAATAGATTCATCAATAACTGAGATGGACGAAGGATAACTCAGGAGGTATCTTGTAATTTAATACGACCAAAACACTATTTAAGGGATTAAAAAAAACTGATTTTTTTGGCCTAAATCAATTTTATTTGAGTTTGACCTACTTTTTTATATTTTCATGGCCAAACACGGTAAAAATAGGCTCAATACAAATTAAGAGGGAAAGAGAATGACTCAGGAGGTAACCTGTAATTTTATAAGACAATAAAAAAATTTAAGGGCATAAAAAATCCTGATTTTTCGGTCCTCACTCAATAATACTTTGGTTTGACCTATTTGCATTAATTTTTCAAGGTCATACAAGGTCAAAATAGTTTCAATAAGAATCAAAAAGGATAGCAGATGACTTAGAAGGTACCCATTGATTTTGAATGTCACTGAAAAAATTTTAGGGCATAAAGAAACTGGATTTTTTGGGCCTAAATCAATTGTAACTGGTTTTGACCGACTTTTATTAATTAATCAACGTCATACAAGGTCAAAATCGGTTCAATAAAAATCTAGAAGCACAGTGAATGACTGAGGAGGAACCCTGCGATATTTAAGGACCATAAAAAATTTTTAGGCATAAAGTAACCTGCTTTTTATGGCTTCAATCGATAATACTTGGGTTTGACCTACATTTAGTGATTTGTCAAGGTCGTACAAGGTCAAAATAGGTTCATCAATAATTTAGATGGACGACGGATAACTCAGGAGGTACCCTGTAATTTTATACGACCAAAAAAATATTTAACGGAATAAAAAGAACTGATTTTTTCGGCCTAAATCAATTTTACTGAAGTTTGACCTACTTTTTTAGATTTTCATGGTAAAAAAAGGCTCAATAAAAATCAAGATGGAGTGAGGATGACTCAGAAGGTACCCTGTAATTTTATAAGACCATAAAAAAATTGAAGGGCTTAAAGAAACCTGATTTTTTGGGCCTCAATCGATAAAACTTGGGTTTGACCTACTTTTATTAATTCTCAAGGTCATACATGGTCAAAATAAGATCAATAAGAATTAAGAAAGGACAGCAGATGACATATAGAAGGTATTTTTCGATTTTAAAGGCCCATCAAATAATTTAAGGGCATAAAGAAACTTGATTTTTTGGGCCTCAATCATATGTACTTGGTTTAACCTACTTTTATTAATTTTTCAAGGTCATACAACGTCAGAATAGGTTCAAAAAAAATTAAGAGATACAGTAGATGACTTAGGAGGTACTTTTTGATTTTAAGGCCGATGAAAGAATTTGGGCCATAGAGGAAATGGATTTTCTGGCCGTTAAGGAATTGTAATTGGTTTTGACCTACTTTTATTAATTTTTCAAGGTCATACGGCGTCAAAATAGGTTTAATAAAATTTAAGAGGGACAATGTATTACTTAGGAGAAACTCTGTAATTTTAAATGACCATAATAAAATTTAAGGGCATTAAGAAAACTTATTTTTTTGGCTTTAATCGATAATACTTTGGATCGACCTACTTTTATTAATTATTCAAGGTCATACAAGATCAGAATAGGTTCATCAAAAATTCAGAGGAACGAAGGGTACCTCAGGAGGTACCCTGTAATTTTGTAATCCAAAAAAAAATTTAAGTTCATAGTAAAACCTGATTTTTTGTTCCCAAATAAATAATATATGTGATTAACCTACTTTTATTGATTAGACAAATTTAAGGGCATGAAGAAACTTGATTTTTTGGGCCTCAATCGATGATACATGGGTTTGACCTACTTTTATTAATTTTTCAAGGTCATACAAGGTCAGAATAGCTTTATTAAAAATTCAGAGGAACGAAAGATGTCTACAGGCGGTACCCTGTTATTTTTATATGACCATTAAAAAAATTTGAGGGCTTAAAGAAACCTGATTTCAAATCAAATCGGTTAAATAAACATTAAGAGGGACAAAAGATGTCTTAGGAAGTACGCCATAATGTTTAAGGACTATAAAAAAATTTATGAGCATAAAGAAACCTGATTTTCTGGGCCTCAATCGGTGATACTTAAGTTAAGCCTACTCTCATTAATTTTTCAACGTCATACAACGTTGAAATATGTTCAATAAGAATTAAAAGGGACAGCGGATGACGTAGAATATAGGCTTTAATTTTTAAGGACCATAAAAAAATTTGAGGGCATAAAGAAACTTGATTTTTTGTGCCTTAATCTATCATCCTTCGGTTTGACATACTTTTCTTGATATTTCAAGGTCATGCACGAACATAATAGGTTTAATAAATATCGAAACGGACAGTGGATGTCTAAGGAGGTACCCCGTAATTGTCAAAAACTATAAAAAAAATTAAGGGCATAATAAAACCCGATTCTTTGGGCCTTAATCGATAATAATTTGGATTGACCTACGTTTTTTGATTTGTTAAGGTCGCACAAGGCCAAAATAGGTTCATCAAAAATTTAGATGGACGGAGGATAACTCAGGAGGTACCATGGAATTTTATACGACCAAAAAAATGTTTAAGCGAATGAAAAAAAATGATTTTTTTGACCTTAATTAATTATTCTTAAGTTTGACCTACTTTTTTATGTTTTACAAGGTCAAACAAGGTGAAAATAGGTTCAAAAAATATTGTGAGCGAGAGAGGAGGTACCCTGTAATTTTATAAGATCATAAAAAAACTTAAGGGCATAAAGAATCCTGATTTTATGGGCCTCAATCAATAATACATTGGTTTGACCTACTTTCATTAATTTTTCAAGGTTATACAAGGTCAAAATAGGTTCAATAAGAATTTAAAAAGACAGCAGATGACTTAGAAGGTACCCTTTGATTTTGGAGGTCAATCTAAAAATTTGAGGGCATAAAGAAACTGGATTTTTTGGGCCTAAAATAATTGTACTTGGTTTTGACCTAATGTTATAAATTTTTCAAGGTCATAAAACGTCAAAATAGGTTCAATAAAAATTTAGAGCGACAGTGAATGACTTAGAAGGAACACTGTAATTTTTAAAAACCATAAAAAATTTTTAAGCATATAGAAACCTGATTTTTGAGAACTCAATCGATAATACTTGGGTTCGACTTATTTTTATTGATTTGTCAAAGTCGTACAAGGTCAAAATAGGGTCATTAAAAATTTAGATGGACGGAGGATAACTCAGGAGTTACCCTGTACTTTCTTAAGACCATAAGAGAATTTGAGGGCATAAAAAAACCCGATTTTTTGGGCCTCAATCGGTAATACTAGGGTTTGACCTACTTTTATTTATTTTTTAAGGTCATACAAGGTCAGAATAGGTTCATCTAAAATTGAGAGGGACGGACGATAACTCAGGAGGTACTTTGAGAATTTCTAAGACCGAAAAAAATTTGAGGGAATCAAAAAACCTGATTTTTTAGGCCTAAATGCATTGTACTTGGGTTTGACCTACTTTCATTAATTTTTTTAGGTTATACAGAGTAAGAATAGGTTCATTAAAAATTCAGAGGGACGTAGGATGACTTAGGAGGTACTTTTTTATTCTATATGAACGAAAAAAAATTTAAAGGCATATAAAACCCTGATTTTTTCTGCCCAAATCAATTTTACTCGTCATTTACCTACTGTTAAATAATTTTCAAGGTCATACAAGGTCGGAACGGCTTCGATAAATATTTAGAGGGACAGTAAATGACTTAGGAGGTACCTTTCGATTTTTAAGGACTATAAAAAAATTTCAGGGCATGGAGAAACCTAATTTTTTGGGCCTAAATCAAATGTTCGTGGGTTGGACCTACTTTCATTAATTTATCAAGGCTATACAATGTCAAAATAAGTTTAATGAAAATTAAGAGAGGGACAGGATGACTCAGGAGGTACCCTGTTATTTTATATGACGGAAAAAATATTTAAGGGAATGAAAAAAAATGATTGTTTTGGCATCAATTAATTTAATTGAGTTTGACATTTTTTTTTATATTCACAAGGCCAAACAAGGTAAAAATAGGCTCGATAAAAATTAAAAGGGAGAGAGAATGGCTCAGGAGGTACCCTGTAATTTTATAAGACCGTAAAAAATTTTAAGGGCATAAAGAAACCTGATTTTTTCGGCCTCAATCGATGATACTTGGGTTTGACCTACTTTTATCAATTTTTCAAGGTCATACAAAGTCATAATCGGTTCAATAAGAATTAAAAAGGACAGCAGATGATTAGAAGGTAACCTTTGATTTTGAAGGTCAATCAAAAAATTTTAGGGCATAGAGAAACTGGATTTTTTGGGACTAAATTAATTGTACTTCGTTTTGACCTACTTTTAATAATTTTCCAAGGTCATACAACGACAAAATAGGTTCAATAAAAATTAAGAGAGACAGTGAATGACTTAGAAGGAACACTGTAATTTTTACGGACAATAAAAAATTTTTAGGCCTATAGAAACCTGATTTTTACGGCCTCGAACGATAATACTTGGGTTCGACCTACTTTTATTGATTTGTCAAAGTCGTACAAGGTCGAAATAGGGTCATCAAAAATTAAGATGGACGGAGGATAACTCAGGAGGTACCCTGTTTTTACTAAAGACCATAAGAGAATTTGAGGGCATACAAAAACCCGATTTTTTAGGCCTCAATCGGTAATACTAAGGTTTGACCAACTTTTATTAATTTTTCAAGGTCATAGAAGGTCAGAATGGGTTTATCTAGAGTTTAGAGGGACAAACGATATCTCAGGAGGTACTCTGTGAATTTTTAAGACCAAAAAAAATTTGAGGGAATTAAAAAAACCTGATTTTTTAGGCCTAAATGCATTGTACATGGGTTTGACCTACTTTCATTAATTTTTTTAGGTCATACAAAGTAAGAATAGGTTCATTAAAAATTCAGAGGGACGGAAGATGACTCAGGAGGTACTTTTTTATTCTATATGAACGAAAAAAGATATGAAGGCATATAAAAACCTGATTTTTTGTGCTCAAATAAATTTTACTCGTGATTTACCTACTGTTATTGAATTTTCAAGGTCATACAAGGTCGGAACGGATTCGATAAAAATTGAGAGGGACAGTAAATGACTTAGAAGGTACTCATCAATTTTTTAGGACCATAAAAAAATTTTAGTGCATGAAGATACCTGATTGTTCGGGCTTAAATCAATCGTTTTTGTGTATGACCTACTTTCATCAATTTATCAAGGTTATACAATGTCAAAATAGGTTTAATGAAAATTACGAGAAAGAGAGAGGATGACTGAGGAGGTACCCTGTAATTTTTAAGGACCATAAAAGAATTTTAGGGCATAAAGAAACCTGATTTTTACGGCCTTAAACAATTATCCTTTGGTTTGACACAATTTTCTTGATATTTCAACGTCATGCAGAGTCAAAATAGGTTTAATAAATATCGAAACGGACGTAGGATGTCTGAGGAGGTACCCTGTGATTGTCCAGGACTATAAAAAAAATTAAGGGCATAATAAAACCTGATTTTTTGGGCCTCAATCGATAATACTTGGGTTTGACCTACTTTTATCAATTTTTGAAGGTCATATAAATTCAGAATAGGTTAATCAATAATTAAGAGGGGCGAAGAATGTCTCAGGAGGTACCATGTAATATTATACGACCATTAAAATATTAAAGGGCATGAAAAAACGTCATTTCTTAAGCCTAAATCAATTTTACTTGAGTTTGACCTACTTTTTTATATTTTTTAAGGTCACTCAGGTCAAACTACGTTCAATAAACATCAAAAGTGACAGAGATGACACAGAAAGTGCGATTAAATTTCTAAGGCGACATAAAAAACATTTAAGGCATCAAGAAACCTGATCATTTGAGCCTCAATAAATTTCGTTGTTTTTGACCTACTTAAATTAATATATCAATTTCATTCAAGGTCAAAATACAACTAATAAAAATTAAGAGGCTCAGTGGATGACTAAGGAGGAACTTTGTGATTTTTGAGGACTATGAGAAAATTTAAGGGCATAAAGAAACCATATTTTCTTGGCCTTCATCCATAAAACATTGATTTGACCTACTTTAATTAATTTTTTTAAGGTCATACAAGGTCAAAATAGGTTCAATGAAGATTTAGAGGGAAAGAAAATAATTCAGGAGGTGTTCTTTGATTTTTAAGGACGATAAAAAAATTTGAGGGCATATAGAGACTTGACTTTTAGGGCCTCAATCAATTTTACTTGAGTTTGACCTACTTTTTTATATTTTTCAAGGCCATCAAGGTGAAAATACGCTGAAAAATTATTAAGAGTGAGAGAGGATGACCTAGGAGGAACCCTGTAATATTTAAGGACCATAAAAAATTTTTAGCCATAAAGAAACCTGATTGTTAAGGCCCCAATCGATAATACTTGGGTTTGACCTACTTTTATTGACTTGTCAAGGTCGTACGAGGTCAAAATCGGGTCATCAAAAATTTAGATGGACGGAGGATAACTCAGGTGGTACCCTGTAGTTTCTTAAGACCATAAGAGAATTTGAGGGCATATTAAATCCTGATTTTTTGGGCCTCAATCGATAATACTTAGGTTTGAACTACTTTTATTGATGTGTCAAAGTCGTACAAGGTCAAAATAGGGTCATCAAAAATATAGATGGACGGAGGATAACTCAGGAGGTACCCAGTAATTTCTTAAGACAATAAGAGAATTTGGGGGCATTATGAAACCTGATTTTTTAGGCCTTAATCGATAATACTTTGGTTTGACCTACTTTTATTGATTTGGTAAGGTCGTACATGGTCAAAATAGGTTCATCAAAAATTTAGATGGATAGAGGATGAATCAGGAGGTACCCTATGATTTTATATGACAAAAAAAATATGCAAGGGAATGAAAAAAACTGATTTTTTTGTCATAAATCAATTTTACTTGAGTTTGACCTACTTTTTCATATTTTCAAGGCCAAACAAGGTAAAAATAGGCTCACTGAAAATTTAGAGGAAGAAAGGATGGCTCAGAAGGTACCCTGTACTTTTATAAGACCATAAAAAATTTTAAGGGCATGAAGAAACCTGATTTTTCGGGCCTCAATCGATAATACTCGGGTTTGACTTACGATTATCAATTTTTCAAGGTCATACAACGTCAAAATGGGTTTAATAACAATTAAAATGGACGGCAGATGACTTAGAAGGTACCCTTTAATTTTGAAGGTCAATCAAAATATTTTAGGGCATGAAGAAACTGGATTTTTTGGGCCTAAATCAGTTGTACTTGGTTTTGACCTACTTTTATTAATTTTTCAAGGTCATACAACGTCAAAATAGGTTCAATAAAAATTGAGAGGGACAGTAAATGACTTAGCAGGAACATTGTAATTTTTAAGGACCATAAAAAATTTTTAGGCATAAAGAAACCTGATTTTTAAGGCCTCAATCGATAATACTTGGGTTCAACCGACTTTAATCGATTTGTCAAAGTCGTACAAGGTCAAAATAGGGTCATCAAAAATTTAGATGGACGGAGGATATCTCAGAAGGTACCTTGTAATTTCTTAAGACAATAAGAGAATTTGGGGGCAGAATGAAACCTGATTTTTTGGGCCTCAATCGATAATAGTTGGTTATGACCTACTTTTTTTGATTTGTTGAGGTCGTACAAGGTCAAAATAGGTATATCAAAACTTTAGATGGATGGAGGATAACTTAGGAGGTACCCTGTAATTTTTATAAGACCATTAAAAATATTTGAGAGCTCAAAGAAACCTGATTTTTTGTGCCTGAGTCCATTATCCTTTTGTTTACATACTTTTCTTTATATTTCAAGGTTGTGCAACGTCAAAATCGGTTTAATAAATATTGAGAGGGACAAAAGATATCTTAGGAAGTACGCCGAAATATTTAAGGACTAAAATAAATTTAAGGTCATAAAAAAACCTGATTTTTTGGGCCTCAATCGTTGATACTTGGGTTCAGCGTCCTCTCATTAATTTTTCAAGTTTAATAATATTTATGGGCATGAAAAAAACTGATTTTTTTTAACCTAAATCAATGTTTCTTGAGTTTGACCTACGTTTTTATATTTTTCAAGGTCAGACCACGTAAAAATATGCTCAATAAATATTAAGAGGGAGAGAAGAGGTACCCTGTAATTTTATAAGACCATAAAAAAATTTAAGGGCATAAAGAATCCTGATTTTTTGGGCCTCAATCAATAATACTGTGGTTGGACCTACTTTCATTAATTTTTCAATGTCATACAAGGTCAAAATATGTTCAATATGAATTAAAAAGAACAGCAGATGACTTCGAAGTTACCCTTTGATTTTGAAGGTCAATCAAAAAATTTAAGGGCATAAAGAAACTAGATTTTTTGGGCCTAAATCAATTGTTCTTGGTTTTGACCTACTTTCACTATTTTTTCAAGGTCATACAACGTCAAAATTAGTTCAATAAAAAATAAGAGGCACAGTGAATTACTTAGGAGGAACCCTGTAATATTTAAGGACCATAAAGAATATTAAAAGCATAAAGATACCTGATTTTTAAGGCCTCAATCGATATTACTTGGGTTTGACCTACTTTCATTGATTTGTCAAGGTCGTACAAGGTCAAAATAGGGTGATCACAACTTTAGATGGACGAAGGATAACTCAGGAGGTACCCTGTATTTTCTTAAGCCTATTAGAGAATTCGAGAGCAAAAAGAAACCTGATTTTTTTCGGCCTCAATGGGTAATACTCGGGTTTGACCTACTTTTATCAAGTTTTCAAGGTCATACAAGGTCAGAATAAGTTTATTCAAAATTGAGAGGGACGAAAGATAACTCAGAAGGTACTCTGTGAATTTATAAGACTAAAAAAAAATTTGAGGGAATTAAAAAACCTGATTTTTGGGGCCTAAATCTATTGTACTTGGGTTTGACCTACTTCCATTAACTTTCTTAGGTCATCCAAAGTAAGAATCGGTTTATTTAAAATTCTGAGGGACGTAGGATGACTCAGGAGGTACTTTTTTATTCTATTCAAACGAAAGAAAAATTTAAAGGCATATAAAAACCGGATTTTTTGTGCCCAAATCAATTTTACTCGTGATTTACTTACTGTTATAAATTTTTCAAGGTCATTCAAGGTCGGAACGGATTCGATAAAAATCAAAAGGGACAGTAAATGACTTAGGAGGTACCCTTCGATTTTTAAGGACCATAAAAAAATTTCAAGGCATGAAGAAACCTGATTCTTTGTGCATATATCAATTGTTCTTTGGTTTGACCTACTTTCATTAATTTATCAATGCTTTATCAAAATAGGTTAAATGAAAATTAAGAGATTATAAAGAGATTATATTAGTCCTAAATCAATTTTTCTTGAAATTGACCTACTTTTTTATATTTTTCATGGTCAAAAAAGGTAAATTTAGGTTAAAAAAATATTAAAAGAGAGAGAGGATGACCTAGGAGTTAACCTAGAATTTTATAATGCCATAAAAAAATTTAAGGGCATAAAGAATCCTGATTTTTTGGTCCTCAATCAATGATACTTTGGTTTGACCTACTTTCATTAATTTTTCAAGGTTATACAAGGTCAAAATAAGTTCAATAAGAATCAGAAAGGAAAGCAAATGACTTAGAAGGTACCCTTTGATTTTGAAGGTCAATCACAAAATTTTAGGGCTAAAGAAACTGGATTTTTTGGGCATAAATCAATTGTACCTGGTTTTAAACGACTTTTATTAATTTTTCAAGGTCATACATCGTAAAAATAGGTTCAAAAATAATTAAAAGGGACAGTAAATGCCTTAGCAGGAACCCTGTAATATTTAAGGACCATAAATAATTTTAACGGCATAAAAAAACCTGATTTTTCAGGCCTCAATCGATAATACTGGGGTTTGACCTACTTTTATTGATTTGACAAGGTCATACAAGGTCATAATAGAGTCATCAAAAATTTAGATGGACGGAGGATAACTTTGGAGGTACTCTGTAATTTCTTAAGACAACAAAAACATTTAAGGGCATGATAATAACTGATTTTTTTGGCCTATATCAATGTTACTTCAGTTCGACCTACTTTTTTATATCTCAAGGCCAAACAAAATAAAAATAGGCTCAATAAAAATCAAGATGGCAAAAAGATGACTGAGGAGGTACCCTGTAATTTTATAAGACCATAAAAAAATTTAAGGGCATAAAGAAACCTTATTTTTTGGGCCTTAATCGATAATACTTGGGTTTGACATACTTTTATTAATTTTTCAAAGTCATATATGATCAAAATAAGATCGATATGAATTATAAGGACAGCGGATGACTTATAGAAGGTACCTGTCGATTTTGAAGGCCAATCAAGTAATTTAAGGGCATATAGAAACTTGATTTTTTGGGCCTAAATCATTTGTACTTGGTTTTCACCTACTTTTATTAATTTTTCAAGGTCATACAACGTCAAAATAGGTTCAATAAAAATTTAGAGGTACAGTGAATGACTTATGAGGATCCCTGTAATTTTAAAGGACTATAAAAAAATTTAAGGTCATAAAGAAACTGATTTTTTTGGCCTCAATAGAAAATACTTGGGTTTGACCTACTGTCACGAATTTTTCAAGGTCATACGAGTTTAAAATATGTTCAATAAGAATTGAGACCTTCAGTGAATGACTCAGAAGGTACTCTTTGATTTCAAGGCCCATAAAAGAATTTGGGCCATAAAGCAAATGGATTTTCTGGGCCATAATATAATACTTTGGTTTGACCTACTTTTATTGATTTGTTAAGGTCGATCAAGGTCAAAATAGGTTCATCAAAAATTTAGATGGACGGAGGATAGCTCAGGAGGTACCCTGTGATTTTATAAGACCATAAAAAAATTTGAGAGCATAAAAAAACCTGGTTTTTCAGGCCTTAATCTATTATCCTTCGGTTTGACATACTTTTCTTGATATTTCAAGGTCATGCAAGGTTAAAATACTTTCAATGGCAATTGAGAGGGACGGTAAATGACTTTGAAGGTACCCTTTGATTTTTAAGGTCTATAAAAAAATTTAAGGGCATAAAGAAACCTGATTTTTCGGGCCTAAATCGATTGTACTTGAATTTGACCTACTTTCATTAATTTTTCAAGGCAATAGAAGGTAAAAATAGGCTCAACAAAAATTAAGAGGGATAAAGGATGACTCAGGAGGTACCCTGTATTTTTATAAGACGATAAAAAATGTGAGGGTTTAAAGGAATCTGATTTTTTGGCCTAAATCCATTATTCCTCGGTTTGACATACTTTTCTTTATATTTTAAGGTCATGCAAGGTCAAAATAGGTTTAATTAATATTTATAGGGACGGATAATGTCTTAGGAGCTATCCCGTAATTTTTAAGGACTACAAAAGAATTTAAGGGCTTAAAGGAACCTGATTTTTTGGGCCTCAATCGATAATACTTTGGTTTGACCTACTTTTATCGAATCGTTACGGTCTTACAAGGTCAGAATAGGTTTATCACAAATTTACATGGACGGAGGATAACTCAGGAGTTATTCTGTAATTTTTTAAGACCATAAAAGAATTTGAGGGCATAAAGAAACCTGATTTTTTGGGCTTTAATCTATTATCCTTCGGTGTGACATTCTTTTCTTGATATTTCAAGGTCTTGCAAGGTCAAAATAGGTTTAATAAATATCGAGAGGGACGTAGGATGTCTTGAGAGGTACCCCGTAATTGTCAAGGTGTATAAAAAAATTACAGGGCAAAAAAAATATCTGATTTTTTGGGCCTCAATCGATAATACTTGGATTTGACATACTTTCATTAATTTTTCAAGGTCATATGACGTTAAAATAGGTTTATTGAAAATTCCGAGGGATGGAGGATGACTCAGGAGGTACCCTGTAATTTTATAAGACCTAAAAAAATTTTAGGGCATTAAAAAACCTGATTTCTTAGGCCTAAATCAATTTTACTTGAGTTTCACCTACTTTTTTATATTTTTCAAGATCACACAAGGTCAAAAAAAGTTCAATAATTATTGACAGGGACTACTAATGACACAAAAGGTGACCTGTAATTTTTAAGGGGACATAAAAAAATTTTAAAGCATCATGAAACCTGATTTTTTGGGCCTCAATCAGTTGCACTTGGGTTTCACCGACTTCAATTAATTTTTTAAAGTCATACAAGGTCAAAATAGGTTCAATAAGAATTAAAAGGGTCCGTGGATGACTTAGGAGAAACCTTTTAATTTTTAAGGACTATAAAAAAAATTGAAGGGCATGAAGAAACTATATTTTCTTGGTTTTAAGCCATAAAACAAAGGTTTGACAGACATCCATTAATTTTTCAAGGCCATACAATGTAGAAATAGGCTCCATAAAAATCAAGAGGGAAAAAGGATGACTGAGAAGATACCCTGTTATTTTAAAAGACCTTAAAAAAATTTAAGGGCTTAGAATAACATGATTTTTTTGGCCTAAATCGAGTATCTTTCGGTTTGACATACTTTTCTTTATATTGTAAAGTCATGCAAGGTCAGAATAGGTTTAATCAATATTAAGAGGGACGATAGATGTCTTGGAAAATACTCCGTTATTTTTAAAGACTACAAAAGATTTTAAGGGCATGAAGGAACCTGATTTTTTGGGCCTCAATCGATAATACTTGGGTTTGACCTACTTTTATCGATTTCTCAAGGTCTTACAAGGTCATAATAGGTTTATCAAAAATTTAGATATACGGAGAATAACTCAGGAGTTACCCTGTAATTTTTTAAGACTATAAAAGAATTTGAGGGCTCAAACAAACCTGATATTTTGGGCCTAAATCTATTATCCTAAGGTTTGACATATTTTTCTTGTTATTTAGAGGTCATGCGAGGTCAAAATAGGTTTAATAAATATCAAGAGGGACGTAAGATATCATAGGAGGTACCCCATAATTGTTAACAACTATAAAAAACTTTAAGGGCATAAAGAAGCGTGATTTTTTTGGCCTAAATCAATTTTACTCGACTTTGACATAATTTTTTACATTTTTCAAGGACACACATCGTGAAAATAGGCTCAATAAAAATTAAGATGGACAGCAAATGACTTAGAAGGTACCGTTTGATTTTTAAGGCCAATTAAAAATTTGAGGGCTTAAAGAAACCTGATTATTTGGGCCTCAATCCATTATCCTTCGGTTTGACATAAGTTTATTAATTTTCGAAGATCATTCAACGTAAAAATAGGTTTAATAGAAATTGAACGGGACAGTAAATAACTTAGGAGAAACACTGTAATTTTTAAGGACCAAAAAAACATTTTAGAGAATAATGAAACCTGATTTTTAAGTCCTCGATCAATAATACTTGGGTTTGTCCGACACTTATCGATTTGTCAAGGTCTTACAAGGTCAGAATAGGTTCATCAAAAATTTAGATGGATGTAGGATAACTCAAAAAGTTTCCTTTAATTTTATAAGACCATAAGAGAATTTGAGGCATAAAGAAACCTGATTTTTTTGGGCTTAAATCTATTATCCTTTGGTTTGACATACTTTTCTTGATATTTCAAGGTCATGCAAGTTCAAAATATGTTTGATAAATATCGAAAGGGACGTAGGATGTCTTAGGAGGTACCCCGTAATTGTCAAAGACTATAAAAAAATTTAAGGACATAATGAAACCGGATTTTTTGGGCCTCAATCGATAATAATATGGTTTGATCTACTTTCATTAATTTTTCAAGGTCATACAACATCGAAATAGGTTCAATAATAATTAAGAGGTACAGTGGATGACATAGGAGAAACTCAGTAATTTTAAAGGACTATAAAAAAATTTAAGGGCATAAAGAAACCTGATTTTTTTGGGCCTCAGTAGAAAATACTTGAGTTTGACATACTTTCACGAATTTTTCAACGTCATACGAGTTTAAAATATGTTCAATAAGAATTGAGCGGTTTAGCGGATGACTTAGAAGGTACTCTTTGATTTTAAGGCCCATAAAATCATTTGGGCCATAAAAGAAATGGATTTTTGGGCCATAATGAATTGTACTTGGTTTTTATCCACTTTTATTGATTTTTCAAGGTCATACGGCCTTAAAATGGGTTTTATAAAAATTAAGAGGGACATAGGACTTGTATGAATTAGGAAGAACCCTGTAATTTTTATAATACCATTAAAAAAATTTAAGGACTCAAAGAAACCTGATTTTTTGTGCCTAAGTCCATTATCCTTACGTTTAAAATAATTTTCTTTATATTTCAA
>CAJNRD030000987.1:0-19989 GCA_905319865.3 Cotesia congregata
AGGTACCCTGTAATTTTATAAGACAAAAAAAATATTTAAGGGCATAACAAAAACTGATTTTTTTGGCCTATATCAATTTTACTTGAGTTCGACCTACTTTTTTATATTTTCAAGGCCAAACAAGGTAAAAATAGGCTCAATAAAAATTGAGATGGCGAGAGGATGTCGGAAGAGGTACCCTGTAATTTTATAAGACCATAAAAAAATTCAATGGCATAAAGAAACCTGATTTTTTAGGCCTCAATCGATAATACTTGGGTTTGACATACTTTTATTAATTTTTCAAGGTCATAGATGGTCAAAATAAGATCATTAGGAATTAAAAAGGAGAGCGGATGACTTATAGGTAGAACTCTTCGATTTTGAAGGCCAATTAAATAATTTAAAGGCTTAAAGAAACTTGATTTTTTGGGCCTAAATCGTTTGTACTTGGTTTTCACCTACTTTTATTAATTTTTCAAGGTCATACAACGTCAGAATAGGTTCATCTAGAATGAAGAGGGACGAATGATAACTTAGAAGGTACTCTGTGAATTTATAAGACCAAAAAACAATTGAGGGAATCAAAAAACCTGATGTATTAGGCCTAAATGCACAGTACTTGGGTTTGACCTACTTTGATTAATTTTTTTAGGTCATACAAAGTAAGAATAGGTTTATTAAATATTCTGAGGGACGTAGGATGACTCAGGAGGTACTTGTTTATTCTATATGAACAAAAAAAAATTTAAAGGCATATAAAAACCTGATTTTTTGTGCCCAAATCAATTTTACTTGTGATTTACCTACTGTTACTGATTTTTCAAGGTCATACAAGGTCGGAACGGATTCGATAAAAATTAAGAGAGACAGTGAATGAATTAGGAGGTACCCTTCGATTTTTAAGAACCATAAAAAAAATTTCAGGGCATGAAGAAAACTGATTGTTTGGACATAAATCAATTGTTCTTTGGTTTGACCTTCTTTCATTAATTTATCAAGGTTATACAATGTCAAAATCGGATTATTGGAAATTAAGAGAAAGACAGGATGACTCAGCAGGTACTCTGTAATTTTATACGACCAAAAAATATTTAAGGGCATGAAAAAAACTGATTTTATTGACCTAAATCAATTTTTCTTGAGTTTTACCTACTTTTGTATATTTTTCAAGGTCAAACACGTTAAAAATAGTCTCAAAAAATATGAAGAGGGAGAGAGGATGACCTAAGAGGTACCCTGTAACTTTATAAGACCATAAAAAAATTTAAGGGTATAATGAATCCTGATTTTGCGGTCTTAATCAATAATACTTTGGTTTGACCGACTTTCATTAATTTTTCAGGGTTATACAAGGTCAAAATAGTTTCAATAACATTTAAAAAGGACAGCGGATGACTTATAGAAGGTACTCTTTGATTTTGAAGGCTAATCAAAAAATTTGGGGGCATAAAGAAACTTGATTTTTTGGGCCTTAATCGTTTGGACTTGGTTTTCACCTACTTGTATTAATTTTTCAAGGTCATACAACGTCAAAATAGGTTCAATAAAAATTGAGAGGTACAGTGGATGACTAAGGAGGATCCCTGTAATTTTGAAGGACTATAAAAAATTTTAAGGGCATAAAGAACCTGATATTTTGGGCCTCAATAAAAAATACTTGGGTTTGACCTACTTTCACGAATTTTTCAAGGTCATACGAGTTTAAAATATGTTCAATAAGAATTGAGACGTTTAGCGAATAACTCAGAACGTACTTTTTGATTTTAAGGCCGATAAAAAAATTTGGGCCATAAAGGAAATGGATTTTCTGGGCCATAATATAATACTTTGGTTTGACCTACTTTTATTGATTTGATAAGGTCGAACAAGGTCAAAATAGGTTCATCAAAAATTGAGATCGACGGAGGATAACTCAGAAGGGACCCTGTAATTTTATACGACCGAAAAATGATTTAAGGGGTTAAAAAACAATGATTTTTTTGGCCTAAATCAATTTTACTAGAGTTTAACCTACTTTTTTATATTTTCAAGGCCAAACAAGGTAAAAATAGACTTAGTAAATATGAAAAGGGAGAGAGGATAACTCAGGAGGTACCCTGTAATTTTATAAGACCATAAAAAAATTAAAGGGCATAAAGAAACCTGATTTTTTGGGCCTCAATCGATAATACTTGGGTTTGACCTACCTTTATTAATTTTTCAACGTCATGCATGGTCAAAATAAGATCAATGAGAATTAAAAAGGACAGCGGATGACTAAAAAGGTACCCTTTGATTTTGAAGGTCAATCAAAAAATTTTAGGCCATTATGAAACTTGATTTTTTGCACCTAAATCAATTGTACTTGGTTTTGACCCACTTTTATTAATTTTTCGAGGTCATACAAGGTCAGAATAGGTTCATCTAAAATTTAGAGGGTCGGAAGATAACTCAGGAAGTACTCTGTGAATTTATAAGACCAAAAAAAAATTTGAGGGAATAAAAAAACCTGATTTTTTTAGGCCTAAATGCATTATACTTGGGTTTGACCTTTATTTATTAATTTTTTACGGTCATACAAAGTAAGAATAGGTTCATTAAAAATTCAGAGGGTCGTGGGATAACTCAAGAGGTACTTTTTTATTCTATATAAACGAAAAAAAATTTAGGCATATAAAAACCTGATTTTTTGTGCCCGAATCTATTTTAGTGGTGATTTACCTACTGTTATTGATTTTTCAAGGTCATACAAAGTCGGAACGGATTCGATAAAAATTGAGAGGGACAGTGAATGACTTAGTAAGTACCGTTCGATTTTTAAGGACCATAAAAAAATTTCAGTGCATGAAGAAACCTGATTTTTCGGGCCTAAATTAATCGTTCTTGGGTTTGACCTACATTAATCAATTTATCAAAGCTATACAATATCAAAATAGGTTTAATGAAAATTAAGAGAGAGAAAGCTCGACTCAGGAGAATCCCTGTAATTTGACGCAACCAAAAAAATATTTAAGGGCATGACGAAAATTGTTTTTTTGAACTAAATTGATTTTACTTGAGCTTAACCTACATTTTTATATTTATCAAGGCCGAACAAGGTGAAAATAGGCTTTAAAAATATTAAGAGGGAGAGAAGATGACCTAAAACTTACCCTGAAATTTGATAACACCATAAAAAATTTAAGGGAACATAAAATCCTTATGTTTTGGGCCTTAATCATTAATACTTGGTTTGACCTACTTTCATTAATTTTTCAAGGTCATGCAAGGTCAAAATAGGTTCAATAAACATTAAAAGGGACAGTGAATGACTTAGAAGGTACCCTCTGATTTTGGAGGTCAATCATAATATTTTAGGGCATAAAGAAACTCGATTTTTTGGGCCTCAATCGATAATACTTGGGTTTGACCTACTTTTATTATTTTATCAATGTCATGCATAGTCGAAATAAGGTCAATAAGAATTTAAAAGGACACTGGATGACTTATAGAAGGTACCCTTTGATTTTGAAGGCCCATCAAAAAATTTAAGGGCATATAAAAACTTGATTTTTTGGGCCTAAATCATTGTAATTTGTTTTTATCTACTTTTATTAATTTTTCAAGGTCATACAACGTCAAAATAAGGTCACAATAAATCAAGAGGTACAGTGGATAACTTAGGATGTACTTTTTGATTTTAAGGACCATAAAAGAATTTGGGCCATAAATCAAATGGATTATCTGGGCCTTATTGAATTGTACTTGGTTTTGACCTACTTTTATTAATTTTTCATACGGTGTCAAAATAGGTTTAATAAAATTTAAGAGGGACACTGTATGACTTAGGAGGAACCCTGTAATTTTAAATCATCATAATAAAATTTAAGGCCATCAAAAAACCTTATTTTTTTGGCCTTATTCGATAATACATTGGTTTGACCTACTTTTATAAATTATTCACGGTCATACAAGATCAGAATAGGTTCATCAAAAATTCAGAGAGACGGAGGATAACTCAGAAGGTACCCTGTAATTTTGTAATCCAAAAAAAAATTTAAGGGCATAATAAAACCTAATTTTTTGTTCCCAAATCAGTATTATATGTGATTTACCTACTGTTATTGATTAGACAAATTTGAGGGCAAGAAGAAACTTGATTTTTTCGGCCTCAATCGATAATACATGGGTTTGACCTACTTTTATTAATTTTTCAAGGTCATACATGGTCAGAATAGCTTTATCGAAAATTCAGAGGGTCGAAAGATGACCCAGGAGGTACCCTGTAATTTTTATAAGACCATTAAAAAAATTTAAGGGCTTAAACAAACCTGATTTTTTGTGCCTGCGTCCATTATCCTTTCGTTTGACATACATTTCTCTATATTTTAAGGTAATGCAAGGTCAAATCGGTTTAATAAATATTGAGAGGGACAAAAGATGTCTTAGAAGGTACGCCGTAATTTTTAAGGACTATAAAAAAATTTAAGGGCATTCAGAAACCTAATTTTTTGGGCCTCAGTCGCTGATACTTGGGTTTAGCCTAATCTCATTAATTATTTAACGTCATACAACGTTAATAAACCCTTAATAAGAGTTAAGAGAGACAGCGGATGACGTAGAGAATAGCCTTTGATTTTTAAGGACCGTAAAAAGATCTGAGGGCATAAAGAAACCTGATTTTTTGTCCCTAAGTCGATTATCCTTCGGTTTGACATACTTTTCTTGATATTTCAAGGTCATGCAAGTACAAAATAGGTTTAATAAATATCGAAACGGACAGAGGATGTCTAAGGAGGTATCCCTTAATTGTGAAGGACTATAAAAAAATTCAAGGGCATAATGAAACCTGATTTTTTGGGCCTCAATCGATAATACTTTGGTTTGACCTACTTTTATTGAATTGTTAAGGTCGTACAAGTCAAAATAGGTTCATCAAAAATTTAGATGGACGAAGGATAACTCAGGAGTTACCCTGTGATTTTATACGACCAAATAAATATTTAAGGGAATGAAAAAAAACTGATTTTTTCGCCTAAATCAATTTTACTTGAGTTTGACCTACTTTTTTATATATTTAAAGCCAACTAATGTAAAAATAGGCTCAATAAAAATCATGAGTGAGAGAGGATGGCTCAAGAGGTACCCTGTAATTTTATAAGACCATAAAACATTTTAAGGGCATAAAGAAACCTGATATTTTGGGCCTTAATCGATTATACTTGAGTTTGACCTACTTTTATCAATTTTTCAAGGTCATACAACGTCAAAATAGGTTCAATAAGTATTAAAAAGGATAGCAGATGACTTAGAAGGTACCCTTTGATTTTGAAGGTCAATCAAAAAATTTTAGGGCATATAGAAACTGGATTTTTTGGGCCTAAATTAATTGTACTTGGTTTTGACCTACTTTTAATGATTTTTCAAGGTCATACAACGTCAAAATAGGTTCAATAAAAATGAAGAGGGACAGTGAATAACTAAAAAAAAAAACACTGTAATTTTGAAGGACCATAAAAAATTTTTAGGCATATAGAAACCTGATTTTTACGGCCACAATTGATAATACTTGGGTTCAACCAACTTTTATTGATTTGTCAAAGTCGTACAAGGTCAAGATAAGGTCATCGAAAATTTACATCGACGGAGGATAACTCAGGAGGTACTCTGTATATTCTTAAGACCATAAGCGAATTTGAGGGCATAAAGAAACCCGATTATTAATTTTATTAATTTTTCAAGGTCATACAAGGTCAGAATAGGTTCATCTATAATTTAGAGGGAAGGACGATAACTCAGAATGTACTCTGTGAATTTATAAGACTGAAAAAAATTGAAGGGGATCAAAAAACCTGATTTTTTAGGCCTAAATTCATTGTACATGGGTTTGACGTACTTTCATTAATTTTTAGGGCATACAAAGTAGGAATAGGTTCATAAAAAATTCAGAGGAACTTAGGATGACTCAGGAGGTACTTTATAATCCGATATGAACGGAAAAAAATTTACAGGCATATAAAAACTTGATTTTTTGTGCCCAAATCAATTTTACTCGTGATTTACCTACTGTTATTGATTTTTCAAGGTCATACGGGGTCGGAACGGATTCGATCAAAATTGAGAAGGACAGTAAATGATTTACGAGGTACCCTTCGATTTTTAAGGACCATAAACAAATTTCAGGGCATAAAAAAACCTGATTTTTTGGGCATAAATCAATTGTTCTTTGGTTTGACCTACTTTCATTACTTTATCAAGGATATACAATGTCAAAAAAGAGAGACAGTATGACTCAGGATGTACCCTGTAATTTTATACGACCAAAAAAATATTTAAGGGCATGAAAAAAACTGATATTTTTGACCTAAATCAATTTTTCTTGAGTTTTACCTACTTTTGTATATTTTTCAAGGTCAAACAAGTTATAAATAGGCTCAAAAAATATTAAGAGGGAAAGAGGATGACCTAGGAGGTACCCTGTAATTTTATAAGACCAAAATTTAAGGGCATAATGAATCCTGATTTTCCGGTCCTCAATCAATAATACTTAGGTTTGACCTACTTTTATCAATTTTTCAAGGTTAAACAAGGTCAAAATAGTTTCAATAACAATTAAAAAGGACAGCGGATGACTTATAAAAGGTACCTTTCGATTTTGAAGGCCAATCAAAAAATTTAAGGGCATAAAGAAACTTGATTTTTTGGGCCTTAATTATTTGTACTTGGTTTTCACCTACTTTTAATAATTTTGCAAGGTCATACAACGTCAAAATAGGTTCAATAAAAATTAAGAGGTACAGTGGATGACTTAGGACGATCCCTGTGATTTTGAAGGACTATAAAAAAATTTAAGGGCATAAAGAACCTGATATTTTGGGCCTCAATAGAAAATACTTGGGTTTGACCTACTTTCACGAATTTTTTAGGTCATAAGATTTTAAAATATGTTCAATAAGAATTGAGACGTTCAGCGAATGACTCAGAAGGTACTTTTCGATTTTAAGGCCGATAAAAGAATTTGGGCCATAAAGGAAATGGATTTTCTGGGCCATAATATAATACTTTGGTTTGACCTACTTTAATTGATTTGTTAAGGTCGAACAAGGTCAAAATAGGTTCATCAAAAATTTAGATGGACGGAGGATAACTTAGGAGGTACCCTGTAATTTTATAAGACTATAAAAAATTTTAAGAACTTAAGAAAACCTTATTTTTTGGGCCTCAATCGATAATACTTGGGTTTGATCTACCTTTATTAATTTTTCAAGGTCATACAACTTCAAAATTGGTTCAATAAGAATTAAAAAAGACAGCAGATGACTTAAAAGGTAGTCTTTGATTTTAAAGGTCGATCAAAAAATTTTAGGGCATTAAGAAACTGGATTTTTCGGGCCTAAATCAATTGTACTTGGTTTTACGAAACTTTTATTAATTTTTCAAGGTCATATAACTTTAAAATAGGGTCAATAACAATTGAAAAGTACAGTGAATGACTTAGAAGGAACACTGTAATTTTTAAGGACCATAAAAAATTTGTAGAAATAAAGAAACCTGATTTTTAAGGCCTCTTTCGATAATACTTGGGTTTGACCTACTTTTATTGATTTGTCAAGGTCGTACATGGTCAAAATAGGGTCATCAAAAATTCAGATGAACGGAGGATAACTCAGAATGTACCCTGTATTTTCTTAAGACCAGAAAAGAATTTGAGGGCGTAAGGAAACGTGATTTTTTGGGCCTCAATCGATAATACTTAGGTTTTACCTACTTTTATTGATTCGTTAAGGTCGTACAAGGTTAAAATAGGTTCATCAAAAATTTAGATCGACGGAGGATAACTCCGGAGGAACCCTGTAATTTTATACGACCAAAAAATTATTTAAGGGGATAAAATACAATGATTTTTTTGGCCTAAATCAATTTTACTTGAGCTTGACCTACTTTTTTAAATTTTCAACGCCAAACAACGTAAAAATAGGCTAAGTAAAAATCAAAAGGGAGCGAGGATGACTCAGGAGGTACCGTGCAATTTTATTAGACCATAAAAAAATTTAAGGGCATAAAGAAACCTGATTTCTTGGGCCTCAATCGATGATACTTGGGTTTGACCTACTTTTATTAATCTATCAAGGTCATGCATGGTCAAAATAAGATCAATAAGAATCAAAAAGGACAGCGGATAACTTAAAAAGTACCCTTAGATTTTGAAGGTCAATCAAAAAACTTTAGGGCATTGAGAAACTGTATTTTTTTGGCCTAAATCAATTGTACTTGGTTTTAACCCACTATTATTAATTTTTCAAGGTCATACAAGGTCAGAATAGGTTTATCTAAAATTTAGAGGGACGGACAATAACTCAGGAAGTACTCTGTGAATTTATAAGACCAAAAAAAAATTTTAGGGAATGATAAAACCTGATTTTTTTAGGCCTAAATGCATTGTACTTGGGTTTGACCTACATTCATTAATTTTTTAAGGTCATACAAAGTAAGAATAGGTTCATTCAAAATTCAGAGGGACGTGGGATAACTCAAGAGGTACTTTTTGATTCTATATAAACGAAAAAAAATTTAGGCATATAAAAACCTGATTTTTTGTGCGCAAATCAATTTTAGTGTTGATTTACCTACTGTTATTGATTTTTCAAGGTCATACAAGGTCGGAACGGATTCGATAAAAATCGAGAGGGACAGTGAATGACTTAGGAGGTACCCTTCTATTTTTAAGGATCATAAAAAAATTTCAGTGCACCAAGAAACCTGATTTTTTGGGCCTAAATTTATTGTTCTTGGATTTGACCTACTTTCATCAATTTATCAAGGCTATACAATGTCAAAATAGGTTTAATGAAAATTCAGAGAAAAAGGATAACTCAGGAGGATCCTTGTAATTTTACACAACCAAAAAAATATTTAAGGGCATGAAGAAAACTGTTTTTTTGACCTAAATTTATTTTACTTGAGTTTGACCTACATTTTTATATTTTTCAAGGCCGAACAAGGTAAATCGGCTTTTAAAATATTGAGAGGGAGAGAGGATGACCTAAAAGTGACCCTGTAATTTTATAAGACCATAAAAAAATTTAAGGGAATATAAAATCCTAATTTTTTGGGCCTCAATCAATAATACTTTGGTTTGACCTACTTTCATTAATTTTTCAAGGTCATTCAAGTTCAAAATAGGTTCAATAAAAATTGGGAGGTACAGTGAATGACTTAGGAGAAACCCTGTAATATTTATAGACCATAAAAAATTTTTAGGCGTAACGAAACCTGATTTTTAAGGGCTCAATCTATAATACTTGGGTTTGACCTTCGTTTAGTGATTTGTCAAGGTCATACAAGGTCAAAATAGATTCATCAATAATTAAGATGGACAAAGGATAACTCAGGAGGTATCCTGTAATTTAATACGACCAAAACAATATTTAAGGGATTAAAAAAAACTGATTTTTTTGGCCTAAATCAATTTTACTTGAGTTTGACCTACTTTTTTAGATTTTCATGGTAAAAAAAGGCTCAATAAAAATTAAGATGGAGTGAGAATGACTCAGAAGGTACCCTGTAATTTTATAAGACCATAAAAAAATTGAAGGTCTTAAAGAAACCTGATTTTTTGGGCCTCAATCGATAAAACTTGGTTTTAACCTACTTTTATTAATTTTTCAAGGTCATACAACGTCAAAATAGGTTCAAAAAAAATTAAGAGATACAGTAGATGACTTAGGAGGTACTTTTCGATTTTAAGGCCGATAAAAGAATTTGGGCCATAGAGGAAATGGATTTTCTGGGCGTTAATAAATTGTAATTGGTTTTCACCTACTTTTATTAATTCTTCAAGGACATACGGCGTCAAAATAGGTTTAATAAAATTTAAGAGGGACAATGTATTACTTAGGAGAAACTCTGTAATTTTAAATGACCATAATAAAATTTAAGTGCATTAAGATAACTTATTTTTTTGGCTTTAATCGATAATACTTTGAATCGACCTACTTTTATTAATTATTCAAGGTCACACAAGATCAGAATAGGTTCATCAAATATTCAGAGGGACGGAGGACACCTCAGGAGGTACCCTGTAATTTTGTAATCAAAAAAAAAATTTTAGCTCATAATAAAACCTGATTTTTTGTTCCCAAATAAATAATATATGTGATTTACCTACTTTTATTGATTAGACAAATTTGAGGGCATAAAGAAACTTGATTTTTTGGGCCTCAATCGATGATACATGAGTTTGACCTACTTTTATTAATTTTTCAAGGTCATACATGGTCAGAATAGCTTTATTAAAAATTCAGAGGAACGAAGGATGACTACAGGCGGTACCCTGTTATTTTTATAAAACCATTAAAAAAATTTGAGGGCTTAAAGAAACCTGATTTCAAATCAAATCGGTTAAATAAACATTAAGAGGGACAAAAGATGTCTCAGGAGGTACGCCGTAATTTTTAAGGACTATAAAAAAACTTTAAGGGCATAAAGAAACCTGATTTTTTGGGCCTCAATCGGTGATACTTAAGTTAAGCCTACTCTCATTAATTTTTCAACGACATACAACGTTAAAATATGTTCAATAAAAATTAAAAGGGACAGCGGATGACGTAGAATATAGGCTTTAATTTTTAAGGACCATAAAAAAATTTGAGGGCATAAAGAAACTTGATTTTTTGGGCCTCAATCGATGATACATGATGTCTTAGGAGGTACCCCGTAATTGTCAAGGACTATAAAAAAAAATTAAGGGCAAAATGAAACCTGATTTTTTGGGCCTCAATCGGTGATACTTAAGTTAAGCCTACTCTCATTAATTTTTCAACGTCATACAACGTTGAAATATGTTCAATAAGAATTAAAAGGGACAGCGGATGACGTAGAATATAGGCTTTAATTTTTAAGGACCATAAAAAAATTTGAGGGCATAAAGAAACTTGATTTTTTGGGCCTTAATCTATTATCCTTCGGTTTAACATACTTTTCTTGATATTTCAAGGTCATGCACGAACATAATAGGTTTAATAAATATCGAAACGGACAGTGGATGTCTTAGGAGGTACCCCGTAATTGTCAAGGACTATAAAAAAAAATTAAGGGCAAAATGAAACCTGATTTTTTGGGCCTCAATCGGTGATACTTAAGTTAAGCCTACTCTCATTAATTTTTCAACGACATACAACGTTAAAATATGTTCAATAAAAATTAAAAGGGACAGCGGATGACGTAGAATATAGGCTTTAATTTTTAAGGACCATAAAAAAATTTGAGGGCATAAAGAAACTTGATTTTTTGGGCCTTAATCTATTATCCATCGGTTTAACATACTTTTCTTGATATTTCAAGGTCATGCACGAACATAATAGGTTTAATAAATATAGAAACGGACAGTGGATGTCTCAGGAGATACCCCGTGATTGTCAAGGACTATAAAAAAAATTAAGGGCAAAATGAAACCTGATTTTTTGGGCCTCAATCGATAATACTTTGGATTGACCTACGTTTATTGATTTGTTAAGGTCGTACAAGGCCAAAATAGGTTTATCAAAAATTTAGATGGACGGAGGATAACTCAGGAGGTACCATGGAATTTTAAACGACCAAAAAAATATTTAGCGGAATAAAAAGAACTGATTTTTTCGGCCTAAATCAATTTTACTTGAGTTTGACCTACTTTTTTAGATTTTCATGGTAAAAAAAGGCTCAATAAAAATTAAGATGGTGTGAGAATGACTCAGAAGGTACCCTGTAATTTTATAAGACCATAAAAAAATTGCAGGTCTTAAAGAAACCTGATTTTTTGGGCCTCAATCGATAAAACTTGGTTTTAACCTACTTTTATTAATTTTTCAAGGTCATACAACGTCAAAATAGGTTCAAAAAAAATTAAGAGATACAGTAGATGACTTAGGAGGTACTTTTTGATTTTAAGGCCGATAAAAGAATTTGGGCCGTAGAGGAAATGGATTTTCTGGGCGTTAATGAATTGTAATTGGTTTTGACCTACTTTCATTAATTCTGCAAGGTCATACGGCGTCAAAATAGGTTTAATTAATTTTAAGAGTGACAATTTATTACTTAGGAGAAACTCTGTAATTTTAAATGACCATAATAAAATTTAAAGGGCATTAAGATAACTTATTTTTTTGGCTTTAATCGATAATACTTTGAATCGACCTACTTTTATGAATTATTCAAGGTCACACAAGATCAGAATAGGTTCATCAAAAATTCAGAGAGACGGAGGATAACTCAGAAGGTACCCTGTAATTTTGTAATCCAAAAAAAAATTTAAGGGCATAATAAAACCTGATTTTTTGTTCCCAAATAAATAATATATGTGATTTACCTACTTTTATTGATTAGGCAAATTTGAGAGATGAAGAAACTTGATTTTTTGGGCTTCAATCGATGATACATGGGTTTGACCTACTTTTATTAATTTTTCAAGGTCATACAAGGTCAGAATAGCTTTATTAAAAATTCAGAGGAACGAAGGATGACTACAGGCGGTACCCTGTTATTTTTATAAAACCATTAAAAAAATTTGAGGGCTTAAAGAAACCTGATTTCAAATCAAATCGGTTAAATAAACATTAAGAGGGACAAAAGATGTCTCAGGAGGTACGCCGTAATTTTTAAGGACTATAAAAAAATTTAAGGGCATAAAGAAACCTGATTTTTTGGGCCTCAATCGGTGATACTTAAGTTAAGCCTACTCTCATTAATTTTTCAACGTCATACAACGTTAAAATATGTTCAATAAAAATCAAAAGGGACAGCGGATGACTTAGAATATAGGCTTTAATTTTTAAGGCCCATAAAAAAATTTGAGGGTATAAAGAAACTTGATTTTTTGGGCCTTAATCTATTATCCTTCGGTTTAACATACTTTTCTTGATATTTCAAGGTCATGCACGAACATAATAGGTTTAATAAATATCGAAACGGACAGTGGATGTCTTAGGAGGTACCCCGTAATTGTCAAGGACTATAAAAAAAAATTAAGGGCAAAATGAAACCTGATTTTTTGGGCCTCAATCGATAATACTTTGGATTGACCTACGTTTATTGATTTGTTAAGGTCGTACAAGGCCAAAATAGGTTTATCAAAAATTTAGATGGACGGAGGATAACTCAGAAGGTACCATGGAATTTTATACGACCAAAAAAATATTTAAGCGAATGAAAAAAAATGATTTTTTTGGCATCAATTAATTTAATTGAGTTTGACATTTTTTTTTATATTTACAAGGCCAAACAAGGTTAAAATAGGCTCAATAAAAATCAAAAGGGAGAGAAAATGGCTCAGGAGGTACCCTGTCATTTTATAAGACCGTAAAAAATTCTAAGGGCATAAAGAAACCTGATTATTTCGGCCTCAATCGATTATACTTGGGTTTGACCTACTTTTATCAATTTTTCAATGTCATACAACGTCAAAATAGGTTCAATAAGAATTAAAAAAGACAACAGATGACTTAGACGGTACCCTTTGATTTTGAAGGTGGATCTAAAAATTTTAGAGCATAAAGAAACTGGATTTTTTGGGCATAAAATAATTGTACTTGGTTTTGACCTAATGTTATAAATTTTTCAAGGTCATAAAACGTCAAAATAGGTTCAATAAAAATTTAGAGCGACAGTGAATGACTTAGAAGGAACACTGTAATTTTTAAAAACCATCAAAAATTTTTAAGCATATAGAAACCTGATTTTTAAGGCCTCAATCGATAATACTTGGGTTCGACCTACTTTTATTGATTTGTCAAAGTCGTACAAGATCAAAATAGGGTCATCAAAAATTTAGATGGACGGAGGATAACTCTAGAGGTACCCTGTATTTTCTTAAGACCATAAGAGAATTTAAGGGCATAAAAAAACCCGATTTTTTGGGCCTCAATCGGTAATACTAGGGTTTGACCTACTTTTATTTATTTTTCACGGTCATACAAGGTCAGAATAGGTTCATCTAAAATTGAGAGGGACGGACGATAACTCACGAGGTACTCTAAGAATTTATAAGACCAAAAAAAATTTGAGGGAATCAAAAAACCTGATTTTTTAGGCCTAAATGCATTGTACTTGGGTTTGACCTACTTTCATTAATTTTTTTAGGTCATACAGAGTAAGAATAGGTTCATTTAAAATTCAGAGGGACGTAGGACGTCTTAGGAGGTACTTTTTTATTCTATATGAACAAAAAAAAATTTAAAGGCATTTAAAAACCTGATTTTTTGTGCCCAAATCAATTTTACTCGTCATTTACCTACTGTTAATTATTTTTCAAGGTCATACAAGGTCGGAACGGCTTCGATAAATATTTAGAGGGACAGTAAATGACTTAGGAGGTACCTTTCGATTTTTAAGGACTATAAAAAAATTTCAGGGCATGGAGAAACCTAATTTTTTGGGCCTAAATCAAATGTTCTTGGGTTGGACCTACTTTCTTTAATTTATCAAGGCTACACAATGTCAAAATAGGTTTAATGAAAATTAAGAAAGAGACAGGATGACTCAGGAGGTACCCTGTTATTTTATATGACGGAAAAAATATTTAAGTGAATGAAAAAAAATGATTATTTTGGCATCAATTAATTTAATTGAGTTTGACATTTTTTTTTATATTTACAAGGCCAAACAAGGTAAAAGTAGGCTCAATAAAAATTAAAAGGGAGAGAGAATGTCTCAGGAAGTACCTTGTAATTTTATAAGACCGTAAAAAATTTTAAGGGCATAAAGAAACCTGATTTTTTCGGCCTCAATCGATGATACTCGGGTTTGACCTACTTTTATCAATTTTTCAAGGTCATACAAAGTCAAAATCGGTTCAATAAGAATTAAAAAGGGGAGCAGATGATTAGAAGATAACCTTTGATTTTGAAGGTCAATCAAAAAATTTTAGGGCATAGAGAAACTGGATTTTTTGGGCCTAAATTAATTGTACTTTGTTTTGACCTACTTTTAATGATTTTCCAAGCTCATACAACGTCAAAATAAGTTCAATAAAAATAAAGAGAGACATTGAATGACTTAGGAGGAACACTGTAATTTTTACGGACAATAAAAAATTTTTAGGCCTATAGAAACCTGATTTCTACGGCCTCAATCGATAATACTTGGGTTCGACCTACATTTATTGATTTGTCAAAGTCGTACAAGGTCAAAATAGGGTCATCAAAAATTTAGATGGACGGAGGATAACTCAGGAGGTACCCTGTATTTACTTAAGACCATAAGAGAATTTGAGGGAATACAAAAACCCGATTCTTTAGGCCTCAATCGGTAATACTAAGGTTTAACCCACTTTTATTAATTTTTCAAGGTCATAGAAGGTCAGAATAGGTTTATCTACAATTTAGAGGAACAAACGATATCTCAGGAGGTACTCTGTGAATTTTTAAGACCAAAAAAACTTTGAGGGAATTAAAAAAACCTCATTTTTTAGGCCTAAATGCATTGTACTTGGGTTTGACCTACTTTCATTAATTTTTTTAGGTCATACAAAGTAAGAATAGGTTCATTAAAAATTCAGAGGGACGGAAAATGACTCAGGAGGTACTTTTTTATTCTATATGATCGAAAAAAGATATAAAGGCATATAAAAACCTGATTTTTTGTGCTCAAATCAATTTTACTCGTGATTTACCTACTGTTATTGAATTTTCAAGGTCATACAAGGTCGGAACGGATTCGATAAAAGTTGAGAGGGACAGTGAATGACTAAGGAGGTACCCATCCATTTTTTAGGACCAAAAAAAAATTTTAGTGCATGAAGATACCTGATTGTTCGGGCCTAAATCAATCGTTTTTGTGTATGACCTACTTTCATCAATTTATCAAAGTTATACAATGTCAAAATAGGTTTAATGAAAATTACGAGAAAGAGAGAGGATGACTCAGGAGGTACCCTGTAATTTTTAAGGACCATAAAAGAATTTTAAGGCATAAAGAAACCTGATTTTTACGGCCTTAATCAATTATCCTTTGGTTTGACACACTTTTCTTGATCTTTCAAGGTCATGCAGGGTCAAAATAGGTTTAATAAATATCGAAACGGACGTAGGATGTCTGAGGAGGTACTCTGTGATTGTCCAGGACTATAAAAAAAATTAAGGGCATAATAAAACCTGATTTTTTGGGCCTCAATCGATAATACTTGGGTTTGACCTACTTTTATCAATTTTTCAAGGTCATATAAATTCAGAATAGGTTAATCAATAATTAAGAGGGGCGAAGAATGTCTCAGGAGGTACCATGTAATATTATACGACCATTAAAATATTAAAGGGCATGAAAAAACGTCATTTCTTAAGCCTAAATCAATTTTATTTGAGTTTGACCAACTTTTTTATATTTTTTAAGGTCACTCAGGTCAAACTACGTTCAATAAACATCAAAAGCGACAGAGATGACACAGAAAGTGCGATAAAATTTCTAAAGCGCCATAAAAAACATTTAAGGCATCAAGAAACCTGATTATTTGGGCCTCAACAAATTTCGTTTTTTTTGACCTACTTAAATTAATATATCAATTTCATTCAAGGTCAAAATAAAACTAATAAAAATTAAGAGGCTTAGTGGATGACTAAGGAGGAAATCTGTGATTTTTGAGGACTATGAGAAAATTTAAGGGCATAAAGAAACCATATTTTCTTGGCCTTCATCCATAAAACATAGATTTTACCTACTTTAATTAATTTTTTTAAAGGTCATACAAGGTCAAAATAGGTTCAATGAAGATTTAGAGGGAAAGAAAATAATTCAGGAGGTGTTCTTTGATTTTTAAGGACGATAAAAAAATTTGAGGGCATATAGAGACTCGACTTTGTGACGCGCCGCTATATTTTATATAAAGTTAATAAATAATGTATTATTTATTAATTTATAAGAGTATTTTATTGTGAGTGCGAGAGAAAAGACAGCCGCGCGCAGCCTACTCGAGAAAAGAAAGGGAAGAGAGAGAGACGGCGGGAGCGCCGGAGACAAGCCAAGAGTAGGGGAAGCAGCCGGCAGACCCAGGAGCATAGTTCTCGCGCGCGCCGTAAGGCAGCGCGGTGTAGCGCAGACTGTCCGCGCGCAGACTCTTGCTCCAGAACTGTTAAAAGCGATTTTCTGATCACTTTTTGCCAGATCAGCTTGAGCTTCTGACGAGAGTGGTACACTTACTGAAGAAGTCTTGAGTGCTGTGTTGAGCAGCATAGGAGGTAAGAATATTACTTTCTATATAAACTGTCCTCGCAGTAGATCTTTTTGTCACCAGGCTGACCCGGGGTACCTAGGTCGCCGAATAGCCCCTATTGAACTGGTGGGGGGGGGCGAGGTTGTGGTACACGACCTGTCGTTCTCGAAACGAAATTGGAGAATATAAGCTAGGAGGTTGGCGACACCTGGATGGGGAGGTACTCTCCGTCGGAACACCTAGGGGGAGATACGGCTGGGCGTCGGGGTACCTGACACGATCCCGGTATCTCTATATTGGTAACCAAGCTTCTCTTGGTTAAGAGAGGGGGCTAGGGGGAGACAGATAGGTCCGCGGTCGCGACGCGTTGTCCCGTAGGCTGCAAACTAGAAGCACGGCTTGTCAAAAAGTAGGTTACGGTTTGTCGAGAATAATTGTAAATGTATATATTAGATTTTGGGGTAAAAGTAAGATAATACGTATGTCTATGGTTTGTAATGTATGGAGTATTGAATATTGTATAGTTGTATTGTATCTTGGTTTGCAATAACGAATTTGAGTTTATTATTATTTTTATGAGATTTGGTGAATAAATTAACCTTATAGTTGGAATCTGTGTTATTATTTGGCTAATATTAGTTAGATGTAAGTTTATCTGTGTTGCGTGATCCCCATCCCGACCCTGGACACGGCGAGCTTGAGCACGGGGAAGTCGTGTTTATCACAACGAGGCTTTCAAACCTTCCGCAACGTCACAGGTAAATTTTGGCGCTCAAACAGGGATCGAGTTGAAATAGTGTACCTCAGATTAGAAGCACGTTTGAATATCTGAGAAGAGTCAAAGTAGTAGAGAAAAGAGTCGAATATAAGCCCCTTCAGATTGTTAGAGTCGCGTATTGGTCATCTGAAGACGTTGAAACTTTGACTATTAACATTTTTATTTTGATTATTTTTTTTTAAATCACCCGTGTGATATTTTGATCGCATATCTTTATTTTTTATCGAGTCTCGTATCCCGATCGATATAGAGTTTAGTTGCTCGATAAATCTTTTAATTTTTAAAGTAAAGACCTAAGTAAAATTTGTTGCACGGAAGATTTTTAACTTTGTAAATATTTGTAAAATATTTTAATTTGTCGCAATATTCTCTTTCCAGTACAACTTTTTACCTTTAGAGACTTGAGTAATACCGATATTGTTGTTTAACTTTTTAAATATCAATCAAATTTGACTTGGTCGCGACGGTAGAGGAATAAAAGAGTCTGGTTAATCAAAGAAGTCGATTTTAGGGAGCTAAGGGAATATTTGCACAAAATCACTATCTGTCATGGAAGGCGCGGTACGAGTAAATGAGAAAAGTATTGATAGTATGAAGAATAAAAGTGCGCATCCAGCAGATTCCACTCAATCAACACCAACAGTTAGAAGATCTAGTCGTCTTAATCGTAGTAAATCAATTTCGCGATCAGCTGATATGTTACATCCACGAGATGGCTCTGAGGAAGAAATTAGACTTACGCGTGCGCAGGCTGAGAAACAGAGAAAAGAAATCGAGATAGAGCTGCGGCGGACAGTAGGGCAACAGATAAGAGCAGAGTTTGAAGAAGAGATCCGAAAGCGAGAAGAAGAAGCGGCTAGAGAACAAGGGCTCGAACGAGCAGAAGAGAAATTGTTAAGTTGGTGGGATGATTACACAAATGTACATAGAGTAGCGAGATTTGAAAGATTAGCCCGCACTGAGTTAGAAAAGGCGCATGATGTAAATACTGTATATAGGAAGAATAGAGACATCGGCAATGTAAGTAGCAGAGATAGGGATGCAATTAGCATAAATAGTGTATATATGACGAGTAAGGAGAATCAAGTTATAAATAATGTACAGAAAGAAAACGAACAGATTCATTGTAAATATCAATCAGTAGAACATGAAGAAGTGTATATAGCAGAGCAGGTGAGAAAGTGGGGTGTAACTTTTGATGGCAATAAAGGCTTGCTCAATTTCATAGAACGAGTAGAAGAACTGAGTTTAATACATAGTATCAGTGATAAAGAGATTATTGAATGCATTCCCGTCTTATTGAAAGGTAAAGCGTTGTTATGGTATCGTAACAACAAGCGAGATTGGAAGACGTGGGAAGAATTTTCTGCAGATTTAAAATTATTTCATTTGCCATCAAAGGTTATTATCCAGCTAGAAGAAGAGATTAGTCGCAGGATTCAGGGTCCAAAAGAGTCTGCGAAAGATTATATCCTTAATTTACAAACCTTGATGAGAAGACACGGAAAGATGAGTGACATGGCGAAGTTAGAACGTCTGTATCATAATTTACGTCCAGAGTATAAGAGATATATCAAACGCGCAGAGTTCGATAGTGTGAGCGGTTTGATAAAGTCGTGTGACGATTATGATCAGTTGATAAAACAGGAAGCATCCTATAAGCCACCGAAACAACACTCGGTTATGTCCGTCACGATGAAAACCAGTCAAGGAAGAAAGAATCATAAACCAACAAATCCGATTGTGATTAACAGATTCGATCACCACCAGAGTTGTTGGAGATGTGGCGAACAAGGTCACATCCAGAGAGGGTGTAGGAATCAACGAGTAGTTAGGTGTACACATCCGGAAAAGAAGAGATACTAGCCAAAGTCGTGTAGCCCAGAGGTCCATCCAGAGGGAATGGTCAAGAAGAAGAAAAAGCGCAAGAATAGAATCAACGGGCGGTATCTAGAAGAAGATGACAATGGTGTGATGTGGCAAATAACCATTAGAGGGGGGCAACAGAGAATTCGACCAGCTCCAGACAAAACCCGACCGTCTACGCGAAATACGAGACCCGATTCGCGTAACACAGATAGTCGCGAGTTTT
>CAJNRD030000989.1:0-22157 GCA_905319865.3 Cotesia congregata
GATCACGATATATCGAATATTTCAGTTTTTTTAACAAAACCATCATTTTTCCAAAGTCAGACAACTTCGATTCTCAATTTTTTTATCTCAAAAAAAACTTCAACTAAGACAGTATTTAATCCTGCTGTTCCCATTTTGTGCCGACTTTTCTTTCTATTTTTTTAACTTCCCGCTAAAAATCTCAGATTTTCAACAATCGGGAACTTATTGTTTTTACCCCGTTTTGCAAAAATCGAGTTTTCATCAGATCTCGACGTTTAAAGGTCACAGGAGCTTCCCTGACTATCCCCGCGAGGTTGTCACAATGTCCGTATGTATGTATGTGTGTGTGTGTGTGTGTTTTTTTTTTTTTTGGGGAGGGAATCCTTTTTACGGATTCTAGGCATAGTTGTTGGCCTGGATATGTGGCGACTCGTCGCAGCGTCACACTAAAACTCGACGCTGACGCCCCTACCCACTAAACCCTAAACCCCTTTCTCTTCTATCCTCTGATCCTCCATGGTACCGCCGTAAGGCATTTCTTCGCGGGGGGAGGAATTAGCTGCCGCTCTTCCTTCTGGTGGCTAAGATGTTATTTCTCCTTTCTAGTTTCTGTCATTCGCTCTTTTTCTTTCAATAGAACGCAGCTCTGTAAGGACTTCTGTGGCAAAAGTGCTTGTAGCGTTCCAAGCAGTTTGACTCGACAACATTGTCTCTACTATTGTCTCTGATTGGATTCTCCGGTTCAGGATCCTTTCTAACTCATTTCGCTGAGGATCAAAACGTGGACACGCAAAGAAAACGTGCTCTGCGTCCTCAATAACTCCTGGACAAGACGGGCACTCCGGAGAATCGTCATGCTTAAAGCGGTGCAGGTATTCTCGACAGCACCCATGTCCAGACAACATCTGCGTTAGATAATAGTTGACTTCGCCATGATTTCGGTTCAGCCAAACATCGATCTTTGGTATGAGGCGGTATGTCCATCTTCCTTTTGCTGCGGTGTCCCACTCAAGTTGCCATCGCGAGATGCTGTACTGCCGTTCTTCTGTTCTAAGTTCTTCAGGGCTCAGTGCAGTTGACCTTTTTCGTTGGTAAAGGGCCCGTCCTTCCTCTGATAGTACTCTAAGCGGCAGGGTTCCAGCAATGACGCACACTGTTTCTTTTGATATTGTGCGGAAGGCACTGGCAACTCTGAGAGCGCTCTGTCTGTAAATTGGACCCGCTTTTCTCCAAGATTCTTGCGTTTTTAATGCGTCAGCCCAAATGGATATACCATATGTGAGCACAGATGTTACTACTGATGACAGCAGTAGTCTTCTGCTCTGCTTTGGTCCACCAACCTTGGGCATCAGTCGTGCTAGGCTCGCTCTAAATACTGATGCTTTGGTAGTCACATGTTCTACTTGTTGCTTGAAATTGAGTCGGGCATCAAGCATCACTCCCAGGTACCGAATGTACGGTTGTGATGTGATCTCATGTTCTCCAACTTGTAACTTGATGGTTTCTATCGCTTTTCTGCTGGTAATGAGCACTGCTTCGGTTTTATGCTTAGCCAGTTGCAAGTTCACCGTATCCATCCATAAGTTAATCCGTCTAAATGTAATGTCATAGGCAAGATTTATCTCTTCAAGGTGCTTCGCGACAGTCACCACAGCAACATCATCTGCATATGCTACCAGTTTCACTTCTGCTGGCAATGCTATTTTCAGGAGACCATCATACATGATGCTTCATAGCAGAGGACCTAGAACTGAGCCCTGTGGTACACCACCAGTAATATCATACTCCTTAGGACCACTTTTTGTGTCGTATTTGAGGACTCTGTTTGTGAAGTATCTTGCTACCATTCTACGCAAATACCCTGGGACTCGTTTCTCTTCAAGGGCGCGTATTACACAGTCCCAGTTAGCAGAGTTAAAAGCATTTTTGATGTCTAATGCAGCCACCAAACAATACTTTTTTGTGCCGCGATTCCATCTCTTTCCAGCAATCGCATCCTTAGCTGTGTTGACGACCAGGTTTATTGCATCCAGGGTTGACCGTCCTTTTCGGAAACCAAATTGGTTTTCTGCTAGGAGTGGATCAACTACTGCTTCTATTCTTTGGTGAATTATCCGCTCTAATATCTTACCCGCCGTGTCTAACATGCAGAGTGGACGGTAGGATGATGGTTCGTCAGGTGGCTTTTTTCCTTTCGGGAGCAGTACAAGTCTTTGCCACTTCCACCTTTCAGGGAAGACTCCTTCTTTGAGACACGCATTGTAGGTATCTATGAATAAAGCCGGCGCTGCTTTAATGGATGTTTCTAAAGCAATGTTTTGAATTCCATCCAATCCTGGCGCCTTATTATTCCCTACACGATCGCATGCCTCCATCAATTCCCCCTCTGTGACAGGTGGGATGTCTTCAGGGTCAAACTGCAGTGATGAATGGATCAACTCACGTTGCTGAGGAAACAACATACAGACGATTCTCTCTAGTAGCTGTAGGCAGGTAGGTGACGGCATTGGTTGATATTTCAGATAGGTCATGACCACCTTGTACGGTCTGCCCCACAGATCGTTCTCTACCTCTTCGACGAGTTACTTCCAACAACGTCTTTTGCTATCTTTGATAGCTTTATTCAATTCTCGACGGGACTTTCTGTACTCTGCCAACAGTTCTGCAGAGTTAGGTCGACGGTAGCCACGCTGAGATATTCTTCTTCTTTTAAAACACTCTTTACGAAGAGCGCTGATGTTATCGTTCCACCAGTGTACCGAAGATCGATGATTCATGCCACGTTTCCGGGGCATACAAGCGTCGCAGACCTGGGTCACTCTCTTCATTAGCTCTTTTGCTTTCTCTTCAGCACTCTCTGTGGTAGTCGGGTCGGTATCTAAGGCTACTGTCAAGGTCGCTGGGTCAAATGCTTTCACTTTCCGTCCAACTGCGTTAGTTTGTCTTGTTGCTTTTCGAGGGTTCTGGCCAGTTGATACTTCCCAAAGAACGGCGTAGTGGTCGCTGGCAGTGTAGGTGTTCATAACTACCCAAGAATAGTTTCCTCTTGTAAGACTGCTGCTGACGAATGTAAGATCCACTATAGAGCTTGCCTCTCCCTTTGAATATGTTGGTGTTTCACCAGTGTTAAGGAGGACAACATCTAGTGTGGCCATCGCTTCAAGTAGAGCCTTTCTCCGTGCATTGGTGAACTTGCTACCCCAGTCTACTGCCCAGGAGTTGAAGTCACCTGCTATTGCTACGGGAAAGTGTTGCCTTGCATCTTCTGTTAGACGATCAAGAAAATCGATGAATTGCTTCAAAGAAAGACTCGGTGGGGCATAGTAGCTGTAGAAACGAATTCCGTCTACCCATGCTGCTATAAATCCAGCTTCTCTGTTGTTGACTGCCTTCTGAAATGGTGATTTGTTACACGACTTAATGACAGCTTTGTTGGTACTGTCCGATTCCCAGGGTTGGGTACTTAGATGATTATATGGTTCTGCTATCAGTACTAAGTCTAGCTCTAGTTCGCGCACGGTTTGTATGAGCAAGTCATGCGCAGCCTAACAATGATTGAGGTTGAGCTGCAGTATCTTCATGCTCGTTTATTTATCATTTTCTCGAGCGCCTCTTTGAAGAACGGGCATCTGTATGTGCCAGCATGGTGGGCAGCGTCCTGCGCACTTTGATCGTCAGTGCATAATACACATTTGGCTGGATTTTTGCACTCAGCAATCTTGTGTCTGTGTGTGTGTGTGTGTGTTTTTTTTTTATCATATAGGGGAGGGGAATCCTTTTTGCGGATTTCAGGCATAGCTGTTTGACCTGGATATGTGGCGACCCGACGTAGCGTCATACTAAAACTCGACACTAACGCCCCTACCCACTAAACCCTAACCCCTTTACTTCTTTCCTCTATTCCCTCATGGAAACCGCCGTCAGGCATTACTCCGAGAGAGGAAGATCTAGCTACTGCTCTTCCTTCTGGTGGCTAAGGTGTTATTTTTCCTTCCTTCTAGTTTTTGTCATTTGCTCTTTTCCTTTCAATGGAACGCAGCTCTGTGAGCACCTCTGTGGCAAAAGTACTTGTAGCGTTCCAGGCAGTTTGACTTGACAACATTGCCTCTACCATTGTCTCTGGTTGGATGCTACGGTTCAGGATCCTTTCTAACTCATCCCGCTGAGGATCGAAGCGGGGACACAAAAAGAAAACGTGCCTTGCGTCCTCGGTAACCCCTGGACAAGACGGGCACTCCGGTGAATCGTCGTGCTTAAAGCGGTGCAGATACTCTCGAAAGCATCCATGTCCTGACAACATCTGTGTTAGGTTATAGTTGACTTCGCAATGGTTTCGGCTCAGCCAAACGTCAATCCTTGGTATAAGTCGATGTGTCCATCTTCCCTTCTCCGCAGCATCCCATAGTTGTTGCCATCTTGCTATACTATGTTGTCGCTCTTTAGTTCTCAGTTCTTTAACGCTCAATGTAGATGACCTCTTTCGGTAGTATAGGTTCCGTCTTTCGTCAGCTAGGACTCTAAGAGGCAGAGTTCCAGAAACGACGCACACTGCCTCCTCGGATATTGTGCGGAAGGCGCTTGCAACTCTCAATGCACTCAATCGGTAAACTGGTCCGGCTTTCCTCCATGATTCTTGGGTCTCCAGCGCGTCTGCCCAGACGGATATTCCATAAGTAAGCACTGATGTGGCTACTGACGAAAGCAATAGTCTCCTGCTCTGCTTCGGGCCTCCAATATTCGGCATCAGTCTTGATAGACTAGTTATCACCGCCGACGCTTTAGCACTTACGTGTTCGACCTGTTGCTTAAAGTTCAGTCGGGCATCCAGCATCACTCCCAGATATCGGATAAATGGTTGCGATGCGATTTCCTGTTCACCGACATTCAGCTTGATGTTTTCTAAGATCTTTCTACTGGTGATGAGCACAGCTTCAGTTTTGTGCTTGGCTAGCTCCAAATTCATTATCTTCATCCATAGGTTAATCCGGTTAAATGTGATATCGAAAGCCAGATTGATCTCTTCCAAGTGTTTCGCTACAATCACTACAGCTACATCATCGGCATATGCAACAAGTTTCACCTCTGATGGTAATGCAACTTTCAGGAGACCATCATACATGATGTTCCACAGCAAAGGACCCAAAACCGAGCCCTGTGGCACCCCTCCGGTTATTTCGTACTCCCTTGGACCGCTTTTCGTATCATATTTGAGGACTCTGTCTGTAAAGTAGCTTGCTACCATTCTGCGCAGATATCCTGGCACTTCTTTATCTTCGAGAGCTTGCATGATGCAGTCCCAATTAGCGGAATTGAAGGCATTTTTGATGTCCAAGGCAGCCACTAAACAATACTTATTTCTGCCACGTTCCCATCTCTTTCCAGCGATTGCCTCCTTAGCTGTATCGACCACCAGGTTGATCGCATCCAGTGTTGATCGTCCTTTCCGGAAACCATACTGGCTTTCTGTTAGTAGTTGGTCGACGACTGCTTCTATTCGTTGATGAATTATACGCTCTAATATCTTACCCGCTGTATCCAGCATGCAGAGTGGTCGGTAAGATGATGGCTCGTCCGGTAGCTTCTTCCCTTTGGGGAGGAGTACAAGTCTTTGCTTTTTCCATCTTCTAGGAAAAATCCCTTCTTTGAGGCACGAATCGTAGGTATCTAAAAATAGATTTGGCGCGGCTTTAATGGCTGTTTTTAATGCAATATTCGGGATTCCATCCAATCCCGGCGCCTTATTATTCCCTTCTCGGTTGCACGCCTCCATCAGTTCCTCTTCTGTGACAGGTGGAATGTCTTCTCGATTTACTGGCAATGAAGAATAGCCGAACTTACGTTGTCGAGGAAACAGCGTAGAAACTATTCTTTCCAGGAGCTGTGGACACGTAGGTGATAGCATTGGCTGGCGCTTCAGGTGGGTCATGACCACCCTATACGGTTTGCCCCATGGGTCCTTTTCTACCTCATCGACGAGTTCCTTCCAACAACGTCTTTTGCTATCTTGGATGGCCTTGTTCAGTTCTCGATGGGCCTTTTTGTACTCTGCGACCAGCTCCGCATAGTTAGGTCGTCGGTGGCCACGCTGTGATAATCTTCTCTTTTTGTGACAAGCTGTGCGGAGAGCGTTAATTTGATCATTCCACCAGTGCACCGATGGTCTTTTATTGATGCCATACTTACGGGGCATGCAGGTGTCGCACGCCTGGGCAATTCTCGTCATTAAGTCTTTCGTCTTCTCCTCAGCATTTCCTGTGGTGATGATCGAGTCACTGTCTAAGGCTACTACCAAGGCTTTCGAGTCAAAGTCTTTCACCTTCCATCCAATTGCATTAGTTTGTCTAGTTGCCCTTTGAGGGTTCCAGCCAGCCGATATTTCCCAAAGTATTGCACTTGGGTCGCTGGCGGTATAGGTGTTTAAGACTTTCCAAGAATAGTTTCCTTTCAATAAGCTGCTGCTGACGAATGTGAGGTCTATTATCGAACTAGCCTCTCCCTTGGTATATGTTGGTTTCTCACCGATGTTGAGAAGGACCACGTCCAATGAGGCCATTGCCTCAAGTAGTGCTTTGCCTCGTGCATTAGTCTGCTTGCTGCCCCAGTCTACCGCCCAGGAATTGAAGTCCCCTGCTATAGCTACTGGGTAGTATTGCTTTGCGTCTTCGGTCAGTCGATCCAGGAAGTCAGTAAAGTCGGCAATGGAGAAGCTAGGTGGTGCATAGCAACTATTAAAACGGATGTCGTTAATAGACGCTGCTACAAAGCCGACGCTATCATTGCTCACTATAATCTGGAAGGGAAATTTGCCACAGGACCAGGTGACAGCCTTGGTTGTGCTGTCAGTTTCCCAAGGTTGGTTATTCAGGTGTCTGTATGGCTCTGCTATTATTACTAAATCGAGCTCTAATTCACGCACGGTCTGCACGAGCAGGTCATGCGCGGCCTCACAGTGATTGAGGTTAAGCTGTAATATCCTCATGTTTGTTTGCTTGTCATTTTCTGGAGTGCCTCTTTGTATACCGGGCACCTGTACGTGCCGGCGTGATTAGCAGTGTTCTCTGCGTTCTTATTCTCCGCGCATAATACACACCGCTGAGTTTTTACAGTCCGCAATCTTGTGTCCTTCTTGGCCGCATCTGATGCATAGCCTGGATCGATCTGTCTTGCTTCTGCACTGGGATCCGTGATGCCCGAAATGCCAGCATTTGTAACATTGGGTCGGTTTCCTCGTGGCTCTAATTCGGCAGTTGGCCCAGCTAATTCGGATCTTACCGCTCCCTTCTAATATCTTCTGAGCTGCTGCAGCCGGTAGTGTCACGACAGCGGTTTGGGTACCTCTGTAGGCTTTGCGGATCTTGATTGTCTTTGGTGGTATTTCGCAGAGCTCCTTAGTTTCCGTATGCAGGGCAGCCAGAATGTCCTCTTTTGTTGTAGTGTCATCTAGGTCTCGGATCTCGATGTCTTCTTGTGGTCCTTTGCAGATCACTTTAGCCTCCTCCTTGAGGATGTTTGCGATGGTCTGTTGCAGGCCTTGGCCTTTGTCCACGCTCTTCCGCGAAATCGTGATCAGCAAGTCCCCGCTTCTGGTCTTGTTGATCTTGTCCACCGTTGTGCGAACCTGCTCGTCAGGGACGTTCTTCTTTATGCGACGCAGGATCTCGGCGTACTTTGCTTTCTCGGCCGGGCGGATGATCAGTGCGTCGGGTCTGATCCATTTGTGCGGTTTTTTTGCGCTTAGGCTCCGGCCTGGGCATCTTTGGAGGCTCCTTTGGGAGCTGTTCTTTGGCTAGCCTCCTTTTCTCTTTCTTTGTGTGGACATCTTCCCAGTCAGACGCGTCTTTTTTTTTGGCGTTCTGCTCCATCACGTTTTTCGGAGGACTTGGTTTCAAGTCCTTTTTCTTCGTCAGTCGCCCATTTATTCCATCTGGGGAGCTTTGATCCTTCCTCTTATTCGACTTGTTGGAAGTATGACCTTCGTCTTTAGCATCAGTTTCATCGTCACCATCGACTCCGATGTCCATTGATTCTTCGATCTCCACAGTAAGTTGACGGCTCTTCTCCGACGTAGGGCGAGGAATGAGTCGTCGAGATGACTGCCATTCTTCGTCCAGTTTTTTAAATCTTCGAAGGGCGTTAACTACTCCGGTTGCCTTGGTCTTTATCTCTTTATGGATATTGACCTTTGATTGGACAAGTTCATGCAGTTCGCTGGTCAGTTTTTCAAGGCGTTCCAGCGCTTGCGTCCGCTTCATCTCAGCGCTTGCTGTAATCGCTGCTTCTTGGGCGTGGGACCCACTAATATTTCTGTCCTCTTCTAGATTTTTCGTTTCTTCCATGATCTTTATTGATACTCCAAAGCAAAAGGTCGTCTCCGAACGCGATGCCTTCAGAAGTGGAGGGGTGATCACTCTTACAGCTACCTCCATTGCTATAAGAGCTTTCGGTCATTGAAGCGGGAAATCTCAACCGCTTCGACCCTGCACCTGCTTCCTTGTGTTGTGTGTGTGTGTGTGTGTGTGTGTGTGTGTGTGTGTGTGTGTGTGTGTGTGTGTGTGTGTGTGTGTGGGTGTGTTTTTATGGAGGAGGTAAAATACATTTACGTATGCCAGGACTTGGTGTTGGTGCCAGGACTAGGTGTTGGTGCCTGGGTATATCGGACTAAGAAGTCAATATTATTTTGCAACAATACTGACTAAACATCCTCCTCTCTCCTTTCCCTATAGATGTTACAGGGAAGACTGGAACGGGACCGCGTTAGCATTACTTCAATCCAGTCCATGTTGTGTCTCATGACACCTACTTCTTGTTACTACTGGTTTCTAATCCCTTTTTGCGATTTTTTCTTTTAAAAGACGCTGCGCGTAGGCTGCGACAGCTGACCAGTTTTCTTCTTCTTTGATCATGCAGGTAACCAAGCTCTCAGGGGAAAGCGTGGTGCCTCTTGTTTCTTCGGTGCTGGTTCTGTCGTCCTTCCACCGATCACACTCGAAAAACGTGTGCTCGGCGTTGTCAATTTTGTCTGGGCAGTATTTGCACGTTGGTGTGCTGTGCAAACCCATCTTGAAAAGATAGGCATTGAACTGCCCATGTCCCGTCAATAGCTGGGTCAGGAAGAAGTCCGTATCCCCGTGCTTCCGAGAGAGCCAGACGTTGATGTTTGGGATCAGGCGCACCGTCTATCTGCCCGTCTCTTCTGATGTCCATCGGTCCTGCCACTCTTGCTGCGTTTCAGCCTTTATTCTCGTTCTTGCGTCCTTCATGTTATCGCCACTGTCTTTAGCGTCATAGAGTTTTGCTCTTTCGAACGCTAATAGGTCGATGGGCGCGGCTCCCGCAATGACCAATACAACCGCTTCAGAAACTGTGCGGTAGGCGCAGGCAACCCTGAGAGCGGCTTGCCGCTGTACTGCTGCTATCTTTCACCGGTAGGTCTTCTGCTTTAATATGTCTGCCCATATCTTCGCTCCATAAAGCAGTACCGAGCGGACTGCTTCTAGAAGAACTCTTCTCTTTTTTGTTCTTGGTCCCATTGTGTTGGTCATAATTCGTGCTAGGCTAGACACAGCCTTGCTGGCTTTCTTGCATGCACTGTCGAGGTGTTCACGGAAAGATAGTTTCTCGTCTATCATTACCCTTTACGTGGTTGGTTTTATTTATATTTGTTTTTATTTTATACGAGAGTTTATACGAGAAGGTTTCACGTAATAATTACCGTAACTCCTGTCCTTTCCCGCTTCACAGCATTATTTATATTTGTTAAAAATGCTAACCGTATGATGGACGGTGTGGCTTAATGTATATAGAATAAGTGAAAGGAAATTTAGTATAGACCGGATAGCTCAAATGGTAGAGTAGCCGACATGTCTTCGGAAGGTTCTGGGTTCGAATCCCAGTCCGAGCTATCTAATAATTTTTTCTCGCATATTCTATACACTCACATTAAGAAGTTCCTCTCTTCAATCCTTTCTCAATCCTTTCCTACCAATTATCCTGTTACGTGAATGTTGGAACGCTTCACGTAATAATTGCCGTAATTCCTATTCTTTCCCGCTTCACAGCATTATTTGTGTGAGGATGACACGCAAAATCGTGAAGCGTTCCACATTTTTAACAAATATGAATAATGCTGTGAAGCGGGAAAGAATAGGAGTTACGGTAATTATTACGTGAAGCTTTCCAACATTCACGTAACAGGATATTTTGGTAGGAAAGGATTGAGAAAGGATTGTGGAGAGGAACTTCTTAATGTGAGTGTATAGAATATGTGAGAAAAAATTATTAAATAGCTCGGACTGGGATTCGAACCCAGAACCTTCCGAAGACATGTCGGCTACTCTACCATTTGAGCTATCCGGTCTATACTAAATTTCCTTTCACTTATTCGATATACATTAAGCCACACCGTCCATCTTACTGCTAGCATTTTTAACAAATATACATACTTTCTCTATGTATACGGAGAAACCGTAACCTACCCAACATACCCCTATATAGCGCAGGGCCCTTGTTGACGTGAGTGTTGTTCCTCCCATGTCCACAGCGAATGGTTTTGGGAACCATTTTTGACGTGTCAAAACGACCATCTCGGTTTTCTGTTTGACGAGTTTCAGGTGATGCTTATCAAGCCAAGTCTTGACGGTATCGATGGTTTCCCGAACTAGCAGTTCGGCCTCTTCCACGCTGTCCGCCACTATACTGGCTGCAACGTCGTCTGCAAAGCCTGTTAGATCTACTTGCTCTGGCAACGGGATTTCAAGAAGCTCGTCGTAGTCTGCGTTCCATAGATCAGGCCCCATCATTGAGCCTTGCGGCACGCCAGCCGTTATGGCGTATTCTTGTAAACCTTCAGTAGTTTCCACTATTAGCTTTCTATCGTCAAGGTAGTTGTCGACTAGTGCCAGATTTTCTGGCTCCACGTCAAACTTGTGCTCCAGAGCTTCTAAAATGTCTCCCCAATTTACGCTGTTAAATGCGTTTTTGACATCTAGCGTGAGGAGAAGACATACTTTACGAGCTTTGAGGCTACCAGACCATGCTTGTTTTGCTGTCTTTATGACTTTCTTGATCGCTCCGACTGACAAATGACCTTTCCGGAAGCCATGCTGGTTGGTGGCAAAACCTCCAACACGGTCGATGTCGTCGCGAAGTCTCCCTTGTATGAGCTTCTCGAGCAGTTTTCCAGCAATGTCTAGCATACAGAGTGGTCTAAACGACGAAGGTAATATGGGGTTTCCTTTACCTTTGTCTAAGAGAACCAATCTCCGCTGTTTCCAGACCGCGGGAAACGTGCCAGTTGCCAAGCATGCGTTGTAGGTGTTCAGGAGTAATTCTGGGTATTCCAGGGCTACAATCTTGATCACCGATGCCGAGATGCCATCAGGTCCAGGTGCCTTTCCTGTTTTAAGTGACTTGGCCGCGTCTTGTAGTTCCTTAGTTTTGAAGGGTGTTACTTCGCTGTTTTTAGTGTAGTGTTTCTTCTCTCGCGGCGGGTGTTTGGGGAAAAGCTCCGCTACAATGCTGTCCATTGAAGCTGGAGACTTCGGTGCCTCTAGTGAAGATATTCCAAGTCATTTGGCGACAATTTGGTAGGCTTTACCCCAGATGTCATTGTCGAGATCGTTGCAGATCTCTTTCCACAACTTCACTTTACTTGCTTTGATGGCTCGGCTTAGCGTCTTTTTGGCCTGATTGTACTCTTTTGAATACAAATCCTGGCTTGGGGAGCGTTTCGCGGCTCTCGTTTTGCGGCGACATAGTTGATGGCATATTTTGCGAAGTTCTGCTATGTCCGTTGACCACCAGTACGCCGGCCTGTAGAAACTCCGGTTTTTCAACCGCGGCATAGAGGCGTCACATGCGGCAGAAATCTCCTTTATCTTATTTAGCACGGCTTTTTCTGTCTCGCTGCAAGTATCCGGAGTCGGGTTGTTCTGAAGGATAGACCAGCTCCGTGCAAGTGAAGCTCGCAGTGCCTCTGGATCAAGCTTCCTGACATTCAACTTTCGCTTAGAAATGTCGTGTTGTAATACCGGAGCAGATGCCAATCCATCATTAAATGTCACGAACTGGTGATCACTGCCACTGTATTCTTCGGATACATTCCAGTCTTCGATCATGTTGGCAGTTCTTGGAGTCGCCAACAAAATGTCGAGGATGGATTCTTGGTACCCCGGTCTTCTGAAAATCGTGGTGCTACCAGTATTCAGCACTATGAGGTCGAGTCTAGCCGCGACGTCAGCGACCTCGTTGCCTCTGGTGTCGGAGAAAACAGCGCCCCATTCAGCCGATTTAGCACTGAAGTCACCAGCTACGATAACTTCGCCGTCGAACTTAGTGATCACATCCTCTATATTTGCCAGTTTCTATCGGAACACACTAATCCCTTCGTTAGGTGAGAGATAGACGCTCATGAAGTATAGACCCCCCGATTGTGGGGGTTTGAATCCAGGCAAAACCTGCTCCACTTCCGCTGTTGATGGTAGTAACGTTCTTTGTGTTAACAATCAAGATTGCCACCGTGCCAGTTTTGTCAGCAAACCATGCTCTATCTTGGAGGTTTAGATATTGTTCACAGATGAAGCAAACGTCGATCTTCTCTTCAAAGACTCTCTGGCGAAGTAAATTCTGCGCCAACGCACATCTATTCAGGTTTCCTTGAAGTATGCGTGTCATTTCTGCCCTTTTGTAGCTTCGGAAAGTGCGGTGCGGAATACCTTACAAGCTCCGGAACCTGGAATATGACATAAACTATCTGGAGCTTCTTGGTCCGGTGTACAGAGGAAGCATTTTGGCTGTTCAATGCAGTCACCAGCTTTGTGGCTTTCTCCTCTACATTTAAAGCAGCACTTGCTTCTGTCAGGCCCCTTGCAGGAGTTCGTCGCGTGCCCGTATACAAGGCATCTGATAGATACAACGTGTTACTTTTACAACTGGGCGAATGCGGCAGTTTACCCATCGGATCATTATACGGGCCTTGTCAAGAATTTTGAACGCGCTAGCCTCGTCTATCTCGTAAAAGGCTGCCCGGTTGCCTCGTCGTGTAGGCTTTGTCAAATTTACCCGTTTGATCTCCAGGCTGTCGGTGAAGTCACGTTTGAGAGCTCCGCGGACGTCGCTCTCGGTAAAGATTGCATCGAAGTCTAGGATCTCGATCGTTGTTTTTGGTGTGAGTTTTCTGACTGTACCGATGTTAGCGGTTGCTGTTTTTATCGCAGCCGTAAAAGCAGTAGTGTCTTCAGTCTTGCGACTCATACCTAGAAGAACGCCCCCGCGCTACGTTTGTTTAGTTTGCACAGCTTTAGTTCTTGTCTTCTTTCTCCTCGGTTTCTTGAAACCACCATTGCTTGGCTGCTTTTGGGCTGTAACAGATTGAGCCGCTGGCTCCTGTTCTTCCTTTTTCTTGTTTTTCCGAGTCACTTTGGTCCAGGTATCATCCCGGGCTGTCTTTTTCTGTGCTGGCTTGTCAATTTCTGAGGAAGGGCTGGGCGTGGATAGCAGCCTCTTCTTGTTGTTGCCCTTTCTTTGCTGTGGTATTTTCTTAGAAGTGACCAGAGGTGGCTGTGGTTCTTTGCTCGGACTCAGAGATGTTTGAGTCGTTGACGCCGACGTCGTTGTTGATTCGTTGGCCAGCCTATATGCCGTACTGATAGATGTAACCAATTTTCTGATCTCGTGATGGAGATTCTTCTTGTCTTTTATGAAGTCGGCTAACTCTTCAATCTTGCTGCCAAGCCTCTCCATTGGTGACTGTTTGCCGGTGACGGTTGGTACAGAGTTCATTCTACCTCAGTAGGTTTGATTAGTGACATGAGCAAAAGGACCTCCACTTATTGGAGGAATGTTGCTCAGCTGTCCGTTCTCTTCCATCTGGGCTGTTTTCGTAATCCCTGTAGCATTTCCAGACAGCGGGGCCATGGGGTCCACCCCGCTGTCGTAACGGTCGCTTGATAACGACGAGTTCAGGCCCATTTGCTCGCCTTCCCTCGCCGGCACTGAGGTATCCAACCCCTGTACTGTAGACAATGTTTCAGCGTTCTGTGACATTTCCATATTGTTGTTGGTGTTGTTCATTTGGCACTACCCGGAGAACACGCGTAAGGTGTTAAAGCAGAACCTACAGACGCGAACAACGCTACCCTCCGTGTGTGTGTGTGTGTGTGTGTGTGTGTGTGTGTGTGTGTGTGTGTGTCTTTTTTAAGGGGGGGGAATCCTTTTTGCGGATTCTAGGCATAGCTGTTTGGCCTGGATATGTGGCGACTCGACGCAGCGTCATACTAAACTCGACGCTGACGCCCCTACCCACTAAACCCCTTTCTCTTCTATCCTCTGATCCCCCATGGTACCGCCGTAAGGCGTTTCTTCGCGGGGGGGAGGAATTAGCTAGCTGCCGCTCTTCCTTTTGGTGGCTAAGATGTTATTTCTTCCTTCTAGATTCTGTCCTTTGCTCTTTTTCTCTCGATGGAACGCAGCTCTGTAAGCACTTCTGTGGCAAAAGTGTTCGTTGCATTCCAGGCAGCTTCTGAAGACAGCATTGCTTCTACGATTGTCTCTGGTTGAATTCTCTTCTTCAGGATCTTCTCCAGCTCCTCACGTTATGGATTAAAACGCGAGCACTCGAAGAAAACGTGCTCTGCATCTTCAGTGGCTCCGGGGCAGGACGGGCACTCCGGAGAATCGTCATGCCTAAAGCGGTGAAGATAAGCCCGAAAGCAGCCATGTCCTGACAACATCTACGTTAGGTAGTAGTTGACCTCACCGTGATTCCCGTTCAGCCAAATGTCGATCCTTGGTATGAGACGATGCGTCCATCTACCCTTCCTTGCGGCATCCCACTGAGATTGCCATCATGCGATGCTGTGCTATCTTTGTTCCGTTCTGAGTTCTTCTGCGCTCAGTGTTGTTGACCTCTTTCGTTGGTAAAGCTTCCGTCTTTCTTCAGCTAGGACTCTGAGAGGTAGAGTTCCAGAAATGACGCACACTGCTTCCTCAGATATTGTGCGGAAGGCGCAAGCTACTCTTAGGGCACTCAGACGATTTATTGGTCCAGCCTTTCTCCATGCTTCTTGTAATTTTAGCGCATCAGCCCAAATGGATATTACGTACGTAAGCACTGATGTGACTACAGTTGCCAGCAATAGTCTCCTGCTCTGCTTTGGGCCTCCGACGTTAGGCATCAATCGTGCGAGACTTGCCCTTACTACTGACGCTTTGGCACTGACATGTTTCACTTGCTGTTTAAAGTTGAGACGGGCATCAAGCATCACTCCCAAATATCGGATATAAGGTTGTGATGTGATTTCTTGTTCGCCGACTTTAAGCTTGATGGTCTCTAACACTTTTCTGCTGGTAATAAGCACTGCCTCAGTCTTATGTTTCGCCAGTTGAAGATTCATTGTGTCCATCCACTGGTTAACTTGTTGGAATGCTAGATCAAACATGTGGTGAATCTCGTCCAGGTGTTTAGCGACAATCACTACGGCCCCGTCGTCCGCATACGCTACAAGTTTAACATTCCTCGGGATCTTTAGCCTTAGAAGCCCGTCATACATGATATTCCACAGCAGTGGGCCAAGAACAGAGCCCTGCGGTACACCTCCGGTGATTTCGTACTCTTTCGGACCGTCCTTTGTGTCATACCTTAGGACTCTATCCGTGGAGTAGCTAGCTACTATTTTACGCAGGTATAGCACGTTCTTCTTTTGAAGAGCTTGCATAATGCAGTCCCAGTTAGCAGAGTTGAAGGCGTTTCTGATGTCTAACGTCGCCACCAGCCAGTACTTCTTCGTACCACCCTTCTATCTGGTTCCTGCAATTGCCTCCTGGGCCGTAGTAACAACCAGATTAATCGCGTCCAGGCTTGATCGTCCTTTTCGAAATCCATACTGGTTGTTTGCCAGGAGAGGATCCACAACTACTTCTATTCTTTGATGAATTATGCGTTCGAATATCTTACCGGCTGTATCCAGCATGCAAAGTGGGCGGTAAGATGACGGCTCTTCTGGTGGCTTCTTTCCTTTAGGGAGTAGAACCAGTCGTTGTTGTTTCCATTTCCGAGGAAATGTCCCTTCCTTGAGGCACGTGTTGTAAACGTTCAAGAATAACGTTGGTGCTGCCTTTATGGCTGTTTTCAAGGCAATATTAGGGATTCCGTCTAGTCCCGGCGCTTTGTTATTCCCGACGCGGTTACAAGCCTCCAATAGTTCTTCTTCCGTGACAGATAGAATGTCTTCAGGGTTTAGCTGCCCTAACTGGCCGGTGAATACCGGTTGCTGAGGAAACAGCGCAGTAACAATTTCAGGTGGGCCGTGACCACCTTGTACGGTTTGCCCCATGGGTCCTTCTCCACTTATTCGACGAGTTCTTTCCAACAGCGTCTTTTACTATCCTTGATGGCTTTGTTCAAATCCCAACGGACCTTTTTATACTCTGCCACCAGTTCTGCAAAGTTAGGTCGACGGAAGCCACGCTGTGATATTCTTCTTTTCCTGAGACATTCTCTACGAAGAGCGCTGATGTGATCGTTCCACCAGTGCACCGCGGGTCTTCTATTTATGTCTCGTTTTCGTGGCATACTGGCGTCACAAGCTTCGGTTACTCTTTCCATAAGTTCTTTAGTCTGACCTTCTGCGCATCCAGCGGTGATCGGGTCATTATCCAAGGCAGTCGTCAGCGTACCCGCGTCGAAAGATTTTACTCTCCACCGAATGAGGTTAGGTAACCTACTACTAGTTCCTCTAGTATCCTGGTCATTTGATATCTCCCAGAGAATCGCGTTGTGGTCACTGGCAGTGTAAATATCCAGTATTTTCCAGTTTAGGTTACCTCTCGCGAGGCTGCTACTGACGAACGTGAGGTCTACGATGGAACTTGCGTCTCCTTTGGTGTAGGTTGGTGTGTCACCACTGTTGAGTAAGACTACGTCTAATGCAGTAAAAGCCTCAAGTAACGCTTTACCTCGTGCGTTAGTTAGCTTGCTACCCCAGTCCACTGCCCAGGAGTTAAAGTCACCGGTTATCGCGACTGGATGATGCTGCTTGGCATCCTCGGTCAGTTTGTTTAAGAATTCAGTGAATTCAACAATGGATAATAGAGTGGTCTCTAAAAATTAAATTTTTTGCGGCGCCCAAAAAAATCCTTCCTGAGGAAGAGAAACTACGGAGAAAATTTTGCTTTTTGATTTTAAACAAAAAGAACACGTGCCGACGGGCAATTGAAATTTTTCAATTGAAAATTTTTCGATAAAATTATAGTTTTTTGAAATATTTGTAACGGTATTTAAATTTGGACAAAAAATCATTAAAACAAGCTTGTAGGAATTCAAATTCTCTGGATAAGGGTTTCTTTCGTTTTTAGATAAAGTTCATATCTATCGAGATAATCTTATTAATAAACTCATAAACTCCATTAAGTCAGTCATTTTAGCACTAAAAACTTTATTTTTCCAGAAATATGAACAATTTTATAACTTCAATTCACAATAAGTTATTTAAATAGGTCTCGTAAATGATAACAAAGTTATATTTGATATTATTTCCTTATTTTCAAAACGGAAATGTGCAAATTTATTTCTCATAAACTGATTTATCAATTCCAAGGTTTGAGTGAGCTTCCTTTTGTATTTTTTATGTTTCTAGCTCTGTAATCATCCAAAATTTGAATAATAAACTGCTTCTGATCTTCATCTTTCGTGAACAAATCATTGTATTCTCGCATTAATTTTACACCGCGTTCAGCAACATCGTTCACAACTGGTAAATTATTTACAGCATTCAAACAGGTCTGATAATTGCATGCCTTAAGCGCGAAGCGCGCAGGTATGCTCTACTCTCGCCTAAAAATCGTGATTTCGATTAAAACGTGATTTTCATGATTTAAACGAAAAAAATTATGGATAAAAAGCATTTTTAAATAAGTAATAGTAACTACAGAACACGTTAAAAAATTTTCTTATCGATTAAATAAGATTTCTCAGAAAAAACTCGTTTTTCTGATGAATTAAATGAATAAAAGCGTGGTATTCACGGGCTTGATAACACCACAACTTTTTCAAAAATCACTTTCACGATTTAATTTTTTTTTGTTTTATTCCTGAGGAAGTTTCTCAAAACCCTTATGAAAATTACGTGTCAAAGTAATTCCGTTTCAATACAGTTAATTTTTTTCGATTGTCAGTTCGGTGACTTTTTCTGCGATTTCGGCAACTATATATATTATTTTTTATAAACAGAATTGAAATAACTATAAACAAGCAAAAACTATACATACATGATGGTATAATTACTAACTGTTTTATCATCTGTTAAAATTTTTCTTTAGCTCGACCTACAGAGGAGATAATACTACTCGCGGGAAAATTCAAATTAAAAACGAATAATTTTTGATATGATCTAAATAATTTATGTATGACATAAGCGCTTAAGGCATGCGTATTTGGACTTTCCAAACTTTCTATTTTCTTGCTAGTTTTCACAATCAACTTTCAACCAAGTTGCATTCAAACACGGTTTAAGAAAGAAATTTATTGAAAAAGAATTAACGAACTGTTCTAATCCTTGGTCGAATAATTTTGATACATCTTTTTTAGCTATTGCAAATTTTTTTGAATTATTGATTTGACGACGGTCATCTGAAGTATTAAGTTCATCATTAGAAGTATCGAACAATTTTTGAACCATTTTTTTTTCGTTTCTTTATCAACACCGTCATCGTATAATGCCATCAAACAGTTTTTTGGAGTTAGGTACCATAAATGAATCAAAATTTTTTTTTAAACCAGCAGCAGACAGTTTTATGTCTATTGATTAGAATTTGTCAATCGATTGTGAAAACTGGCAAGAAAATATAAATTATCAGATCTGTTTGAACGCTGTAAATAATTTACCAGTTGTGAACGATGTTGCTGAACGCGATGTAAAATTAATGCGAGAATACAATGATTTGTTTACGAAAGATGAAGATCAGAAGCAGTTTAATATTTAAATTTTGGATGATTACAGAGCTCGAAACATAAAAAATACAAAAGAAAGCTCACTCAAACCTTGGAATTGATAAAACAATTTATGAGAAATCAATTTACACATTTTCGTTTTGAAAATAAGGAAATAATATCAAATATAACTTTGTTATCATTTACGAGACCTATTTAAATAACTTATTGTGAATTGAAGTTATAAAATTGTTCATATTTCTGGAAAAATAAAGTTTTCAGTGCTAAAATGACTGACTTAATGGAGTTTATGAGTTTATTAATAAGATTATCTCGATAGATATGAGCTTCATCTAAAAACGAAAGAAATCCTTTTGTAGAGAATTTAATTTCCTACAAGCTTTTTTTCATGATTTCTTGTCCAAATTTGAATACCGTAACAATTATTTCAAAAAACTATAATTTTATCGAAAAATCTTCAATTGAAAAACTTCAATTGCCCGTCGGCACGTGTTCTTTTCGTTTAAAATCAAAAAGCAAAATTTTTCCCGTAGTTTCTCGTCCTAAGGAAGGATTTTTTTGGGCGCCGCAAAAAATTTAATTTTTAACGACCACCCTAATGGATAAACTAGGTGGTGCATAACAGCTGTAGAAACAGATGTTGTTAACTGTTGCTGCTACAAAGCCCGCATGATCATTGTTAACTACACTCTGGAAGGGATGCTTACCACAGGACCAGATGACAGCCTTGGTGGTGCTGTCAGATTCCCAAGGCTGGGTATTCAGGTATCTGTATGGCTCTGCTATCATTACTAAGTCTACCTCTAGTTCTCTTGCTGTTTGCATAAGCAGATCATGTGCAGCTTCACAATTGTGTGTGTGTGTGTGTGTTTGTTTTTTTTTTTTTTTTTCCTTTAGGGGGGGGGGGAATCCTTTTTACGGATTCTAGGCATAGTTATTGGCCTGGATATGTGGTGACTCGACGCAGCGTCATACTAAAACTCGACGCTGACGCCCCTACCCACTAAACCCTAAACCCCTTTCCTCTTTCCTCTAATCCCTCATGGAAACCGCCGTCAGGCATTACTTCGTGAGGGGAGGATCTAGCTACTGCTCTTCCTTCTGGTGGCTAAGGTGTTAACTACCGTCCTTCTATCTTCTGCTATTTGCTCTTCTTCTTCAGGTGGAACGCAAGTCTTTGAGGACTAATTGTCTTTGAGGATTAATCTTCAAAGTACATTTAATAGAACAAAAGAACCTGATACCCAAATTTTTGTATTTTCCCGGTCAAAAAAAATCACTTATTTTTTCGGCCGTTACGGTATCTATCGCCCTTAAATAATTTTTGAAGCGATTAAAACTTTTTAGAAATTTTTCTTTAAAAATATAAAAAAAAACATCAAACACGATAACGTTGTACACAACAAAGCCGAAAGACAAGTATGTATCGGTACGCAACCTTCAGGTAAACGTTTTTTCTATACAAGGAAGAGCAAAAATGGTAACAAAAGACATATTTATGACAGTGTCACATATTTATCACACTGTCGGTAATTTTAATTAATTAGTTTCAGGGTTAATTATAAACAATGGGAAATATTGAGTGCAACTATAAAGTATGCATATTATGAGTGTAATTATAGTCCAAAAATATTGAGAAACCGCATTATCTTCATTTAATAAGAATATTATTACTTTTATATACACTACTCACAAAAATTAAGGAAATAAAAAAATGCTAATTTTTTTTAGATTCTTGACGGGCTGTATTTTAGCGGAAAATGATCGTATCTCAAAAATAAAAAATGCATTTTAAAGCTCCGAAACTCTAGTTTTCAGATCTTTAAGTCAAAATTTTTTCAGACAAATTTTTAAGAAAAATTTTTTCAGACAAAACGACCGTATGGAACAGATAGCCTGTTTATTCAGCTTCAATTTCATTTCTCATTTTTAAATTATAAATAACTTTAAATAATTTTCATTTCTCATGGCAAAAAAGCCGATTTTTGCAAAACGGGGTGAAAACAATGATTTCCCGATTTTTGAAAATCATTGATTTTTTTAGCGGGAAGTTGAAAATCAAAAATTTGGAAAATTTTTTTTTGCTCTCTTTCTTCGGATCATGTTAAAACCGTAATTCCTAATAAATTTTGCCCTCAAGATCTGAAAACTAGAATCTCGGAGCTTTAAAATGCATTTTTTTTTGCTATAATAAAAATATACAGCCTGCTGAAATACAGCCCGTCAAAAATCTAAAAAAAATTTGCATTTTTTTTTAATTCCCTTAATTTTTGTGAGTAGTGTACAATTGGTCAACTACTGGTGGATTTATTCAAAGTTTAATTTTGATATTCAAAAATTAAAAGGTGTGCATAAAATTAATTTAATATATATATAAAAATACTTACTATGCCTGTTTCAGTCGATTTAAGAAAGTTGACAATATTTGCTGTTGTCTGCTTTTGAGGGAATAGTTTTAGAAATTCCTTTTTATGTACTGCAGACAAATGTTTTTTGAGACCGGAAGTATTCCTATTTTTCATTTTTATTTTTAAAATTTTTTTACTTTTTTCACAGAGTTTACATAATCCATATAAATCGTCTTTCGAATCAATAACATCGAAGAACCCTCTAAATTTACTCTTATTTGACTGTTCAAGTTTCTTAGATCTTACTGATTCTTGCTCAGAAGTATTAATTTTCTCACTATTTGCACACACTACACTATTGTTATCACTTTCTTGAGATTGCTCTAATAACATTTTTTCTTGGTTACGCATTTTTCACACAAATAGGTTTATTTTAAGCTTTAAAATTGGTCTCAAAATATATACTGAAATGCTTAAATTTTCTTAGATGCTTACGATCTTCACGTATCGTCCTAAGAAAATGGTATGAATAGTTGTGAGAGTTACGAAAACTCGAAAACTTACCCTTCAAATATTTGAACGCATAAATTGACCTTTTACTATAAAAAAAAAAAAGTATAAAGTACTCGAAGAAAGTTAAAATATAAAAAAAATTAGCTTAGCTCTACATCAACCATGTGTTAACCAGACATTGGAAAAGAATAGTCACTCCAAAAATATTCTTGTAGATCCTTCTTTTCAGACAATGGCAAGGTTTACCGATGCCTTTTTTTATATTTGGTGTTTATATTTAGTAAAATAAATTGAAAATCTTAAACACACAAAAAACAGAACTACAAAAGAACATTTGTAGAAGTTGTGACAAACATTCTCATATATCT
>CAJNRD030001003.1:0-21210 GCA_905319865.3 Cotesia congregata
CCAACATCAATCAGTAGTTTGAACAGTAGAAAAATCAGAAGAAGCAAAACAAATTTTTCCCATGTTATTTTTATGGGAATTAAAAAAAAATGCGATGAGGACAATCTAAATATTATTATTAAGGGCTCATCTTTTCACAGTAATTTTTTTACGCCCAAAATAACCTTTTGAGCCTGTTTGGAAAATGAAAAATCAATTTTTAAATTCCAGCTGAGAAAATTGAAAATTTTCAAAAATCGGGAAGTTATAGTTCCTACCTTGTTCTTCGAAAATCGAATTTTCATCAGATCACGACGTTTTAAGGCCCTAGAAAGCTACCCTGACTATTCCCGCGGTGATGTCACCGTGTCTGTATGCATGAATGAATGTATGTATGTATGTATGTATGTATGTATGTGTGTGTGTGTGTGTGTGTGTGTGTGTGTGTGTGTGTGTGTGTGTGTGTGTGTGTGTGTGTGTGTGTGTGTGTGTGTGTGTGTGTGTGTGTGTGTGTGTGTGTGTGTGTGTGTGTGTGTGTGTGTGTGTGTGCGCGCGCGTGTGTGTATGTATGCATGTATGTAAATCTCTCATAACTATTGAACGGATCATCCGATTCGATTCAAATTAGCGGCGTTCCAAAGAGTTCCGTTACCCTTAGATTTGTGATACTGGTTCGGAAAATTCGAAACGATAAATTTTGAGAAATCTCAAAAATAAAATTTCCAAAAAAACGTTTTCTCGAAATATCTTTTAAACAACTTGACCGATCAATTCAAAAACTAATCAGCTCTTAATCTCAAAAAACAACGTCGATAGTTACTAGCACGGTCAAAATCGGTTGATTCGTTCGTGAGATATCGTTGTCGAAAAAATTGAAAAAAATGTTTTTTTCAGAATTCCTTTGAAATTTTTAGTTTGACTAGTTTGCACTTAAAAATTCTTGATAGAACTTAGAAAACTGCGTCGAACGCCGTGAACTGCGAGAAAATCAGTTGATTCATTCAAAAGTTATTGCGGTTTGAAGACTCAAAAAATCGTGATCTATGAAACTTCTATCAGCTATCTATTTTTGAGCTCGGCGAGCTCAAAATAACACAAAAACTATACTTTTGAGCTCAAAGAGCTCAAAAAGAAGATAAGTGAAATTTTGAGCGCTTAATTATAGACTTAGCGGGAAGTTGCAGGGATGGTCTTTCAGTTCAAACGTTTTCCTAATTGTTAACTACCCGCTAAGAAAATTGAAAATTTTCAAAAATCAGGAAGTTATAGGTGTTACCCCGTTTTTTGAAAGTCGAGTTGTAATCAGATCTCGACGATTTGAGGTCCTAGGAAGCTCCCCTGAATGTTTTCGCAATGATGTGTGTGTGTGTGTGTGTGTGTGTGTGTGTGTGTGTGTGTTTTCGCCACCAGGTAATACTCTTTCGTTCCACCCTTCCATTTGGTTCCTGCGATTGCTTCCTTGGCCGTGTCAACAACCAGTTTGATTGCGTCCAGGGTTGATCGTCCTTTCCGGAATCCATACTGATTGTCTGCCAGGAGTGGATCGACTACTGCTTCAATTCTCTGATGAATTATGCGCTCAAATATCTTACCCACCGTATCTAGCATGCAAAGTGATCGGTAAGATGACGGTTCTTCTGGTGGTTTCTTCCCTTTAGGTAACAGTACCAATCGTTGCTGTTTCCACTTACGAGGAAAAGTCCCCTTCTTGAGGCATGCATTATAAACGTCTAGGAATAATGTTGGAGCTGCCTTCATGATGGTTTTCAAGGCTATATTAGAGATTCGGTCCAATCCCGGCACTTTATTATTCCCTACACGATTACAGGCCTCCAGCAGTTCTTCTTCAGTGACAGATGGAATGTGTGGTGACGATTTTCTGAAGAAGTTGAGGACACGTAGGTGATGGCATTTGTTGTTTTTTCAGGTGGGTCATAACTACCTTATAAGGCTCACCCCACACGTCTTTATCCACCTCGTATATAAGCTCTTTCCAGCATCTTCTTTTGCTTTCTTTGATGGCTTGATTCAGTTCACGACGCGCCTTTTTGTACTCTGCGATCAGCTCCACTGAGTTAGGCCGTTGATAGCCGTGCTGAGAGATTCTTCTTTTCATATGACACTCTTTACGATGGACGCTGATGTAGTCGTTCCACCAATGCACCGAAGGTCTCGGATTTATGCCACGTTTACGAGGCATACTGGCATCACAAGCATGTGTTACTCTCCTCATCAAGTCCTTAGTCTGTTCTTCTGCACATCCAGTGTTGATCAGATCACCATCGAGGGCTATTAGCAATGCTTCTGGGTCAAAAAATTTCACCTTCCAACCAACGATGTTAGACTGCTTGATTGGTCTCTTGAGATTCTGGTCGCATGATATTTCCCAGAATATCGCATGATTGTCGCTGGCAGTGTAGATGTCTAACACTATCCAGTTGTAGTCGCCTCTAGCAAGGCTATTACTGACAAAAGCGAGGTCTACAATTGAGCTTGCGTCACCTTTGGTGTAGGTCGGCGTATCACCACTGTTGAGCGAAACCACATCGAGTGTAGTAAAGGCCTCTAGTAGTGCTTTCCCTCGTGCGTTGGTATGCTTGCTACCCCAGTCAACTGCCCAGGAGTTGAAGTCTCCGGCTATCGCTACTGGATGGTATTGCTTCGCATCTTCGGTTAGTCGATCTAGGAAATCAGTGAAGTCAACAATGGAGAGGCTAGGTGGTGCGTAACAGCTATAGAAGCGGATGCCCTCTACTGATACTGCTACAAAGCCGGTATTGCTGTTGTCGACTGCATTTTAGAAAGGGAGCTTGCCACATGACCAGATGACAGCTTTGGATGTGCTGTCAGATTCCCAGGGTTGGGTACTCAGGTGTTTATATGGCTCTGCTATCAGTATCAAGTCAAGCTCTAATTCTCGCACGAATGGCATGAGCAGGTCATGCGCTTTCTCTCAATGGTTGAGATTGAGCTATAGTATCCTTATGCTTGTTTGTTCGTCAACTTCTGGAGCGCCTCCTGAAATACCGGGCATCTGTGGGTGCCGGCATGGTAAGCCACGTCCTTTGCTCCTTGCTGCTCAGCACATATTGCACACTTGGCAGGATTTTTACAGTCAGTGATGCGGTGCCCTTCTTGTCCACATCTGATGTAGAGTTTAGACCGATCTACTTGGCTTTTACATTGGGGCCCAACATGTCCAAAGTGCCAGCATTTAAAGCATTGGATTGTCCTTCTTGTTACTCTTATTCGGCAATTGACCCAGCTAATCCTTATTTTGCCTCTTCCTTCCAGTAGCTGTTGTGCTGCAACTGCTGACAGTGTCACTGTAGCCGTTTGCGTACCTCTGTAGGCCTTACGGATCTTGATAGCCTCTAGTGGTATTTCGCAAGTTTCTCCGGTTTCTGTTTTTAGGGCAGTCTGAATGTGCTCCTTCGTCGTGTCAACATCAATGTCTCGGATCTCGATGGTCTCCTGCGGTCCTTTGCAGATTACTTCGGCCTCTTTTTGAAGAATATCCATGATGGTCTTTTGCAAGGCTTGGCCTTTGTCGATACTCTTCTTTGAGAGCGTAATCAGCATGTCCCTAGTTTTGGTTTTGTGGATCTTTTCCACGGTTGTGCGGACCTGTTCGTCAGGGACGGCCTGCTTTATATGACGCAATATTTCGGCGTACTTCTCCTTCTCGATCGGACGGATGATCAAGACGTCAGGCCTGATCCATTTTCGCGGTTTCTTCCGCTTTGGTTCCGGCCGGGGCTCTTTCGGCGGTTGCTTTGGGAGCTGCTCTTTCCTTTGCCTTTCCTGTTCTTTTTTAGACTGAACTCGTTGCTAAGCTGACGCTTTCATCTGTTCGTCACTTTGCAGTGCTATTCTTTGCAGAGGGCTTTCCTTCAGGTCCTTCTTTGTTGCTCGGCTGAATGTTGGGTCTGGAGAGGGTCTTTCTTTTCTCTTTTCAAGCTCTCCGAAAGTTTCACGCTTGTCTTCAGTGACTGATTCACCGTCACCTTCGGCCCGTGAGCAAGGCCTCGTGACGTTGTCAAAACATTTGGCAACGCAGGTAGGCTCAAAGATTATGGGGATTACAGAAAACAGTAACAAACGAACGAGACACATACAGGGATAACTAAATATTATAGCTCAACAGGCCTTGCGGCTACACCTCCCCGCATGGGCCCCGCTGGGCAACTGGTCGGGTTGTCATTATATTACCGGCCAGGCTAACGTAGTCGTTGAATGGAGTTGTATAGGGGGTTTGATACAGTGAACAATTACGAGGACAGATTGACATTACATTAAATTAAATTCAACTCCATTCACATCCTGTCCAATGATAGCGTAAAAGCTGGAGGGCAGGGTTTTTCCTGGCTCGGCGAGTTGACGGTGCTTTTGTTTGGTGAGATTTGGGTTTTATTTTACGTGAGTGTATAGCTTTTTAAAGCCCAGGAAACGGCCTGTTCGAAAGGAGGCAGACGAAAGTCTCACCAAATAACTCGTCACCTTCGGCTCCGGTGACCATTGCTTTGTCAGTCACGACAACAGATTGACAAGTTTTCTCCGGTGTAGCACGGGAAATGCGCTGCAATGATGAGTGCGATTCTTCGTCCCGTTTCTTAAATCGTTAGAAGGCGTTAGTTACAAGAGTCGTCTTGGACTTTATCTCCTTGTGAATGTTGACCTTTGATTGGACGAAATCATGTAACTCACTGGTCAGCTTTTCAAGGCGTTTGAGCGCTTGCGACCGCTTTATTTCAGCGCTTGCGTCAATCGCTGCTTGTTGGGCATGAAGCCCGTTTCCACTCTTGGTTGTTTCCTGTGACTTACTCATACTTTTTAATTTACCAGCGCATCGTACGGAGTGGAGCGGGTTGTCATAACTAGGAACGGGTGTACCCTCGGAGATAGTACTCCTACCCCAGTTCCCTGAGGCCTAGCCGACACTTAGCCAGTCCTGGAATACACGGACAGACTAGACTCGCTCGGGGCGGTGAAAATTCCGATCTCTAACACTCACTGCGTACTTCCTGATCAAGGCCCGAAGTAGCTGGCTCCTGATCCACTGCTGCAACTTACACCTCGGCGGAGCAAGCTCACATCAGCCGTGGCCTCCATTGTCGGAAACTACGATACAGGTTACGGACACTCTCAGTGAGTTACAGCAGGGAACAATCGTCTTGCTAGGTCAGTTAGTGTGACCAACCAATTAGAGGGGAGTTTTGGCCACGGTAGCGTATTTTATTTAACTCCTACCCTCTGTACCTCATCAACTAAGAGACTTAGTGTCATCCAAGGACAGCGAGTGTGAACCCATCCTCTACGGGGAGACGCGCCTGGTAGCAGTTTCTCCTCTGCCGCAGGTGTGTGTGTGTGTGTGTGTGTGTGTGTGTTAGGATGATTCAAAAAAATCGAATATTTTTTTTTTAACTTTCGAAATTGAAAAGTTGGTTCTCAGGCACCTCTAGAAAATTTTCACCAAATTTGAGCTCTTAATATTGATAGGAAGATTATCCTCATCACGGTTTTACATTTTTCGTTAATCTTTTATAAAATAAATCATATCTCATTATCAATCAATTTTTTAATCCAATCTTTATACATATTTTTGTAGGAAATTGAATGATCTGCAAAAAAGATCTGATATGTATAAGCGATTACATTAACCATTTAAAGATATCCGAGATCAAAGTTCAAAGAATTTATCAAAAAAAAATTTTTTTTTATTAATTTCCTACCACATTGGAAAATAATAATTGTCAAATAAATATGAAATATTTTTGTAGAAAATTTAACGCTCTACAAAAAAATTTTATTATAGTATTTTTTTTCCTCACCTTGGAGTTATGGCGCCACTAAACCATAGCAGTGTTTTCTGTTTTTTATTATTTTGCTTTCTATATTTTATTTTAAAAAATGAGATTATGAGGCGTCCACTTTTGGATTTTCCAAACTTTTTTAGAAATATCATTATACATATAAATAAAAAAGGAAAAATTCTAATTTATTATATATAATCGATTTATTTCAACTTAGAATCAAGGAAAATATAAATTACATTACGAAAATACATTTTTTTAGGCTTTATTTATATAAATTGACTTTTATTGCAATTAGGATATTTTTCTCGATGTTCTTTGACAATTTGCAACAAATATTGAAATTGCTCTTCATTCTTAGTCAAACATTGGTTGTATTCGGTTATTAATGCCACTTCTCGCTCTGCAACGTCATTTACAACTTTTAATTGTTTAAAATAATCTTGATTTTCTTGGTAACTGTTATCAGAAGACCACAATTTAATGTCAAGATCTAGAAAATCGTATGGTAATTCAAATATTTTAAACAGATTCAAAGATTTTTGAGAAACAAAGTCACTCAAGTCTTTCTGCATTATCAAGTTTAGGTTGTTTTGATCAATTATAAATTTTTTAGCTTTAGGATTCATAGCTTCACGAGTTTTTACAGCTTTGACAATTTTTTTTTTTCATTTCGAGTGGAACGGTTTCATCAAACAATGATAAAATGGCAAGTTCATCATTTAAATACCACAAATGAAGAGTCATTTTGTGGCAAGTCGCGGAAGATATTGAAGCATTTATTTTTTTGTACTCAATAAGTTTTTTTAAAAATTCTAAATCATGGTTAGCAGCTGTAGTCGCAGAAGTCGTTGAAAACCAAGCATTTAAATAAACCATGACTATACAAATACAAATTTGCCGCAGACTATTCAATTCTTTGGGAGTCAGTACAAATTCATTTCTAAAAATGAATATTTTTAAGCAATAAATGGCCTTCGCCATCCATCTCGCATGATGTACTGCACCAGGGTATTTAAAATAAACTTGATCTTGAGGCATTTCTCCGAGAAAAACAAGTGACAGTTCCAGGAACTCTTTGTAATCATCTCGTGGTTGTTTTAACTAGCAAAAAAAATATCAGTCAAATTTACATAACGAATTGATAATTTTATCTTATATTTATAAATTTTACTTAACCATACTTGCAAACATTTTTTAATGAAACTAGATATTTCATTTTTTTTTATTTGAAAGAGTATCAGCGACAATAGTATCTTCAATACCAGCTTTATATTTGGTCTTATCTATTTTGTCCCATTCTTTTTTAAATCGTCCGAATATTGGTACGTTTGGTCCTGACGATACCGGCCAATATACTTCAAACGCACTTCTTAAAATGATTTCATAGATATGATGGCGTTATGGTAAGTAAATTAATTCTCTTCCCAGAGCTTTTTCAATTTCAACACATGTTCCATGGTGAATACCTGTATAGTAAAAGTAAAAAGTTATCTTTAAAATTGGTAAACTGTAGTAGTTAAAAATTAAAGAAGAAATTAATGAAAAACTCAAAATACTTTCTTGCTGAATCCAAAAGTATTAGTCCACAGAAACTAGTTTATTTTGCTTGAATTCATTGTTGCCAAAAAACAAGCCAAAGTTTCAATTGCTTTATAATTCTTAATTAATTGGTTGGGTATTTTTCGAAATAAAATTTTTATAAGCTGTCTTCAGCTATTTTAGCCGGACATTGTAAAATTGACTAGTTTTTGTGGGCTAATAGCTTTATTAAGAAGAATTGATCTGAGAAAATAACAATACAATTTTGCTAATAATAAAACATCATTGATTTGTTACCTGTGTTAACATTAGTTGTGTCAAAACACATCGCTTTAATATAGCGAGTAAGGCTCCATTCATTCAAAGTCCTTAAAATAGCCGGTTTGATTCTCTGCAGTTCCAGAGTCCATTTTTGGGACTCCAAGTAATTGTTCAATACCAAATGCTGTAAGGAGGATTGGAAGCCGATCGACGGATTTAGATCCAGTAATGTCCTGTAGTATTTTTCCATCCCAGTGCACGACGTATTTGTCGTGTGTTTTAAAATCATTTTTTAATCCTTGAGCTAAGTCTTTGTGGAACATCATACGAGTTCGTTGAATTGTACTATAACTCAGAGTTGTATCTTCTATATTGATACCAACGCTTGTCAGAATGGGAGCTATAATAAACATGGCATTTCTACTGCTTACATTAGCTCTGTCAAGTGCGGAAATCAGCTCTGGAGTTAAAATATTAATTTTTGGTCGCTTCATTTGTATTGAAGGATCATACTCCAAATCCGAACCGAAATTTGTAGCTTCACTCAATGATTTTGTTATTAATAATTCTGATTTTTCACTAGCAATTATCGTCTGGCTTGATGTTGAAGGTTGACTTGGACCTATAAAAAAATATTTTTATTTTTTTCTTAAGCGAATAAAAAATTAATAGTTTGGAAAATTCAAAATTACTCATAAAAATTTTAACATTGTAAAGTTTTTCCTAATACTTAGCATCATGAACAGTGTAATATATAAAACATATTTCATTAATACAAAGAAAAACTAAAAAACAACTGAGTAAATTAAAAATAATTAAGATTTATAATACAGAATTATTTACTTGTATATTATTATTCGTAGTATTATAATAATTTTGTGATCGATACTTACTGCTTTCTTCTACATCCATCCGATCTCCACTTGTATTCGATGGATGTACATTGTTATGAATGAATTCTCTCCTAGTATTGCTTTTTTGATTTAAGTATAATTTTTTAATACGATCATCGAGCATTTTTAAAGATTTTTGATTAACAATGTCAAATAAAATTTTGATTTCATTCTGAAATGTTGATTGCTTTTTTTTTGTGCTGGTGATTTTTTCCGTTTCAGGTTTTTTGTTATTTTCAACCATTTATCGTGACATCGTAGAATTTTTTTCACTGAATTTTCATAACTACAAGTAGGAATTTCATTATTTTTCCATAATATTATAACTTGATCTACTGTATTTTTAGCACTCTGTTTTACTGAATACTTGAGAACTTGAAGCTGATAAAAAATACACACATAACCTCTTTCAGCGTTGGTAACTTGAGTTCAAGAATTTTTGGCATAGGTATACCAATTAAAGGTATTTCCTTACTCATTGTAGATGTGTAAAAAATAAATAACAATGAAATTAAATATTATATAACAGTTAGCTATTATTTGATTATCACTACTAGAAGACTTTATTCAGGAACTCTAAAAATTATGTACGCAATGTAGAAATGTACATAACAGCATAGAGAAACAATCGTAGATGGCGCTAGTACGATAAGTTGATCAACAGAACTACCAATGTTTAAAATAAAATGCTCAGATTAACCGAAAAAATATATTCAATTAATAATTTTACGGGGAAGAAATTTAAAATAAAATTTTTAATAAACCAGTTAAAAATAGTAAGTCGTGATTTTAAAGGCAAATTAAATAAAAAAAAAATCTTTAATAAAAGTTGATTGGAAAATATTATATACTTGGAAACAAATTAAATACAAAAAAAATACTTTAATTTTATAAACATAAGCTAAAATTCTCGTAAAAATTTCAAAAAGTCATGAATTTAATAGATAAATTTGAAAAAGTTATTAAAAAATTATTGAAATCAGAAAGCATTGGGGTTCGGATACGAATATCTTTTAAACGGTTGGAGTAATCAATTAAACATATCAGACCTTTTTTGTAGAGCGTTAAACTTCCTACAAAAATATTGCATATTTATTTGACAATTATTATTTTCCAATGTGGTAGGAAATTAATAAAAAAAAATTTTTTTTTGATAAATTCTTTGAACTTTGATCTCGGATATCTTTAAATGGTTAATGTAATCGCTTATACATATCAGATCTTTTTTGCAGATCATTCAATTTCCTACAAAAATATGTATAAAGATTTGATTAAAAAATTGATTGATAATGTTATGTCCGAATTAATTATAATTAAATAATTATTGGTAGTGTGGGCTTTTGAGGAGGCTCGGACACGTTTTTAGATAGATTTTCTCTTGTAGGCAAGCTACAAGAGTTTTATTTTTATTGTGGATTTCGAACGCCTCCCGGTAACCAGGAGTTCCAATGGCGAATTAAAAGGGAAGTCGATATCAAATACTGAACTCACAGTCGTCCTTTATGATTTTTCTAGTTGATTCGAATTGAATTGGTTGATCGGTTGATCCTGGGTTGGATTCTCCTCCTTCTCTCGTGATGTAGATCGGTGTACTCGAGGAGGTTCAGGATCGTAATTTAGAATGAAGTGAAACAGGAAGTTCTGGTTTTATGATTTATTCAATTATTCGCCCTATGGGCGAGACGCACTCAATGTACACTAATTCACTTATGAACTATCACTTATTTCTGTTTTGACAGATAGAATGTTGATTGAGTTCGTAAACAGAGTAACGACTCTGACAGACACTAAGATCCGCCGTTAATAGATAATAGGACGAAAGATTATAATTTTGATATCACTACGGCCACGGGGCCCTCGATTCTGCTCGAAAAGCACACTGTCGTGGTTCGTAGAAGATGAGATTAAAAGTTGAGATGAATTTAAATTTTTGTATACGCGACCGAGTGCTATATACTGCCTTATACGTAACGCGGTATAAGGACCCATACGGGTTCTACGAAGATACCTTCCTTCGTATTCTTTAATAAAAGAGTGAACATTTGGTCCGTGGTGTTTAGTGTTTTTATACACCCGGATCGTGATTTTCGGAAGGGAGTTAAATTTTGTTATTGGTCTAAATTTTCAATTTGACAGAATGTGGACAGTGTCCTCATTTCTTTATCGAGGTGTTGTCCGAGTGATTGCCGAAATAAAGTGCAAGCGTTGTACTTTTCATCGAAGGGGAGAGACCCTGTTTGTTATATGAGGCAACGCCGGATATAACAATAATGAGATATGATTTTTTTTATAAAAGATTAACGAAAAATGTAAAACTGTGATGAGGATAATCTTCCTATTAATATTAAGAGCTCAAATTTGGTGAAAATTTTCTAGAGGTGCCTGAGAACCAACTTTTCAATTTCGAAAGTTAAAAAAAAATATTCGATTTTTTTGAATCACCCTAGTGTGTGTATGTGTGTCTGTGTGTGTGTGTGTGTGTCTGTGTCTGTGTCCGTGTCTGTGTGTGTTAACAATTGTAGATTATTAACAATGTCTTATCGTTCCAAATAATCATTATTGGTGGCCCATGTCTCAAAGTTAATCTCTAGCAATTTTTCATTTATGTTGAATCAAACAAATAATTTCATTGAATTTGAATTAATAAAAATTAATTTATTTAATAAAAAAATCAATATCTTTTTTAGTTAATTGATAATTTCACTATCTGAATTAACTATATAGTGTTCAGGGGGAATCAAAATCGAAATTTTCATCACATTGTAATGCTTTAAGGTAGTTGAATCCTGCAAGACATGTTTGAAGAAAATTATGAAATTTTTTTATTGAAAGATAATTATGTTAATAATTCACCATCAAAATTTCAGATTAATTCACGACATCGTCTTTGAGTAATGAATTTTCGAAATTGCAACATTTACAGGCAGAGGTATTGAAAGATGGTGAAGTTAGCATGAAACAATTGGCATCATTCGAGTGGTATGGAAGATTTCATACTAACTTTATCATCTCTCTATACCTATGCGTATAAATGATGCAATTTCGAAAATCAATTTTAGTTCTTAAGTATTAATTTTGACATTTATTTCAGAGAATTGTATTGGAATATTTATAATTTCGTTATTTCGTTGTATATTGATTATCGGTAATCAGTCGTAGCCCTTGCTAGCATGGGTAATTCCCTTAAGTATCGATTGTGAGCACAGGGATCAATAATTTCAGTAAACGACTTGAGAGGCCCTCGTGATCGGACACGAGGTCTCGCAGTTTTTCATAAAATTAAAATCGGGAGACACGCGGTAACCCGCAAAGTGTAAGGAATGTGGATCTGGCACTTTCGTTTGAGTTCTCATTTTTTGTGAGTACTCACAAGTTGAGCCATTTTATTACCCGCACACCGTGTTGTCTCCTGGCAAATAACTTGTTATTAAAAAGCGTTATTAGAGTCAGCCAATATTTAATTTTCTTATTATCTTTTGTTGAGATAACCCGACTGGGGATTTCGGGTTTATCTTTGTTCAATATTTTTAAATATAATTTTTAGTTTATAATCGATGTCGTCGAAAATAAATGATCTACTCAGGATTTAGATTAATAATTAATAATTGTACGCGACAGTATTCTTATTATTTTTGTTGTATAGTCCATCCTGCTAAAGAATTCGGCACTGGACTTAGCTTTAAGTAATTTCTGGTCTTTTGAATAAATAGTTTATTTGTTTTTATTATTATTTGCTGATTGATTCATAATTTAATATACGTAAATTACTTCCTCCTTTCTTTCCTAATATTAGTATATTATTTATCTTTCCTTGGAATACCTGCAGATCGGCCCTGAAAATCAAAGGGTTTGTTGTTTCCCTGGTGAAAAGAACAACTGGCATCCAAAATCGTGCACTAACCTAGCCTGAGGAAGAGCTGCTGGTTGCTTGGGAGGCTAAGAGTCACCTCCCAAGTCATTTTATTGTTTATTTAGTTTTTTTATTGGGCGACCTGGACAAAATTACGTGTCCACTGGCCTCTCCACTGTCAGCTGGAGCGTAATTTTTGTTACAAAACTTTACAGTAAGACTAAAAAACTATAATAATAACTATGAATACAACTTTAACCACAAATAACTTCTAAAGGAATGATTTTATCGAAAAATTATAAGAAAACTTATCTGTAGAGCATTTAATTTTCCATCATAATATTCACCGATCATAATCGTGGAGACATTTTTTTTTAAAGAAAAAAAAATAATTGCAAGAAAGTCCGAATTCCCATGTTATTTGAATGCGAAATGTAACTCGATTTCGGCACGGTTCAGTTTGCTAATTAAGAGATTATTTGTGTAAGATATTTTTTTTTAGGTCAAGAACTAAAAATCCAGGGGGCGATCGCGAAAACAAAATCAATTTGGGAAATAACGGACACCTTAATGTATCACATAGAATCGATTTTCCTTTTTCTCGTTTTCAGTAAATTTCATAAAAGTCTAACTGTTGCATTTATCCTTATGATAGTACTTCTGAAAATTTCGTTATCTATTAACTCAGCTCGTCACGCTGATCCACAAAATACATTCATTTCAAAAGTTTATCTATCATAGATTCAAGTTTTTTTCTCAAGATGTTGAAAAAACAGAATATTTTAATTAGAACTTGTGTAATTAAATTGCAATATTCGTATTGTGATACTATTGAACAAATAACCGATAAATATTAAGTAAATTGACAAATATGTTTCGTGAATTATAGGAAGTGTCAAATTACTACAGCTGATTTATAAAATTATGAAACTGCTTAAAAAATATAATTTTAACGCATTGTTCGTAGAATTACCATAGATACTTTTAACATTGTAAATACGGAAATAATACAATTTTTTCTGGAGAATAACAAAACTAACAGTCATAATTTCTATTTTGTGCCATTCCACTTGCCAGAATCTTGTTGTTGTGCATATCCAGCAACGTCTATCGACTGTCCATTTATAACTAAATCTCGCATACAGCCGACAAATCCTCGTTGAGAAGCGGTGCTCCAGAAAACTGGTGGTATGGTCAAAGAAGCGAAAGGAACTCCGATTCCGCCAATATACAATAATCCATCCAAGTCAAGTTGAGTTGCATCACCTGCAAAGTAAAAGACATTTAACGAACTGATCAACAGACTCGGTAGTGTCTGACGCCAAGTTCCTTTCTCCAACCAGACTACCGAGTATGTATATGGGTCATTCCATGTCAAATCGACCAATAGTTGGAATCTACCCCTTTCAATTTGGATGAATTTTGGTCAGAAGTTTTCTTTTATCATAAAACGAAGTTCTGCAAAAGGAAAAGAAATAAAAAAATTATTTTCAAAAGATATGCAAATTCAAAATTTCGCGATTTTTCCAGTTTTTCAATTTTGTTTTGGCAATATCTCGAATGCTATTATAGATACAGGAATGGTCTTTCGTTTGTTTAAAAGGGGACACTTAGGGCTATAGAAAAAAAATATTTTGGAAAAAAATTTTGAAAAATCCCTAATTTGTAAAATTTTGAATTTTTGAACATCGTCAAAAATGAAGACCGCCATTAAAATTTTGACTCAATTTTTTTTGTATGATACCTTGTACTGATCTTAAAAGATCCTGCAATTTTTGGATAAGGGTTTTTTTTTCAAAAATATGAATTTTTGAATTTCAAAAAAAAATTTTTTTTTGTTTTTTGCAACTTCTATAAAAGGTTAAGTTATGCAGATTAGGGTGTGCCAAAACGTAACTTCCTTGATGGACCTCTTAAAATTGGAATTTTGAGTTCCGCTCTTTACAGGAGTTGTGTTTGGGCATTTCCTGACAAATTTTGGGCGTAAAGGATTTATTTGATTTTTATAGAATTTTTTATCAGGAGTTTCGTTCGGCCGTTTTTGCTGGAATTTAAAAATTTCAAAATTTAGCCGAACAAAACTCCTGTTAAAAAATTATATTAAAATCAAATAAATCCTTTACGCTTAAAATATGACAGGAAATACCCAAACACAACTCCTGTTAAAAGCAGAACTCAAAATTCCAATTTTAAAAGGTCCATCAAGGAAGATACATTTTGGCGCACCCTAATGCAGATACATAACATTGTATTTTTGAGTATTTAAAAATCAAATGCACGACGTGAAAATATTAAATAATAAATTAATTTCAATCTTTATTTATTTTTTAGACATAATCTTAAAGTCAGGCTTAATGCATGATATAATTTTTTATTTTTTTAACGCATGATATATTTTGTCCGTTTCTTCACTTCAATTACAGTTTTGAACCTCAAATAACTCAAACAGATATTAATTTTCTATAAAAATTAGAAATAGTTTCATGAGAATATCAATTTTTTTTCGTTCTTTCGAATACTTATTTACTTATGAATTTCTGCACATTAATCGTTCTCAGTCTCAAATTACAAATTATTCTCATGTTACTACGACGACAAGTGGCGTCAACAACTTCAAATGAAGTAAAAAAAAGACAATTAATAAATTCTATCATGCGTTGAGGATGACTTATTTTAAAGATGCAAGATTATGTTTAAAAAATAAAAAAAAGTTGGAATTAATTTGTTATTTAATACGTAAAAATGATGAGTAAAAAAGATGGTGACAGAGTTTACTCTGTCCATGAGTTTACTTTAGTCCACGTTTTATATCGCTCCGTTGAATCATATAAATTGAGTGATAATCCGTCTGTGCTTTTGTGAAATTTCATGTGCTAAATGCAGCAGTGGTGACGGTGATCATTTTGAAATATAAAATTCTAACAAGTCAGAGTTATAAGTAATTTAATTGGCTCTTTACTAACCCGGTTAATAGAACTCAACAACAATAATAATAACAGTCACCATAAGTTCTCCGGCAATAAAGTCTATAGGGCTGTCATCTACAGTTACTTTTTGCTCTTGTTGGAACTACCTGCAGTTTATCGATCAAAGGTATCACTAATAGTTATCGATAATAGACATCGCTCCATCAGCGCTATCTACTGGATAATAATATAACATACATCTAAGCCTAATTGGGCTGGTTTGTTTACAAACACCAATCGGTTGTTTACAAACACACAACGTTATGTCACGCACCTGCCGTGGCTGCTCTGGCAGTATAGTAAATGACAGTGTTAGCTGTCCTGGATGTGCATCGACTTATCACCCAAGCTGCGCAAAGTCAACAAGCGTTTTATCGAATGGTGCGTTCCAGAGGTGTTGTGGCGTAAAAAAATCGTTTTCTTATGAAGACCTGAGAAAGCTTATATGTGATGAGAGCAAGTCAACCAAGAATGAAATTACTGCGGGAATCCTGAAAGTCCAAGAAAGTGTAGATGCGTTAAGTCAGTCTGTCAATGAAAGAATTAATATAATAGAAGAAGGGCAACATAAGCTAGGCAAAAAGGTTGTAACACTTGAAGGAAACATCAAGGCTAACACGGACAAGATTAAGGCCCTGGAAGAGCATCCACCAGGTGATGAATCTATCCTTGATGAAGTCGAAGATAGATTAGCTAGACGCAACAATGTGCTGCTCTTTAATCTTCCTGAACCCATACAGTCCGATTTAGAGGCCAGATCGGAAGCAGACGCATCTCTAATTACAAAAATCTGTAACACACTTAGCATTGATTCATCTTCCTCATCGCTGACGTCACAATATAGAGTCGGTAAATACTCTCCAGTTCTTGGAAAGCCAAGACCACTAAAAATAATATTCACTAATGCGAATTATCCTGGTAAATTTATCCAGAACTTCATACCAAAGAAGAAGACCAGCCAACTTCCCCCAGATCTGGGTCTGAACGACGTAGTGATGACATACGATCGTACTCAACGTCAACGCCTGCAGCACAAGAGTACCCGGGAGGAGTATCAGCGTCGAGTCACGGACGGAGAAGCCAATCTACGACTAGTGACAAGGCATGGCAGGACAGCAATTATCAACATACCATCGCCTCGTCAAAATCGAACGCAGAGCGCCGCTCAATCTTAAATACTACATATAAGCAGAGCTACATTTACTAACAGAACGTTAGAGGATTTAAATCAAAGCTACGTAATGTATTATATAACACTTCAATTATTGATTATGATATCTATATTTTCACCGAAACTTGGCTCAATAGTAATATTTATTCATCTGAATTATTTGACGTAATACTATCGCTTAACTATAAAATTTAATGTTTAACCGCTAGAAAAAAGATCTAGTCAAATAATTATAAGAAGAATTACGCCTTCGGGCTTAATCGTTAAAACTCGGGAATAATCGTATAAACTCGGGAATAATCGTATCACGCTATGGCCGTCGCTCATGCGCGCCTTGGTTAGCGGTAGAGAAGCCGGCTCGCGTGGTCTGCTGCAACAGTTGTGCTTGGACTCTTGTACTAGTACGACTACTCTGTGTCAATCGATTCTAATATGTCTTACTTGCATCTCACATTTATTCAGATACTTAAATTATTCATTAAACATAAATAATTACTTCAACTTAATAACAATTACATTCTCAAATCATTCAAATCAGTTTAATAGTTCAGTGAATTAGAATAACTAAAATCAAAGTAGATTTAATTAGTGACGCCACGCGGCCATTACGCGCCATATTCACAAAGGATTGCATCAGCGACGCGGCTTTAGTCAATCTCTAATTAACACGCGATATTAATATTGAATTCATTACCAATATTTAATTACTATTTTTACTTAATCATAAATATTAACATTTCCATTCTAAAATTAAATTCATTTGATTAATTCGAATATGAAAACCTAAATTCAATTAACTAACGATCTGTTATTAATTGAATATTAGTAGCTCTAACTTTGAGACAATTTATCTAACTAATTGAACATTAGTAGCGCTCACCTTGAGACAATTCATCTAATTAATTGAACATTATTAGCTCTCGCCTTGAGACAGTTCATCTAATAAATTAGATATTACTAGCTCCCACCTTGGAACTATACAAATTTAAATTATCGATAATTTTCTTTATACGGCGGCTGAGCTCACCCCTATTGCGTTATTGCAACGTAAGTAATTTACACACACACTTACACACATACAATTTACTTGTATAAATTTTAAACAAGGAGGTTTTTCCCAGCCTAGCTGGGTTTTCCTCCTTTGGGGACAAATAAACCATCTAAACTGTTCCCCAAAAAATCCAAGCATTTTTATTTAACTTCCTAATCCCAACTTCATCATATTTTTAAAACAATTACGAGGAATATCCGCATTGGATAGTTTTCGACAAAACATTTAATATCTGATCTAGTCAATCCTGGTCCTGGTTAACAGCAATCTTAGATTTAAGGAAAAGGTAAATGTAGCTCTGCATATGTAGTCGTAATTCATCATTATATTATATTTTTTCTTTTTTTTTTTCTTATTACTATAGCTACTAAGTCATCTGATGATTATAAAAATCACTCTAATTTTAAAAATTAAAAATTTTTAGTTTATATAGAGCCAAATATTAATTTAAGTATTAAAAACTGTCAAAATCTTCAACTTGTAAAATTAAGTAGCCCTGTTATTGGCCCCTTAGGCTGTTGGGCTTATGTAATGGAAAATAAATAAATAAATAAATTTAATATTTCCAAGTCGTGAATTTGATTTTTAAATGCTCAAAATTACAATATTATGTATCTACATAACTTTACCTTATTTAAAAGTTGCAAAAAAAAAAAACTTTTTTTTTTAAAATTCAAAAATTTTTTTCAAAAAATTTTAATGGCGGTCTTCATTTTTGACGATTTTCAAAAATTCGAAATTTGGCATTTTTCAAAATTTTTTTCCAAAATATTTTTTTTTCAATAGTCCTAAATGTCCCCTTTTAAACAAACGAAAGACCATTCCTGTATCTATAATAGCATTCGAGATATTGCAAAAACAAAGTTGAAAAACTGGAAAAATCGCGAAATTTTGAATTTGCATATCTTTTGAAAAAAATTTTTTTATTTTTTCCCTTTGGCAGAACTTCGTTTTATGATAAAAGAAATCTTCTGACCAAAATTCATCCAAATCGAAAGGGGTCGATTCCAACTATTGGTCGATTTGACATAAAATGACCCATATACCATAAAGAGAACGGTTTTTTAAGGCTGCAAATTTTTTATCAAATTTATTTTGATTGTTTTCGACGTCCTGCTTAGAAAGTTGAAAATTTTCCACTAAAGGGAAGTTATTGATTTCGGTCCGATTTTCTAAAGTCAAGTTCTCATCGGATCTCCACGTTTTGAGGTCCTAGGAAGCCATTCTGACTATGTCCACCGAGGTGTCCGGTCGTGTGTGTGTGTGTGTGTGTGTTGAAACGAGGTGTTTTGTTTCCCTTGGTCGCCCCTTTTATTTTTTAAGGGCGCCCCTGGATTTTTGGATTCAGTATCCAGAAACTGGACCAGAACATGGAGTGAAAGGTCAGGGTCGTAAGAGATTGCTGAAAGGAACCAAAATTCAAACACAGAAATTCGTTTAACAAAATTATTTATTTATCCAATCCCTTTCACAATTGAAATAATGGCCAATATAACTATATCAAATTTCTTAGAACAAAATTTTCACTCACACCCCACTCTCATACAGTATATTTGGCGCTGTCCAGCTAGACCCTCACGTGGCTGTAGTACCCGATGTCTACTGGACTCTCACGTTACTCTATCTACTTCCCGCTGTCCCCTGGACCCTCACGCTACTCTAACTTAGTTCACGCGGTCTCACGGACTCTCACGTCACTGCGCTGAACCCTGACGTTACTACACACGCTGTCCCCCAAACTTCACGCTACTCTGAGAGAACTACCCCGAATCCAGAGGAGTATACCATGAAACCGAGATAGTCTCTTTACGCACACACAACCACACTATATTCCAATAACAATATTACAACTAATTATTTCCGACTAATAACACAATTCCCATTATTGTTTCCTAATTAACAATTTCTTATTTACTAATTATCATTTTCCTAAATACTAATTTACTGCCGTGTTTTTAATATTACGACAATAAATATTTAAAACAAGAGTTCTTTGTATCTTGAATTAATCCTAATTGTTATGTCCGAGAATTTATTAAATAAATTTTAATCCATCAATTGTAGTCTAAGTTAAATAAATTTCGATAATTGAGTAAACTTAAATATTGTATAAATTAATTTTATTTAATCCTAATTATTTTATTTAATCGGAGCCATTTTATTTAATCCATTAATCAGCGGTAAATTTTACTAGATTTTCTTTCCATCACCAACTTGAAATTTAGACAAAAGAATATTCAATTATAATTTATTTTATCTGTCTTGAAACTTGGAATATATTTTACTTGAGTTTATTTTATTTTAAACGAACTAAGACTTTAGTCTCGACATTGGGTGTTCTCTACTCAGCGTTTTCACGCGGGACAAGATGGCCGATTCTCTCTCTCGGTCTTTCGTCTCTGTCGCGCGACACTTGGCGATTATTATTTCGAACGAATTTTTACAAGTTTTATCCTCTGATTTTTACTAAATAATTTAACTTAATATTATATTGATTTTAATGATTATTTCCTGACTCTAATTTTAATATACTGTAATTGTAATTGTGATGGTAAAAAATATATAATACTATATTGTACAATACTACATTGTAATTGTGAAAAATTACTGAATAATACGCTGAATAATTTACCGCGTGATATTTTAATGTTAAATAAATTCCTAACTTGAATAATTTAACTTTTACGATTTACTCAATTTCATTTTTCTCCTGGCTAAAGCCAAATTATTAACTAACGATTACCAATAAATAAATTCTACATATGACGCGGAAATGTGAGATTGATAAACCGAAAAGCCTTCCGGGTACTATTAACTCAGAACGGTCTACGTGTAACATTTATAACCTAACATGGACTAGTTAAATTTCCTGAACAAATTAATTAATAACCCGAAACAGGTCCTGGTGTTATTAATTATTTATTTTACAATTGATTCTAGATTTAATACTTAAATTTAACGATTGTGACCGAGCACGAAATGGCGGTGACCTTAAGCCGACATGAGGCCTGGCTGATGCCGCAGCCCCGAAGAATAATTAAGACTCGTTATTTGTACCTGGAGTTCTTAAAATCTTATCTGCACTCCAACAGTGAGCTGCAACTCCTCGTCAGCGTGAATTTTCCCTCGTTGAGGTATTCTCAATTTGGCGGCAAAACTTCGGTCACCATCACTCGCTCCCTGGATATTTATATAGCCTGTAACCGCAAATCAGCATTAGAAATTATCACAAGTTAAAGTTAATCTAACCAAGCTGGCATTCAGCCTAGCAAGCATTAAATTGACAAAATGTTATCGCTTCATTCCACGTTGGTCAAGCGGAATAAAAATGATTAACTTAGATGGATGTTTTAGAAAAATTTTCGTGTCGTCCAGTCGAGCCCCTCAGTCACAATGAGTCTTACTAAATTTTGCTCGTCCTTTCTTGCTTCCTCTGCTCTCCTAACTACTACTACACTGGCTTCTCCATCTTGGGGCCTTTCTTACTAGCTCCATGAGGGCTTTAGATCACAGCGCACTGTGACCTGTCGATCAATAACTGAGTACCGAAAAAAAGGGAATTTATCGAGTAACGATCACTCCGTTACAGTGTCAATAAATTTTTGTCGTACGGTTTCACAAATACACATCGAACAATTGAATTTTACGACACGTCATTCAAAAGGGTTTATCAAAATTTAGATC
>CAJNRD030001013.1:0-16018 GCA_905319865.3 Cotesia congregata
CCCGTTTCAATGTAGAGTATAAAGAGCAACAGATTGAGTATAACTCCCGGTAGTACTCCTTCAGTCGATTCCAGGGGAACGTTGTCCGTTACTTTTTACCTGCATGCGTACATTTCTTTGTAAAATTTCATCAATAAATTTAGCAGTTTTGAATCGACCCAATTTCATTAAAATAATAAATTAATGCTTTATGTTTCGTGAAAGGAAAATCATTGAGGATTGGCTTTTATTGCACAAACGACATCAACAAAATATTTTTTTTAATTCGATAAAAATATTATAAAAAATTGAAATAATTCTTAGTCGTCTAGATTTTGGATAGTATACTTCAATATATTTCTTTGTGGAATTTTGAACAAAAATTTATGACATCATTTAGATTCTGAAATTGTATAGAAATCACAGTTTCTTTGCCAATGGGGTCATTCCATGTCAAATCGACCAATAGTTGGAATCGACCCCTTTCGATTTGGATGAATTTTGGTCAGAAGTTTTCTTTTATCATAAAACGAAGTTCTGACAAAGGAAAAAAAATAAAAAATTTTTTTCGAAAGATATACAAATTCAAAATTTCGCGATTTTTCCAGTTTTTCAATTTTGTTTTTGCAATATTTCGAATGCTATTATAGATACAGGAATGGGCATTCGTTTGTTCGAAAGGGGACACTTGGGGCTATTGAAAAAAAAAAATATTTTGAAAAAAAATTTACAAAAATGCCAAATTTGTAAAATTTTGAATTTTTGAAAATCGTCAAAAATGAAGACCGCCATGAAAATTTTGGCTCAATTTTTTTTGTATGATATCTTGTAATGATCTTAAAAGATCCTGAAATTTTTGGATAGGGGTTTTTTTTTATTTCAAAAATATGAATTTTTGAATTTCAAAAAAAATTTTTGAATTTCAGAAAAAAATTTATTTTTGTTTTTTGCAACTTCTATACAAGTTAAAGTTATGCAGATACATAATATTGTAATTCTGAGTATTTACAAATCAAATGCATGACGTGAAAATATTAAATAATAAATTAATTTCAACTTTTTTTATTTTTTAGACATAATCTTGCATCCTTAAAGTAAGTCATCCTTAACGCATGATAGAATTTGTTAATTGTCCTTTTTTTACTTCATTTAAAGTTGTTGATGCCACTTGTCGTCTTATTAACATGGGAATAATTTGTAATTTGAGATTAAGAACTATGAATGTACAGAAATTCGTAAGTAAATAAGTATTCGAAAGAAGAAAAAAAAATTGATATTCTCATGAAATCATTTCTAATTATTATAGAAAATTAATATTTGTTTGAGTTATTTGAGGTTAAAAACTGTAATTGAAGTGAAGAAACGGACAAAATATATCATGCGTTAAGCCTGACTTTTAGATTATCTCTAAAAAATGAATAAAAGTTGAAATTAATTTATGATTTAATATTTTCACGTCGTGCATTTGATTTGTAAATACTCAAAGTTACAATATTATGTATCTGCATAACTTTAATTTGTATTGAAATTGCAAAAAAACAAAAATAAATTTTTTTCTGAAATTCAAAAATTTCTTTTTAAAATTCAAAAATTCATATTTTTGAAATAAAAAAATTAGGAAAACGGTTGACCCTAAAGGCCATCTCTGCAACTTTCCGCTAATTCCGTTAATACATAGCCGTTTTTTTTGAGCTCTTGAGCTCAAAAATACAATCTACGTGTTATTTTGAGCTCTCCGAGCTCAAAAAGATACCTTTTCTGTGCTTTTGCGCTCTTTGAGCTCAAAAGTCTGATAGAAGTTTCATAGAACACTATTTTTTCGAATTTTCAAACCGCAATAACTTTCGAATGAATGAACCGATTTTTACGCGGTTGGCGGCATTCTACGCAGTTTTTTAAGCCTCATGAAGAATTTCTAAGTTTCAATTGGTCAAAGTAGAAATTTCGGAGTAACTCCGAAAAAACACTTTTTTCGGTTTTCTTTCGTTCACGATATCTTTCGAACGAATCAACTGATTTTGACCGTATTGGCGGCGATCGACGTGGTTTTTCAAGGTTGAGAGCTGGTTGTTTTTTGGAATCGATCGGTAGAGCCGTTCAAAAGTTATTCCAAAAAAACCACTTCTAAAAAAATTTTTTTTCATATTTTTTTTTAGATTTCTCCGAATTTCTCAAAATCTATCGGTCCGAATCGGTTCAAATTTTCAGGAAATCTAAGTTTGGCAAAGCCCTTTCGAATGGCACCAACTGCGATGAAATCGGTTCAACCGTTCAAAAGTTATAAGAGGTTCACACACACACACACACACACACACACACACACACACACACACACACACACACACACACACACACACACACACACACACACACACACACATATGGAAGCAGTGTGTGTCATTTCCCTTTTGAAGATCTTTTTTCGTACCTCTTCCCCCCTAACGGAAAAAAAAAAAAAAAACAAAAACAACACACACACACACACACACACACACAGTGACTACCTCGCGGGAATAGTCAGGGAAGCTTCCTAGGACCTCAAAACGTCGAGATCTGATGAAAACTCGATTTTCGAAAAACGGGGTAAAACCAATAACTTCCCGATTTTTGAAAATTTTCAATTTTCTGAGCGGGAAGTTAAAAAAACCCCTATCTAAAAATTTCAGGATCTTTTAAGATCATTACAAGGTATCATACAAAAAAAATTGAGCCAAAATCTTCATGATGGTCTTCATTTTTGATGAATTTCAAAAATTCAAAATTTTACAAATTTGGCATTTATCAAAATTTTTCCCCAAAATATTCTTTTTTCAATAGCCCCAAATGTCCCCTTTTGAACAAACGAATGCCCATTCCTGTATCTATAATAGCATTCGAGATATTGCAAAAACAAAATTGAAAATCTGGAAAAATCGCGAAATTTTGAACTTGCATATCTTTCGAAAAAAATTTTTTTATTTTTTTTCCTTTAGCAGAACTTCGTTTTATGATAAAAGAAAACTTCTGACCAAAATTCATCCACATCGAAAGAGGTCGATTCCAACTATTGGTCGATTTTACATGGAATGACCCAATGAAAATGAATAAATTTAATCGTTTTCAATTAAAGTTAAACAAAAATATTAACCTTCAAGAATAGCACAATCTAAAGAATATCTATATTACATTCTGTCAATATCGCACCAATTTTGATTTATTTTTTATTTTATGTTATATTAAGAATATTCTTCTTGATAGTCTGTAAGCACTATGTAGTTCTATATCACCTAATATATCGGTTAAAAAAATAAAGCTTTTTTTCATCAATCAATTCAGTTATAAGATACAATTGATTGAAGATAGAAAAGTATAATATACGCATCTGCTCCTGAATCAAGAAGCCGCGATAGTGCGCTTCTTGAGGGTTAATTCAATACAATCGTTTCTTCTAATAAGAAAGTTAGTTTACTTAGATTCTTGATACAATTCTTTTGGAATTATTTGTTCTATAATAAAAAAAAATATATGTATATTGCTTTCAACAAATCAGAATGATTCAAGTTTGGCATTTAATAAAATTTTCTTTCATTGATATGTTAAATTAAATTTTTAGGTTTCTTATTTCTGTACCAATGAAATTTCACTCGTTTCGAAAAATAGATATTTTTTTACTGTCTTGAAGTGGCTCTGATTCAGCATCTGAAATAATAAAAGATCGATTTTTATTTTTGCGATGTTTTCTAAAGAACGCTATCTACTCACCTTTTTCAGCTAATTCTTTCCATGATTTTTTATTTTCAATCAGACATTGGACCCATGGTTTCATAATTGGAAATTTTTTCTCACCTAATTATTCGAATCATTAACATTTGTTAGAAATCAATTTAAATCAAATTAAGACAAATTTTCAGACTCGTGGCTTTACTGCTTTTTGAGTGTCAGAAATTAAACATTATAAACATAATATAAATAAAATTAAATTCGAGTAATAAAGCCATAGATGTAAGACATTATTTGCGTTTAAAGATTATATAGAAAATGATATATATTATATATTTCTCACTATCCGGGAAAAAAAATTTAGATCTGCTCTGATCAAATCAGATCTGCATTTTGGCCAGATCTATCCAGATCAAATTCGATCTGATTAGATTAAATCTGATCTGTTCAGATCTGGTTTGATTGAAACAGAATCAATTTATAAAAAAGTTTATAAAATAAAAATAATAGTAAAATTTATTTTATTTCTACTTGCAAATTAGATATTATGTATTTTATATCAATTTTCCGTGATTTAGAGTCGAATTATCGTTGAAAAACAATTTGCGATGTTAGGGATTCGAATGTAGGTCCTCCTGCATGTCAGTCCCAGAGCGTACGATTTAGCTACTAGAAGTACCTGACTGAGTTACTCTTCAGATAATAGTGTAGGCGTTGTATTATCTTTTCGTAAAATTTTGAGGTCGATGTACGAAATATAATTACTTGATGGATTTTGACCCGCTGAAACCAAATATCGCAGTCATTTTTGGAAAATCCCATCTATTGTTTCTAGCCATTTATTGAAACAATTATTAGAGAAATAATTTTTTTTGAGATCGGATATTCTTAACTTCCCGCTAAGAAATTTGAAAATTTTCAAAAATTGGGAAGTTATTGTTTTCACCCCGTTTTGCAAAAATCGAGTTTTCATTAGATCTCGACGTTTGAAGGTCACAGGAAGCTTCCCTGACTATCCCCGTGAGGTTGTCACTATGTCTGTGTGTGCGTGTGTTTTTTTTTTCCTTTAGGGGGGGGGGGAATCCTTTTTACGGATTCTAGGCATAGCTGTTTGGCCTGGATATGTGGCGACTCGACGCAGCGTCATACTAAAACTCGACGCTGACGCCCCTACCCATTAAACCCTAAACCCCTTTCTTTTCTATCCTCTGATCCCCCATGGTACCGCCGTAAGGCATTTCTTCGCGGGGAGAGGAATTAGCTGCCGCTCTTCCTTCTGGTGGGTAAGATGTTATTTCTTCCTTCTAGATTCTGTCTTTTGCTCTTTTTCTCTCGATGGAACGCAGCTCTGTAAGCACTTCTGTTGCAAAAGTGTTCGTTGCATTCCAGGCAGCTTCTGAAGACAACATTGCTTCTACGATTGACTCTGGTTGAATTCTCTTCTTCAGGATCTTCTCCAGCTCCTGACGTTGTAGATTAAAACGCGAGCACTCGAAAAAAACGTGCTCTGCATCTTCAGTGGCTCCGGGGCAGGACAGGTACTCCGGAGAATCGTCATGCCTAAAGCGGTGAAGATAAGCCCGAAAGCAGCCATGTCCTGACAACATCTGCGTTAGGTAGTAGTTGACCTCACCGTGATTCCGGTTCAGCCAAATGTCGATCTTTGGTATGAGACGATGCGTCCATTTACCCTTCTCTGTGGCATCCCACTGTAGTTGCCATCGACTTATGCTCTTCTGCCGTTCTTCTGTTCTAAGCTTCTCAGCGCTTAGTGTGGTTGACTTCTTTCTTTGGTAAAGGATCTGTCTTTCCTTAGCTAAGACTCTGAGAGGCAAAGTTCCGGAAATTACACACACTGCTTCCATAGATATTGTGCGGAAGGCGCTTGCTACTCTTAAAGCACTCAGACGGTAGACTGCTCCAGCCTTTCTCCATGATTCTTGCTTCTCTAGTGCGTCCGCCCAGATATTCCGTAAGTGAGCACTGATGTGACTACAGATGATAGCAGTAGTCTTCTGCTTTGCTTTGGGCCTCCGACGTTTGGCATCAGTCGTGCTAAGCTAGTTACCACTGCTGATGCTTTTGCACTCACGTGTTCGACTTGTTGCTTAAAATTGAGTCGGGCATCAAGCATCACTCCCAGATATCGGATATATGGTTGTGATGTGCTTTCTTGTTCTCCGACTTTCAGTTTTATGGTCTCTATGACTTTTCTGCTGGTAATAAGCACAGCCTCAGTCTTCTGTTTAGCCAGTTGTAGATTCATTGAATCCATCCACCGGTTAACTTTCTCAAGGTGATACTGAACATGTGGTTTATCTCATCTAGGTGTTTAGCAACGATTACGACAGCTACATCATCTGCATATGCAACAAGCTTGACACTTCTTGGAAGAGTCAGTCTCAGCAGGCCATCATAAATGACATTCCACAGAAGTGGACCCAGAACAGAACCCTGGGGTACACCTCCGATAATATCATACTCTTTTGGACCATTCTTCGTGTCGTATCTCAGGATTCTGTCCGTGAAGTAGCTAGCCACTATCCTACGTAGGTATCTTGGTAAGTTTTTCTCTTCCAGGGCTTGCATATTGCAGTCCCAGTTGGCGAAGTTGAAGGCATTTTTGATGTCCAAAGTGGCCACCAGGCAGTATTTCTTCGCTCCACCCTTCCATCTGATCCCTTCGATTGCCTCTTTGGCCGTTGCAACAACCAGGTTGATTGCGTCCAGGGTTGATCGTCCTTTCCGAAAACCATACTGGTTGTCTGCCAGGAGTGGATCGACAACTGCTTCTATCCTTTGGTGGATTATACGCTCAAGTATCTTACCTGCCGTGTCTAACATACAAAGTGGTCGATAAGATAACGGTTCTTCTGGTGGCTTTTTCCCTTTTGGAAGTAGTACTAGTCGTTGCTGCTTCCACTTCCGAGGGAAAATCCCTTCCTTGAGGCATGTGTCGTAGACGTCCAGGAACAATGATGGCACTGCTTTTATAGTTGTTTTTAAAGCAATATTGGGGACCCCGTCCAATCCCGGCGCTTTATTGTTCCCTACACGATTACAAGCCTCCATCAGTTCTTCCTCCGTGACAGATGGAATGTCATCCATTTCATTCTGCGCTAATAGGTAGTTAAACTCGCTTTGTTCGGGGAACAACGCGCTTACGATCTTCTGTAGGAGTTGAGGACACGTGGGTGATGGCATTAGCTAGTTTTTAAGATGGGTCATGACCACATTATACGGCCTACCCCACAGATCTCTGTCCACCTCGTTGATGAGCTCCTTCCAGCATTTTCTTTTGCTATCTTTGATGGCTTTGTTCAGGGATCGACGGGCTTTTTTGTATTCTGCGACCAGCTCCGCAGAGTTAGGTCGTCGGTAGCTACGCTGAGATATTCTTCTCTTCTGATGACACTCTTTACGAAGGGTGCTGATGTGGTCGTTCCACCAGTGAACGGAAGGTCTTGTGTTCATGCCACGTCTACGAGACATACTCGCGTCACAAGCCTGGGTCACTCTTTTCATCAGGTCCTTGGTCTTTTCTTCTGCGCAGCCCGCGATAATCCGGTCACTATTGAGAGCTACTAACAATGCACTTGGGTCAAGAGTTTTTACCTTCCAACCAATGGTGTTAAGTTGCTTTTTAGGTCTTCTCTGGCTCTGGACGTTTAATATTTCCCAGAGAATAGCGTTGTGGTCGCTGGCTGTGTAGGTATCCATCACCTTCCACTTGATATAACCTCTGGTGAGGCTGCTACTGACGAAAGTGAGATCTACAATAGAACTTGCGTCTCCTTTGATGTAGGTTGGTGTATTACCACTGTTGAGCAGTACTACATCTAATGTAGAAAAGGCTTGTAGTAGTACGTTTCCTCGCGCGTTTGTATGCTTGCTGTCCCAGTCTACTGCCCAGGAGTTGAAGTCACCTGCAATCGCGACTGGATGATGCTGCTTGGCGTCCTCGGTCAGTTTGTCCAAGAATTCAGTGAATTCAACAATGGATAGGCTAGGTGGTGCATAACAGCTGTAGAAACGGATACCGTTAACTGTTGTTGCTACAAAGCCGGCATTATCATTGTTAACTACACTCTGGAAGGGATGCTTACCACAAGACCAGATGACAGCCTTGGCGGTGCTGTCAGATTCCCAAGGTTGGGTATTCAGGTGTCTGTATGGCTCTGCTATCATTATTAAGTCTAACTCTAGTTCTCTTGCTGTTTGCATAAGCAGATCATGCAGATCGTGCAGCTTCGCAATGGTTTAGGTTTAGCTGCAATATTTTCATGTCTGTTTGTTTGTTATCTTCTGGAGTGCCTCTTTAAATACTGGGCGCCTGGATCCACCGGCATGATGGGCCGCTCTTGTTTGTTTCCTGTGATTTATTCATACTTTTTGATTTACCAGCGCATCGTACGGAGTGGAGCGGGTTGCCATAACTAGGAACGGGTGTACCCTCGGAGATAGTACTCCTACCCCAGTTCCCTGAGGCCTAGCCGACACTTAGCCAGTCCCGGAATACACGGACGGACTAGACTCGCTCGGAGTGGTGAAGATTCCGATCTCTAACACTCACTGCGTACTTCCTGATCAAGGCCCGAAGTGGCTGGCTCCTGATCTACTGCTGCAACTTACACCTCGGCAGAGCAAGCTCACATCAGCCATGGCCTGCATCGTCGGAAACTACGATACAGGTTCCGGTCACTTCCAGTGAGTCACAGCAGAGAACGATCGTCTTGCTAGATCAGTTAGTGTGACCAACCCATTAAAGGGGAGTTTTGTCCACGGGAGTGTATTTTATTTATCTCCTACCCTCTGTACCTCATCAACTAAAAGACCTAGTGTCATCCAAGGACAGCGAGTGTCAACCCATCCGCTACGGGGAAACGCGCCTGGTAGCAGTTTCTCCTCTGCCGCAGGTGTGTGTGTGTGTATGTGTGTGTATGTGTGTGTGTGTGTGTGTGTGTGTGTTTTTCTTTAGGGGGGGGGGAATCCTTTTTACGGATTCTAGGCATAGATGTTGACCCGGATATGTGGCGACTCGACGCAGCGTCGTACTAAAACTTGACGCTGACGCCCCTACCCACTAAACCCTAAACCCTTTTCTCATCTATCCTCTGATCCCCCATGGTACCGCCATAAGGCATTTCTTCGCGGGGGGAGGAATTAGCTGCCGCTCTTCCTTCTGGTGGCTAAGATGTTATCTTCCTTCTAGTTTCTGTCTTTTGCTCTTTTTCTCTCGATGGAACGCAGCTCTGTAAGCACTTCTGTGGCAAAAGTGTTCGTTGCATTCCAGGCAGCTTCTGAAGACAGCATTGCTTCTACGATTGACTCTGGTTGAATTGTCTTCTTCAGGATCTTCTCCAGCTCCTCACGTTGTTGATTGAAACGCGAGCACTCGAAAAAAACGTGCTCTGCATCTTCAGTGGCTCCAGAGCAGGACGGGTACTCCGGAGAGTCGTCATGCCTAAAGCGGTGAAGATAAGCCCGAAAGCAGCCATGTCCTGACAACATCTGTGTTAGGTAGTAGTTGACCTCACCGTGATTCCGGTTCAGCCAAATGTCGATCTTTGGTATGAGACGATGCGTCCATCTACCCTTCTCTGCGGCATCCCACTGAGATTGCCATCGTGCGATGCTGTGCTGTCTTTGTTCCGTTCTGAGTTCTTCTGCGCTCAGTGTTGTCGACCTCTTTCGTTGGTAAAGGTTCCGTCTTTCTTCAGCTAGGACTCTGAGAGGTAGAGTTCCAGAAATGACGCACACTGCTTCCTCAGATATTGTGCGGAAGGCGCAAGCTACTCTTAGGGCACTCAGACGATATACTGGTCCAGTCTTTCTCCATGCTTCTTGTAATTCTAGCGCATCAGCCCAAATGGATATTCCGTACGTAAGCACTGATGTGACTACAGTTGCCAACAATAGTCTCCTACTCTGCTTTGGCCCTCCGACGTTAGGCATCAATCGTGCGAGACTCGCCCTTACTACTGACGCTTTGGCACTGACGTGTTCCACTTGCTGTTTAAAGTTGAGACGGGCATCAAGCATCACTCCCAAATATCGGATATAAGGTTGTGATGTGATTTCTTGTTCGCCGACTTTAAGCTTGATGGTCTCTAACACTTTTCTGCTGGTAATAAGCACTGCCTCAGTCTTATGTTTCGCCAGTTAAAGATTCATTGTGTCCATCCACTGGTTAACTTGCTGGAATGCTAGATCAAACATGTGGTGAATCTCGTCCAGGTGTTTAGCGACAATCACTACGGCCACGTCGTCCGCATACGCTACAAGTTTAACATTCCTCTGGATCTTTAGCCTTAGGAGCCCGTCATACATGATATTCTACAGCAGTGGGCCAAGAACAGAGCCCTGCGGAACACCTTTGGTGATTTCGTACTCTTTCGGACCATCCTTTGTGTCATATCTCAGGACTCTATCGGTGAAGTAGCTAGCTACTATTTTACGTAGGTATCCTGGCACGTTCTTCTCTTGAAGAGCTTGCATAATGCAGTCCCTCGAATATCTTACTGGCTGTATCCAGCATACAAAGTGGACGGTAAGATGACGGCTCTTCTGGTGGCTTCTTTCCTTTAAGGAGTAGAACCAGTCGTTGTTGTTTCCATTTCCGAGGAAATGTCCCTTCCTTGAGGCAAGTATTGTAAACTTCCAAGAATATCGTTGGTGCTGCCTTTATGGCTGTTTTCAAGGCAATATTATGGATTCCGTCTAGTCCCGGCGCTTTGTTATTCCTGACGCGGTTACAAGCCTCCATTAGTTCTTCTTCCGTGACAGATGGAATGTCTTCAGGGTTTAGCTGCCTTAGCTGGCCGGTGAATACCGGTTGTTGAGGAAACAGCACAGTAACAATCCTCTCTAGGAGCCGCGGACACGTAGGCGACGGCATTGGCTGGTATTTCAGGTGGGCCGTGACCACCTTGTACGGTTTGCCCCATGGGTCCTTCTCCACTTCTTCGACGAGTTCTTTTCAACAGCGACTTTTACTATCCTTGATGGCTTTGTTTAGTTCCCGACGGACCTTTTTATACTCTGCCACCAGTTCTGCAAAGTTAGATCGACGGAAGCCACGCTGTGTGTGTGTGTGTGTGTGTGTGTGTGTGTGTGTGTGTGTGTGTGTGTGTGTGTGTGTGTGTATGTATGTGACCCTCTTATAACTTTTGAACGGCTTGACCGATTTAGTTGTGGTTGACGTCATTCGAAAGGGCTTGATCAAACTTAGATTTTGAATACTATTTGGACCGATTCGAACCAGTAGATTTTGAGAAATCTCAAAAAAACTACAAAAAAAATTTTTTGAAATGTGGGTTTTTTGGAATTTATTTTAAATGGCTTTACCGATCAATTTTAAAAACTAATCAGCTTTTAACCTTAGAAAACCTTGTCGATCGCCACCAGCCCGGTCAAAATCGGTTGATTCGTTCGTGAGATATCGTGAACGAAAGAAAACCGAAAAAAGTGTTTTTTCAGAATCACTCTGAAATTCCTAGTTCGATCAATTCATACTCAAAGATTCTTTATTAGGCTTCAAAAACTGCGTCAAATGCTGCCAACCACGTGAAAATCGGTTCTTTCATTCAAAAGTTATTGAGGTTTGAAAATTAAAAAAAATTGTGTTTTATTAAACTGCTATTAGAGTTTTGAGCTTAGAGAGCTCAAAACGACACAAAAATCATATTTTTGAGCTCGAAGAGCTCAAAAACGCAAGGTGTTATTTTGAGCGCTTAAGTACCAAATGAGCGGGAAGTTGCAGGGATGGCCTTTCGGGTCAGCCATCATCCTAATTTTTTAATACAATTCTTTAATTTTTCGATAGATTGGATTCCTTTCTGAAAATTTTAGAAAAGCTTTTTAACCGCGCTAAGTGCTGCCAGATAAAGTCAGATAATTTGTCTGAAAATTATCACAGCTCAAATATTTTCAAAAAAGCGTTTTTCAGCATACAAAGTCTTATTGCTTTTATGTCTGCTTTTGTGATACAGGATTAGGACATTCTGATCACCCTGAATTATCCTAAGCTTGTCCAGATCTACGAGATTAAGACTGAAGTAGGCATTTAAAAGCATTGGAGTAGATGTCACCACTAGTGTGTCAGATTCTTGTTGACTTCGTTGTTGATATTGTTAAATTGACTATAGAAATTATCGTGTGAGCTTTATTCGGTGAATATCTACTCTGGGAATATTTACAGCCTTCTATTGCTCATTGTTGTTGATTCTCAATCTATATTTTGTGTCTGGGCGTTTGTAAATGTTGTTTTTAAACAGGATTTTTTTCCATTTGTACGTCACTGAAGTTCCAGTTAACTCGAGCAGCGAATATTAGTAGAGGTTTCAACCTGCTGCTAGCAGATGATTCTTGCCCTTTCACTGATAAAATTGTTGTAAAATAGTCTTAACAGAAGTAATATATCCACGGTCATATCACAATTAACGAAATAATACTTATGTATAATTCTTGGAATTAAATTTTGAATTTGAATCTATTATCGATGATCATTAAATTTCAAATTTGATTTAATCAATAGAAAATTGATTCGTTAAAAATAAATCTTAAGTTTGGAATTTATTGAAATAAACTGAGATATTGTGTATTTACCCATATAACAATTTTTCTCAAGGCTTGAGCAAGCCTGGTCTCAAGTTTGATAGCCGCTAGTGTCTTTTTCTACGTATTAGTCTTGCGGCAGATACTTGGGACCAAATTGAAATTTCAAGTCTAAGTCAATCTTTCCACAAGAATCTGGTACTAGATTATTGCTCAAGAATTATACAAGAAACATGAAGGAGTATGATGTTACTGGAGGTGTACCGCAGGGTTCTGTTCTCGGTCCACTTCTCTGGAATGTCGTGTACAACGGATTGCTGAGACTGAAACTACCAAAAAATGTCAAACTGGTTGCGTACGCGGACGACGTAGCCGTAGTAATCGTCGCCAAGCATCTTGATGAGATAAAATATATGTTCGCTATCACCTTTGAGCAAATTAACCAGTGGATGGACACAGTAAACCTACAACTGGCTAAACAGAAGACCAAGGCTGTACTTATCACTAGCAGAAAAGTGGTGGAAACGATCAATCTAAACGTCGGAGACCAAGAAATCACATCCCAACCATTCATTCGATATCTGGGAGTGATGCTCGATGCCCGACTTAACTTCAAACAACAAGTTGAACACGTGACCACCAAAGCATCAGCAGTAGTGGCTAACCTAGTACGATTGATGCCTAACATCGGTGGCCCGAAGCAGACAAGGAGGTTATTGCTATCATCAGTAGTTACATCGGTCCTCACATATGGTATATCCATTTGGGCCGACGCACTTGAGATCGAAGAATCATGGAGGAAAGCATGTCCAGTTTACCGACTAAGCGTGCTAAGAGTAGCCAGCGCCTTTCGAACAATATCAGAGGAAGCAGTGTGTGTCATTTCCGGAACTTTGCCGCTCAGAGTCCTAGCTGAGGAAAGACGGAACCTTTACCAACGAAAGAGGACAACCACACTAAGTGCCGAGAAACTCAGAGCTGAAGAACGGCAGAACAGCATCGCACGATGGCAATCGCAGTGGGACGCTGCGACAACAGGAAGGTGGACACACCGTCTCATACCGAAGATCGACGTTTGGCTAAACCGAAGTCATGGCGAGGTCAATTACTATCTGACGCAGATGTTGTCAGGCCATGGATGTTTTCGGACGTATCTTCACCGCTTCAAGCATGATGATTCACCGGAGTGCCCGTCCTGCCCAGGAATCAATGAAGACGTGGAGCACGTTTTCTTTGAGTGCCCACGATTTTATCCACAGCGAGATAAGCTGGAAATGATCCTAAAAAAGAAAATCCAACCAAAGACAATAATAGAAGCAATGTTGTCATCAAGAGCCTCCTGGAACGCCATCAGCACATTTGCAACAGAAGTCCTCATAGACTTGCGTTCCATCGAAAGAAGAAGAGCAAATGACAACAACTAGAAGAAAGGTAATATAACACCTTAGCACCAGAAGAAAGAGCAGTATCTATATCCTCCACTCACGAAGTAATGCCTAACGGCGGTTCCCATCAGGGATTAGAGGAAAGAGGAAAGGGGCTTAGGGTTTAGTGGGTAGGGGCGTTAGCGTCGAGTTTTAGTAAGACGCTGCGTCGAGTCGCCACATATCCAGGCCAACAACAGTAGTGCAGTGCTCAAACCAACAACAGACAAAAGTCCAAGAAGGAAGTCAATTGGAAAAAAGGAGTTTCTTCAAGCACAAATTACACCAGGTATTAGGACTTTGATATTGATGAGCCGCGGGGACGAATACTCGGCTCATCAAAATTACTACTTCTCATTTTAACTACAGTAACACTACACATACGGTCTGGGCTGTCCGAATTATATTTTTTCAGTCACTAATAAGATTCCTACTGAGTAAAAAGAGGTCCTCCCCTTTCCCTTATCCTTTATTCACCCAATTCCCAAATTTGTCACGGACATTATGACGCTGACATAGCACCGCGGGTGTAATGTCGCGCGGTTATTTGGTCGCGGTTGTTTGGTCCGCGGTTATTTAGTCGTGGCACCCCAAAGATGACCCCCTTAGAGGGTCAATTCCAGGTTTCACATATTGCTAGCCAATATTTTTGCAATCGACCAAGTCAGTTAAGGTAAAAGACCCAATACCGGAACGACGAAGGGTACATGACTAGTTTTTATTTCTTAGAAAATATTCAAATGGTTCATTAGTAATAATAATTTATCCAATCATATAGAATTCACGGAAAGAAAATTGAAGGAGTTTTTACTATTTTACTATTGTAATTTTTACTAAATAAAATAGTAACGGTGGACTATACTTCTCATTTAGTAATTTTTACGATCTACTATTGTAAATTTTATCCAACAAATAAGACTAGCAAGAGTCTTAAAAAGTCGAATATTATAGAGCAAATTATACAATATGTGTTTGTGAACTTTACAATTCAACTATTGTAAAAATTCACAGTTGGTTTTTTTAAAAGAAATATTAGGGAGGGAGAGAGATAGAAGTTTGCACGAATTGGTACCTGTACAGTAATCGAAGAAAGAAACAAATATTTTCGTGCTATCTGGGAATCGAACCTAGAACTCTGTGTTGGCAGCCAGAGACTCTCCCTCTAGTCTATCCGAGGTAAACTAAGACCCATATTCTTTAACATTTACATAAACTCAGAGTCTAGCGCTATGCACGGCCATCACTTACACTAATTAAGAGACATTCCAATTCAACTATTGTAAAATTTATTATAGTTCTATTGGAAAGATACAGAGGCAGCACTGGAAATTTTAACCCTTACTTTTTACAATAGTAATATCGTATTTTTTCTAATCATAAATTGTAAAATTTCATGAATAAATAGTAAATTTTCTTCTAAAATATTTGATAATTAATAGTAATAAAAGTATAGTCCAGCTTTACAATAGTTGTATCGTAAATTTTCCCAGAAATTTTTTCCTGTGTAAACATGTAGTTACACAAAAATAATTAAATTTATCAATTTTGTCGAATTTAATATTGAAAAAAACATGTTTTTTGAAAAAGTCTAAAAGACCCAGTATCGGAACACCTTAAATGCCTAGTCTCAATACCGGAATATGATTGACCCAATACCGGAACGATAAATAAAACTAATTTCTTTAATCTAAAGAGTCCACTTTTCGTAAACTGACTTAATTAAATAATTAATTAACAAATCATAATACTTTATGTGAATTTTTCTGAATTTATAAAACTAATTAATAAAATGTTATCTTCGACTTTTCTTTCGGCATCCTACTACTGTCTGTAAAAAATTAAACAGTTAATTCAAAACTCAAATGACATGTATGCATAGTGAAACTAACAATAATGATTTAATATTAAAAAATTAAATATAAATTTTTATTAAAAATCAAAAAAAATAAACGATTCGAGGTTATACTTGACGACACTTATGTAAAAGAGAAAATTTCAAAACAGAAATTTGCTTTCGTTCTTCAAGTTAAAATTTACGAATATTTGAAGCAATTTTTATAATAAAATTACTTTTTGTATTAAATGGTATTTTACGAAAACTTTTATTGTTGTGCTTGATGTAAACAATCAACACAGTATATCGTAAATGTCAGTAAATAATATCAATATGGCTGACTGTTCCGATACTGGGTATTAGCTCATTTCGGGTGTACCAATAGACGAACGGTAAATTTTAAATAACAATAGGGTTTTTTTTTGTATTATCAATTAATTGCATCGAATTCTTAGTATTTTTATAAATACATAAAAAAAAATTTTAGTCAAAAGTATTTCCATTAGATTTCTATGAGCTTAAGATC
>CAJNRD030001021.1:10990-22352 GCA_905319865.3 Cotesia congregata
AACACACACACACACACACACACACACACACACACACACACACACACACACACACACACACACACACACACACACACACACACACACACACACACGCGCGCGCGCGCACACATACATACAGACACCATCGCGGGAATAGTCAGAGAAGCTTCCTAGTACCTCGAAGCTTTGCGTCAAATTTGTGTTCCAGAGTCAAATTTGTGTTCGATTTGAGCATCTAGGATATCTCCCCAATTCGCGCTGTTAAATGCGTTTTTGACATCTAGCGTGAGGAGAATGCATACTTTACGAGCTTTGAGGCTACCAGTCCATGCTTCTCTCGCTGTCCCTACGACTTTCTGTATCGCACCGACTGTTGAATGTCCTTTCCGAAAGCCATGTTGGTTTGCGGCAAAACCTCCAGCACGATCGATGTCGTTTCGTAGTCTTCCCTGTATAAGCTTTTCGAGCAATTTCCCAGCAATGTCCAGCATGCTAAGTGGTCTGAACGAGGAAGGTGTTACAGGGCCACCTTTGCCTTTATCTAGCAGAACCAATCTCTGCCGCTTCCAGACCGCGGGAAACGTGCCAGTTGCCAAGCATGCGTTGTAGGTGTTCAAGAGTATGTCTGGGTATTCCAGGGCTACAGTCTTGATCACCGATGCTGGGATACCATCAGGGCCGGGTGCCTTTCCTGTCTTGATGGTCTTCGCTGCATCCTGTAACTCCTTGGTTGTGAAAAATGTCACACTGCTCTTCACATAATGTCTTCCTTCCCTTGATAAGTGTTTGGGGAACATCCCCGCTACGATGCCGCTCATTAAAGCAGGTGGTTTCGGCGCTTCTGGTGAAGCCTTTCCAAGTCGTTTGGTGACAATTTGGTAGATTTTACCTCAGATGTCTTTATCAAGGTCGTTACAGATGTTGTAACGGGTACTTTTTGACCAATTTTTACCCCCGGCTCGATTTAAGCTCGCCGGAGTCCAGAATTTTAACGAGGGTAATTTCTAAATTAATTCAAACTCGATCATTTAATTAATATTAACAAAAACAGAACCTCTTTATTTCAATTATCAAAACATTAAACAATTTACAAAGAAAACGGCGAATAATCATATTAAACCCACTCATACACGTCGTATACTATTTACTTTTACCTTGTGCCCAGGTCCTGACGGGTGACGAGTGCCGCCCCGCAGGCCCTACTTCGCGATTCCCAAAGGAAGAGTGAATAAAATCCACCTCTCCCTTACCTACTCGGCTGGGGTTGCCACCTTTTGACTAAAGGCCTCCAGGTGGAGAGTCGCCTTTACTCGTAGGTAGATAAGTTCACTTACCTGTGGTAGTCCGCACCAGGTAGTGAGAACTCTCTTTAATTTCCTTGGCCAGAAGTCTCCAGACAAGTAAATTAAACCCAGAGAAAGGTTGCTCAACGGCGGATAATTTTTGGGCTTTATCAACCCAAAAATTATTAATAAAAGCGAAAAGTATTGGCGAATTATCGCCACCTATCGTTCGCCGTCGAACTTCGGGAAATCCCCGAAAATTTCTAAGTTTTTAATTATATTTTCAAAATTAAACATCAAATTCATTCACACAGTTCAACAGATTACATAAATTTCAATCAAATTACATTTCCATACAATTTCTCGTCAGAACTTAGAAAAAATAATTTTAAAACAAAATAATTATTTTACCGAAATTATTTTCCATACTAATTTAATTTCCTGGGACTTAGAAAAATAATTAATTGGATATTTCGAATTTATTCGAAATATTTTAATCAATTAATTATTTCAGATAAAGTAAATTTTTGTTCTTTGAAAGAACAAAAATTATCACGTCGCGGTTTCGCGTATATCAGCTCGGCGATTTTTATCGCGAGCGAACAGTCGACGCTATCTATCGCGCGATGGCGAACTACAAATTCCTTTTTCTAATAGTCGTCGTTTAAAATAATTTTAAATTAAGAAATAATTATAAACAAAAAATCATATATAGATTATTATTATTCATAAAAATAATCGTCGTAAACAAATAATAAAAAACGAAACTTGTCAAATTAATTGTTTTAATTAATTATTCTAAACGACGTTTCAACAGATAATAATTTAATAATTAATACTTTTAAACAATTAACAATTAGTATAATAGTAATAATAATACTATTAATTAATAATAATTAACAATGAACAAAAATATTTAAACTTATATACATAGATGCCGTGGCACGGGTAGTCGACGCGGTCGCGGTAGCGATGGCTCGCTCGGTCCGTCGATGAGTCCCGTTTCTCGTCGCTCACGACACCCCTCCGCCTCCCCGCTTATAATACCTTCTTCACAATGTCTTGCCACAATTTTGCTTTGCTTGCCTTGATTGCCTGGTTTAGGTTCTTTTTGGCCTGCTTATACTCGCTCGAAAGTAGATCTTGATTGGGGGAGCGTTTCGTAACTCTCGTTGCCAGCCGACGCAGCCCGTGGCATTTTTTCTGGAGTTCTGCTATGTCTGGTGACCATCAGTACGCCGGCCTGTGGAAACTCCGATTTTTCAGCCGCGGCATAGAAGCGTCACATGCGGCAGCAATCTCCTTCATCGAGTTTAGCACTGCCTTTTCCGTTTCGCTGCAGGTATCCGGAGTCGGGTTGTTCTGAAAAATAGACCAGCTTCGTGCATGTGAAGCTCGCAGTGCCTCCGAATCAAGCCTTCCGGCATTTCACTTCCGCTTAGAAAGGTCGCGTTGTGAAACCGGAGTGGATGCCAATCCAACGTTGAATGTCCCACACTGATGATCACTGCCACTGTATTCTTCTGATACAGTCCAGTCTTCGATCATGTTGGCAGTCCTTGGAGTCGCCAACGAAATGTCGAGGATGGATTCTTGGTACCCTGGCCTTCTAAAGGTCGTGGTGCTCCAAGTGTTCAGCACTACGGAGTCGAGTCTAGCCACGACGTCAGCGACCTCGTTACCTCTGGTATCGGAGAAAGCAGCGCCCCACTCTGCCGATTTAGCGTTGAAGTCTCCGGCTACGATGACATCGCCGTCGAACTTAGTGACCGTATCTTCTATATTTGCCAGTTTCTGTCGAAACACACTAATCCCTTCGTTAGGTAAGAGATAGACGCTCATGAAGTAGGTTGTGGGGGTTTGAATCCAGACAAAACCTGCTCCACCTCCGCTGTTGTTGACGGTAACGTTCTTTGTGTTCACAATCCAAATTGCTGCCGTGCCCGTTTCGTCTGCGAACCATGTTTTACCTTTGATGTTAAGATATTGCTCGCAGATAATGCAGACGTCGATTTTATCTTTAAAGATACGCTGGCGTAGCAGGTTTTGCGTCAAGGCGCACCTAATCAGGTTGCCTTGTAGTATGCGTGTCATTTCTGCCCTCTCGTAGCATCTGCAAGTGTTGTGCGGAATGCCTTGCAAGCTTCAGTGCCAGAAATATGGCATAAACCATCCTGGGCATCTTTGTCCGGAGCACAAAGGAAGCATGTTAGCTTCTTCGTGCAGTTTACGGCCTTATGATTCTCTCCACGGCATTTGTAGCAGCACCTGCTTCTGTCTGGTCCCGTACACTGACGTGTTTGGTGTCCAAAACCAAGACATTTAAAACAACGTGTTACTTTTACAACTGGGCGTATACGACAGTTCACCAAACCGATCATTATACGGGCCTTGCCTAGGGCCTTCATCGCACTGGCCTCGTCTACTTCGCAGAAGGCTGCCTGATTGCCTCGTGGGGTGGGTTTTGTCAAATTTACCCGTTTAACCTCCAGGCTGTCAGTAAATTCACGTTTAAGTGCTTCACGGACTTCGCTCTCGGTAGAGATTTCATCCAAGTCGAGGACCTCGATTGTTGTTGTTAGTGTTAGCGTCAAGACCGTGCCGATGTTTGCAGTGGTTGACTTGACTGCATCGGTGAAAGCCTCGCTGTCTTCGGTCTTTCGAGACATTTCAAGGAGAACGCCTCCATATTTCGTCTTTTTAATAGACTTTATGTCTACGCCCGTCTCGACAGGGCTTACCTTGGCCTTGATTTCCTTGAGGAGATCGGCGTATGTTCGCCCTTCAGCTGGTTGGACAAGCACAGCTTTAGTTCTTGTCCTCTTCCTCCTCGGTTTCTTGGAGCCACTATTGCTTGACTGGTTGTGGGCTGTAGCAGATTGAGCCGCTGGCTCCTGTTCTCTTTCCTTCTTTTTCTTTTGCGTAGTCACTTTAGTCCAGGTATCTTCCCGGGCTGTCTCTTTCTGTGCTAGCTTGTCATTTACTGAGGAAGAGCTGGGCGTGGACAGCAGCCTCTTCTTGTTGTTTTTCTCTCCTTGCTGTTGTGATTTCTCAGGCGTGACTGAAGGTGGCTGTGCTTTTGTAGTCATCCACGGAGATGTTTGCGTAGTTATTGCCGACGTCGTTGGTGATTTGTTGGCCAGTCTATATGCCGTGGCCATAGACGTAACCAATTTTCTGATTTTATGGTGGAGATTTCTTTTGTCCTTTATGAAATCAGCTAACTCTTCGATCTTGCTGCCAAGTCGTTCCATTGGTGATTTTTGGCCGATGACAATCAAACAAACGACGTTAGAAACGTTGCTCGGGTGTACGTTTACTTCCATCTGAGCTGTTAAGTTACTAGTCTAGTCAACAAGTGCCTTTTAGTTCAAAATTTTTTCCTCGTCTTCGAAAATTATGATTGAGGTATCATTCGATTTGAAATGGCATGTAGAAAGTTTTTGAGAAAATGCTAAGCCCGCTCGCAAAAATTGCAATAGTTATAAACAATTAAGTGAAAAAAAAACGGGGGTTTGGTTTTTCGTTAATATCTCAAAAACTATTTGAGATAATTTAAATTTGAAAAAAGATTAAAAAGAGGAAGAAATTTCCTAAAAAAAGTTTTGACTCCCGGAATTGTCGGACTAATGTTTGTAATTTCCCCAGAGGGTTGAAAATACGCTCGAAAACGGGTACTCCGGCTTGCGCAAGCCACGCCCCTTTCGGACCTTTATGAATAAATATTATTTAAACTTATTAAATATAAAAATTAAAAGTTAAAAAAATTCAGGCGCCTGCAGGATAGATCAATAAAGAATAATCAGTGATCAAAAAATTTTTATCGCGATTTTTCAATAAGTTATCCATTAATTAATTAAAAATTTTTTGTAGCATAAACATTAACATTGGTAGTGCGATAATTGAAGAACTATTAATCTGAGATTTTTTCCCTTTCGTGGAGCTATTTTTCAAAGGTTTTGGAATAGATTCCCGTTGGAAAAATTCAAAAATTGTTAATTTTTGTTTTGTTATTAACAATTTACTGAGGGAAAAAATCATAAAGCTTAATGAAACATTGAAAAAAAATTTTTTTTTGTAACATTATTATTGATCCGTTTTCTTATGATCAGAAGCTACTTAAAAATGATTTTTAATCATTTTTATCTCTTATTGTTTAAAAAATTGTTATAAACAAATGCGTTGCTTATGAGATAATTAAAAATTTTTTTTTGATAACATAATCTTTGATGATAATTATGATTTTAACCCGTCAGCACTCGCGTGAACTTTTCGTTAATCTTTACTCTCGTGATGAGAGTTTTGCTCACCTTTGATCTGCATGCAGCCGGGCAGCTATACAGTTACGAAGATACACGAACTAGCCCGAACGTTACCGAAAGTAAATTTTTTTTTGTTACACCTATAATCTCGTAATGAGAAGAATGCTCACAATTTCCGACGCGCATGAGAAAAATATTTTTTTATAAAATATATATAATATTAAAGCATTTCAAAGGTTCAAAACTTGAAAATAGGTAAAATTAATCGAAGGTAGAAAAAATTTCATCTGCCCTTTCCGTTTAAAAAAAAAAAAGTTTTCATTGTTTTAAATCGAGCGTGAGCAAAATGCTCATAACGTAAGTGCTGACGAGTTAAAAAAAAAATCGTTTCTTAAAAAATTTTTTCTATTGCTTAAAAACGCATTTGTTAAATAACAATTTTTTTTTACCACTCATTATGAAAATTAAGGAGCCATTTTTTTTTTAGATCATAATTTATTTTGGCCTTTGATATAGAAAAAAAAAAAAAATTAGAAAAACGGTTCACCCTAAAGGCCATCCCTGCAACTTCCCGCCAATTCTATACCTAAACGCTTGAAATTGCACTTATGACGTTTTAGAGCTCTTCGAGCTCGTAAATACAATTTGTGTATTATTTTAAGCTCTCCGAGCTCAAAAAAATAGCTGTTGTATGCTTTTGAGCTCTTCAAGCTCAAAAGTTTGATAGAAGTTTAATAAAACACTATTTTTTACGAAGATACACGAACTAGCCCGAACGTTACCGAAAGTAAATTTTTTTTTGTTACACCTATAATCTCGTAATGAGAAGAATGCTCACAATTTCCGACGCGCATGAGAAAAATATTTTTTTATAAAATATATATAATATTAAAGCATTTCAAAGGTTCAAAACTTGAAAATAGGTAAAATTAATCGAAGGTAGAAAAAATTTCATCTGCCCTTTCCGTTTAAAAAAAAAAAAGTTTTCATTGTTTTAAATCGAGCGTGAGCAAAATGCTCATAACCGTAAGTGCTGACGAGTTAAAAAAAAATCGTTTCTTAAAAAATTTTTTCTATTGCTTAAAAACGCATTTGTTAAATAACAATTTTTTTTTACCACTCATTATGAAAATTAAGGAGCCATTTTTTTTTAGATCATAATTTATTTTGGCCTTTGATATAGAAAAAAAAAAAAATTAGAAAAACGGTTCACCCTAAAGGCCATCCCTGCAACTTCCCGCCAATTCTATACCTAAACGCTTGAAATTGCACTTATGACGTTTTAGAGCTCTTCGAGCTCGTAAATACAATTTGTGTATTATTTTAAGCTCTCCGAGCTCAAAAAAATAGCTGTTGTATGCTTTTGAGCTCTTCAAGCTCAAAAGTTTGATAGAAGTTTAATAAAACACTATTTTTTTAATTTTCCGCTAAAAATCTCAGATTTTCAAAAATCGGGAAGTTATTGTTTTCACCCCGTTTTGCAAAAATCGATTTTTCATCAGATCTCGACGTTTTAAGGTCATAGGAAGCTTCCCTGACTACCCCCGCGGTGGTGTCTGTATGTCTGTATGTATGTGTGTGTGTGTGTGTGTGTGTGTTTTTTTTTCTCCCTTAGGAGGGGAATCCTTTTTGCGGATTCCAGGCAGAGCTGCTTGGCCTGGATATGTGGCGACTCGACGCAGCGTCATACTAAAACTAGACGCTGACGCCCTTACCCACTAAACCCTAAACCCCTTTCTCTTCTATCCTCTGATCCCCCATGGTACCGCCGTAAGGCATTTCTTCGCGGGGGGAGGAATTAGCTGCCGCTCTTCCTTCTGGTGGCTAAGATGTTATCTTCCTTCTAGATTCTGTCTTTTGCTCTTTTTCTCTCGATGGAACGCAGCTCTGTAAGCATTTCTGTGGCGAAAGTGTTCGTTGCATTCCAGGCAGCTTCTGAAGACAGCATTGCTTCTACGATTGTCTCTGGTTGAATTGTCTTCTTCAGGATCCTCTCCAGCTCCTCACGTTGTTGATTGAAACGCGAGCACTCGAAAAAAACGTGCTCTGCATCTTCAGTGGCTCCAGGGCAGGACGGGCACTCCGGAGAGTCGTCATGCCTAAAGCGGTGAAAATAAGCCCGAAAGCAGCCATGTCCTGACAACATCTGTGTTAAGTAGTAGTTGACCTCACCGTGATTCCGATTCAGCCAAATGTCGATCTTTGGTATGAGACGATGCGTCCATCTACCCTTCTCTGCGGCATTCCACTGAGATTGCCATCGTGCGATGCTGTGCTGTCTTTGTTCCGTTCTGAGTTCTTCTGCGCTCAGTGTTGTTGACCTCTTTCGTTGGTAAAGATTCCTTCTTTCTTTAGCTAGGACTCTGAGAGGTAGAGTTCCAGAAATGACGCACAATGCTTCCTCAGATATTGTGCGGAAGGCGCAAGCTACTCTTAGGGCACTCAGACGATATATTGGTCCAGCCTTTCTCCATGCTTCTTGTAATTCTGTGTGTGTGTGTGTGTGTGTGTGTGTGTGTGTGTGTGTGTGTGTGTGTGTGTGTGTGTGTGTGTGTGGATGTATGTAAACCTCTTATAACCTTTGAACGGCTTGACCGATTTGATCGCGGTTAACGCCATTCGAAAGGGCTTGCCCAAACTTAGATTTCCTAAAAAATTCGAACCAATTCGGACTGATAGATTTTGAGAAATCGTAAAAAAACTACAAAAAAAAATTTTTTCAAAAGTGGTTTTTTTGAAATAACTTTTAAACGGCTTCACCGATCAGTTTCAAAAACTAATCAGCTCTTAACGTCAAAAAACTACGTCGATCGCTGCCAGTCCGGTCAAAATCGGTTAATTCGTTCGTGAGTTATCGTTGACGAAAGAAAATCGAAAAAAGCGTTTTTTCAAAATTACTCCGAATTTTCCCACTCTGTCGATATAAACTCAAAGACTTTTTATGAGATTAAAAAAGAGCGTCGAATGCTGCCAACCGCGTTTAAAATCGGTTCATTCATTCAAAAGTTATTGCGATTTGAAAATAAAAAAAATCAGGAATACGGTTGACCCTGAAGGCCATCCCTGCAACTTCCCGCCAATCCTATACCTAACGCTTGAAATTGCACTTATGACGTTTTAGAGTTCTTCGAGCTCATAAATACAATTTATGTATTATTTCGAGTTCTCCGAGCTCAAAAAAATAGCTTTTGTATGCTTTCGAGCTCATCGAGCTTAAAAGTTTGATAGAAGTTTGATAAAACACTATTTTTTTGATTTTCAAATCGTAACAACTTTTGAATAAATGAACCGATTTTCACGCGGTTGGCGGCATTCTACGCAGTTTTTTAAGCCTCATAAAGAATTCTTAAGTTTCAATCGGTTAAACTAGAAATTTAAAAGTAATTCCGAAAAAACAATTTTTTCGGTTTTTTTTCGTTCACAATATCTCTTGAACGAATCAACCGATTTTGAACGGATTGGCGGCAATCGACGTGGTTTTTTAAGGTTAAGAGCTGATTAGTCTTTGGAAGTGATTGGTGAAGCCATTGAAGAGATTTTTTGAAAAAATATTTTTTTTGAAATTTTTCGTTTTTGATATCTTACGAACGAATCAACCGATTTTAATCGGTTCAACGGTGATCGACGTGGTTTTTTAAGGTTTAGAGCTGATTAGTTTTTGGAATCGATCGGTAAAGCCGTTTAAAAGTTATTCCAAAAAATCGATTTTTCGAAAATTTTGTTTTTGAGATTTCTAAAAATCTAGCGAACCGAATCGATTCAAATTTTTACGAAATTTAATAGCTATGATACTCTTTGGATCGCCACCGATTTCGATCCGATCGGCCAAGCCGTTCAAAAGTTATAAGAGGTTTACACACACACACACACACACACACACACACACACACACACACACACACACACACACACACACACACACACACAGATTTTCGTACCTCTTTGGAAAAAAAAAACACACACACACACACAGACATAGTGACAACTACGCGGGGGATAGTCAGGGATAACTTCCCGATTTTTGAAAATTTTCAATTTTCTTAGCGGGAAGTTAAAAATTAGGTAAACGGTTTACCCTAAAGGCCATCTCTGCAACTTCCCGTCAATTCTATACCTAAACGCTTGATATTGCACTTATGACGTTTTTGAGCTCTTCGAGCTCATAAATATAATTTGTGTGTTATTTTGAGATATACACATATACATACAGACGTACCAACATTATCGTGAAAATAGTCAGGAAAGCTTTTCAGGGCTTCAAAACGCCGAGATCATTTGAAACCTCGATTTTCGCAAAACTGAGTAAAACCAATAACTTCCCGATTTTTCGAAAATCTTCGATTTTTTCAGCAGAAAGTTAAAAAAATTTGTTTATTTGATAGGGATTAAGTAATTAAAATTTCGGATAGAAAATACAAGATGTATTTTTAATTTTCACGATCGGATGATTTTCACAAAATTATTATTCATATACTTTTATTTACATCTGTGATTATGGTGAATAGTTAGAAAATTTATTTTATCTTATTTTTAGTGTAGTTCAAAAAAATTACGCAGACTAATTTTTTTTTTTTTTTTTACAAAAATACGATCTATCACTTTAACAATAGCTGATAAACAAATTTTAATAACTTTACCGTATATAAACTACAGTTTGTGATAGGGTGTGTTTTCAACTAGAACGTATCATCGATTCTTCAGTATAATAAGAGTTACAGCTTTGTTTACCACAAATGTGACAAGTTCAGCGCCATCCAGTCTACCTAAGGTACTACCATCGGAGGATATACGTTTGAGCTCCGCTTCTAAGAGCATGCAGTGTTCATAAGAAAAAAATCCGTTTAGTAAAATAATGCATATGAGCCAAAAACAACAAGTGTTTCACGTTTTTATAGGTACTTTTATAGATACCAGTAGAATTTATTTTAGAAAATATTAATGATTAAAAAAGGTATCCTTTGTCAGAGTTTAACAGAGAAGTATCCTTTTTAACTTCCCGCTAAGAAAATTAAAGATTTTCGAAAATCGGGAAGTTATTGGTTTTACCCCGTTTTGCAGAAATCGAGTTTTCATCAGATTTCGACGTTTTAAAGTCACAGGAAGCTTTCCTACTACCTCCGCGATGTTGTCACTATGCCTGCGTGTGCGTGCGTGTGTGTGTGTGTGTATGTGTGTAAGTATGTAAACCGCTTATAACTTTTAAACGGTTCGACCAATTTTATCGCGGTTGAGACCAATCGATAAGGCTTCAATTATTTAATTTTGATTCTGGATTTCAGTAACCACTATAAATATCAATATTTTTACAGAGCAAGCAATTATTCTATAGTAAAATTTCATGCTCTACAAAAAAGGTCTCTTATCATTTTTCATCAAATTCACTCCTTTCAAAGTAATTTGTCTTCAAAATTAAATTCGAAAGTAATTGACCGTTTATTTTACGTTAATCATGATTGGTTTGTTTTGTTTGACAAATTTGAGACTCAAATAGTAAAAATACCTTTTTAACTTCCCGCTAGAGAAAATTGAAGATTTTCAAAAATCGGGAAGTTATTGTTTTCACCCCGTTTCTCAAAAATCGAGTTTTCATTAAATCTCGACGTTTGAAGGTCACAGGAAGCTTCCCTGACTATCCCCGCAAGGTTGTTACTATGTCTGTATGTGTGTGTGTGTGTGTGTGTTTTTGTGTGTTTGTGTGTTTGTGTGTGTGTGTGTGTGTGTTTTGTGTGTTGTGTGTGTGTGTGTGTGTGTGTGTGTGTGTGTGTGTGTGTGTGTGTGTGTGTGTGTGTGTGTGTGTGTGTGTGTGTGTGTGTGTGTGTGTGTGTGTGTAGTAGT
>CAJNRD030001027.1:9198-32436 GCA_905319865.3 Cotesia congregata
CTATCCAGGCCAACAACTAATAGCCTACGAAATCCGTAAAAACGGAATTACCCCCCCTAACCCGTAAAAAACCGAAAAAAAAAAAAAAAAAAAAAACAAAAAAACAACACACACACACACACACACACACACACATACATGCATACATATGTTATGTCCAAACTTTGGACATAATTTATTAAAAATTTATTTTAGTCCTGGTATTTTTCAACCACTAGACTGGGAACCCAGAAGGATGTAGGAAAGGGTGCTATTGTCTTTTGTTGTATTTTTTATATAATTAATTGTACCTTTTAGATTTTAATTTTAAACGCATATTGACAAGAAATTGAATTTACATGGTTTAAGTTATAAATTGAATTTAATCATACCTGGTCGTCGACACACACTCACTGTATAATTTTATTTTATTTATGACCCAGATTTTGGGTCAGGAACAGCAGGGAGAATAGGGCTTGGAAGATGGGACAAGGAGGAGAAGGACAGCAGCTAACGACGCAACGGGCCGACTTTTCGTCCATTTAAATTGTTTAAATTTTGTATATAGTTTTGTTTATTGCGTTCAGTATTATTACTAATCATTATTATTATTATTGCGGTAAAACCGAGTATTATTTGCTTTAAAATGAGTTTAATAAAACTATGTATATATTTCGTTCAATTATGACCAAGATCTCACTACCTAGGTTGATTAATTATCCAAGTATTATTAGAAACGATTATTTTGTTTAGATGTTCTTTCTTTGCAAATTAAATGTTCAAATTAAAAGTATACATTATTTTGTATATTGATTATTATTAATAATTTTAAAGAAAGAAAATGTTTATTGTGGTATTTTGTTTAGTTAATAATATTATATTATTGTTTACCAAAGGCTTAATTAAATTTAATCAAAGTGGGAGAAATTATTTTATAGCCGAGCAAGTTTAGCAAGCAAAAGAAAATCATTGTAAAAGAATTTTAAAGACTGGGAAATTATTCTAAGTCCCAAGCCGATTTAGTATGGGGAAGCGGCGAATGGATATAAAATGAAAGAAATGACAATTATTATAATTTAGGTAAGCGAAAATTATTCTAAGTCCCAGACAAGTTTTAGTATGGGAAATCAACGAATGGATATATAATGAAAGAATTTGCAATTAAAATAATAAAGAATTGTGAATTTATCGAAACGAATGGATATATAATGAGAGAAATGACGATTAGTATTTTAAAGAATTAGGACTTGGAAATAAAAACTTAGAATTTGGCGAGACGAATGGATAGAGAATGAGCGAAATTGCGATTAAAATAATAAATAATTATTTTAAAATGCTGGTTCGATGACGTCGGATAGATGGCAAAAACGATCATTCCGGTTTGTTGTAAGTGAGTTTTTGGGAAAATGATAAAGTCCAAAATTTTATTACGGGAAAAGCAAGTCTTGTGAAGGAGTGTTATTGTGGTGAATATTCTTCTGGCAATAACATCTGAAGGGACATTACCTTGGTTCGCCTCGAACATTGGTAAGTACCTTTAGAACTCTTAGCAAGATTTGACTTCCCTGGATTTTTGACCTTCCGTCAAAACTCCAGTAGGTGATCATACGCCGTGTAGGTGAGGGCGAAGAGGACATTCTCCATTCACTCTCGGGGTAGAAGTTAGGCCCAGGGGTGACGACTAGTCTCCTGGGGAAGCCGGGTACCAGCTTTGGAGTTTAGTTCGCGATTTTGACGCTCACGGCGAGTGAGAGTGTGTGTGTAAGAAGTATTATTTTGTAAAGACCAGTTTTGATAGTTCTGATCGAATCTTTGTTACCGACGAAAGGTACGCGTACGCCTACCGACGTAAGATTATTTTGTGAAATCGTTTTCTTTGTATTTTCGTTTTGATTAACGACATCTGTTAATCTAGGTCTAGTTTTGGGGTTTTAATATAACCTAAAATTGTATCACGAGCGTTTTGTTTGTTTTGTAATCTTTTTCATTTGATTTATTTAATTGGATTTGATAAATAAATTGTTTATTTTGTCTTTAACATAACCTGTTTGACTTTTCGGATTTATTTCTATAGATTTAGTTATATATCTATTATTTACATTTAAGTAAGTTTTGTTTTTGGCTTTACTTCGTTATTTTTTTTTGTAATTTTGGTGACAGCCCCTTTTATGACCCTGGACTTCGGCGAGTTTCAGATTCGAGCAAGGGGGGCGTTTGTGTCGCAGTATCGATAGTTCACTGGTTTAATTATTTTTAAACCCCTCAAAATTACCCGTTACATATTCTATTACAAATTTGATTTCGCTAGCTTCTACTTTTGTTATTTAATTTACACTTCTTAGTTTACGTGGGAGAAATACCGGCCACTAACTAATATTTGAAACGATCCGCAAACCTGGAGATCTTTTATTAACGATTCCTCGACAGGAGTCTCTGGCGAGACTCCCGCACGAGGGTGCGTTCTAAACGAGAGGCTCAAACCGAGGACTCAATATTAAAAAAAACTATTTAGCTGCGTGAGAGAAACCCGGTCACTAGCTAATTGGGCGATCCGCACACCTCGGGGTCAGGACGACGAGAGAGCGAGTTTATGCGAAGTTCTTGGGGGACTCGAATTTTCGGGCGTTTCCAAATTACTATTTGGGGGCAAACAGTATTCAAGTAACTGTCTATTTCCCTTAGATTCTACCCTCTCCTCTGAGTTTTCTAAAAATGTTCGCTTGAACTCCCTTCTTTGGGCCCAGAGGCATGGTGTGCCTCTCTCTCTTACTTATAGGCTATATGTATATTTATGTGTTGATGTACGTGCAAGTACATTTACATACACACAAATATATAGTTTCTTTAGTTAACTAAGTCCTTTATTTTATTATTAACTAATTTATTCATTGATTTATTTATTGATTTATTTATTGATAATAATATTCATTATCAATAATTAGTTATTATTCTTTAAGATTATTTAAATATTTTCTATTGTTGTAATTATTGTTTTTTTTACTGAAGGAATTATTTAAATTATTTATCTTATTATTATTTTAAAATTCACTGCTAACATTTATTATTATTTTCGGATCTTCCTTAAATTATTTTATTTTATTTGTCTCTAGAATTTTATTTTATTCAAAACGTTAAAATTTCCAAAATCCTTGTAGATAATGCTAGTCAATACAGAGGGCAATAAAACTTCCATTTACTTATGTATTTAGGATTTTTAATCTCTAAAGAACTTGGATCTGTCTAATGACGGGAATTTTTTTAGATAGTCCAGACGAGACACTTAATGAGTTTTCTCATTATTAGTGTCTGCTGAAAATTTTACTTCCTTAAAAATATATTTTAAAATTAATAAAAATTCGTATTATTTTAAGACAAATAAATAAAACGTTAATTTAGCCACGACGTAACACATACATGCATACAGACATAGTGACAACATCGCGGGGGTAGTCAGGGAAGCTTCCTGTGACCTTCAAACGTCGAAATCTGATGAAAACTCGATTTTTGCAAAACGAGGTGAAAACAATAACTTCCTGATTTTTGAAAATCTGAGATTTTTAGCAGGAAGTTAAAAAAAATAATGACATCAAAACGAATGCAAAAGTAAAATTTCATTAAATCTGTCTGAGAAAGTAGATAATTTTTTAACTAGACTGATAATGAGGTGTGCAAATTGAAGCTTACTTAGCGGGGTTAAAAATGAAGTTAAAAATTTGCAAAAACGATTGAAAAAATAAAAATAAGTTGAGGGTACTTAGTTATAAAAATAATTGAGTTTGAAAAATCTAAATTTAAAAAAAATGGTCAGCCATAGTAAATGTGGGCTATGTTGACGGCAACGCCGCAAATGGTGGGTCACGCGGGAAATTTAAAGCTTTAATAGAATAAGTTAAAAGAAATATCAAAAAGGTTAAGAAAAGTATTATTAAATTGTTATTGAGGCTGGCAATGGCCTGGTCGGCTCGGTGCTCGTCGTTGAAAGAGTGGGACCCGGGTTCGATCCCAGCACGCACCAATATTTTTCAGTGATTATAATTAAAAAATATGTGCGTTACGTTACGTTGCCAGCCTCTGGAAGTGGCAGAGATAGCCGGGCGGCACACGTCTGACTTGGGCGATCACACATTTAAGCAACAACTTGAATGGGTGACCACTCTAATCAACGTTGGCTAGCACGAGGGATCTCTGCACACTAGGAGAGAGGCCTAATGCTCCAGTGGTCGATAAAGAAGAGTTTCTTATCAAACATTGTAGACTTAGCTCAGCTCCGACTGTACTATCAAGGGTTTTCTCTGTGGTTTCCCCATGATACTGTTCCAACAGCCTGAGAAGGTAAGGTTCAGGGTGAATACGGTACAGAAAGCACAAGTCGGAGATAAAAGTGGGGATATCAGCCTTGTAAAAACCAGATAACGGTATACAAGTTAAACTCAAAATAATATAAAATTGTTATTATTTATCATAAAATGTAATATAATTAAATAATAAATATTTTCATGCTTTAATATTTTAATATTTTTAATAGCATTACTTGTAAACATTACACACACATACACATAACAAACACGAATTATAATAATAAAATTATCGTTAAATTAAAATTGTTCACGACTTCGATAAATAAGTTTTTCCAAATTCCAGTAAATAATTACACAGGTCCACAAAAAAAAAGTGGTTTGTACTGGGTGTGCAACATATGTTTTTCGACGTATTTTTTTACCGCTGAACACGAATCTGAAGTCAAAATTGAGGGTCAAACTGCAAATAACAGTTCCAACAACCAGTTGCAAACTTTATAGAAGGTTCAGAAGATGATACGTCAAAAGACAGCCTGACCAGTGGATTCGATACAATGGAAGTCGACGTCGATCCTGAGAATGTAGCTCTTAATGACGAAGAGTCTGCTACTGGTAGTGAATCCGATTCCAGTGAACCTGATGAAAAAGTTCCTTTGAGCAGTGAAGAAGAGTACAAGCCGATCGCTGAAGAGAAAAAGCCAAAAACATACAACCAAAAACATCTCAATGATTTATTTAGAGAAGCTAAACTCTCAAAAGAAGCGGCTGAAATATCGGCTTCAAGTATGAAAAGGAGAAATCTTCTGACAAAAGTTTCATTTTATCGGACTCGAGAGGAGGCTTTCCGTAAATATTTTGAAAAAGAGGAAGAACTTTCCGGAGAACAACGGAGACTTTAGTGAAGAGCAAGAGAGAAATTTCATCAAGATCTCAAGGAATTTGAATGGTGATTTCAGGGGCAGTGGGGAGTAAATATGTTTGCAGATTACTGCTGGAGGCTACAAAGAGAAACTCAACAGAGAAAAAAAAAAGCGTAGCAGAAATCCGTTGTACAGGTCATTTGAGGAGAAAAGGGCCAGGAAACGACAGATATTATGAGATTTTAATTATCATGCAAAAAAAATGATTAGATCGAAGATTTTATCGGTTTTTTTGATTTTTTTCCGATTTTTGCAGTTTGACCCCCAATTTTGACTTCAGATTCATGTTCAGCGATAAAAAATACGTCGAGAAGCATGTATCGCACACCCAGCACAGACCACTTTTTTGTTTTGTGGACCTGTGTTTTTAATTTACGTTTTTTTTTATTTATCTGTTATTTATAAACAAATTGAGACCGCCATTAGATAGTTATTAGAATTTCATATTAACCTACTTGGAATCGAAACTTCAAGAAATTATAATTGTTCGATCGTTGTTTCGATGTTTCCAGTTGGCACAAACGATTTGGCTAATTTCTGTGGGCTATAAGCAAATTAAACAATACAAACAATACATTTGAACACTCTTCTCACACGTATTTGCGGTTCAAAATCAATAAACAATATAAGTAATATAAAATAATACAATAGAATATTCTATCTAAAGATACACGATGGTATTCGCGGTTCAAACTAAAAAACGCAGTCTACAAAACACAAACTAATTCTCCAATAACACCCCCCCCCCCAGGGTGACTAGCCGTCAACCCTGAGAGTCCTAAACTCTACCCCGAGAGCGAGTGGAGAGTATCCTCCTCGCCCCCACCTACACGGCTTATGGATCACCTACCGTACCTCAGCTGAAGGCTTCGGCACGGGGAGTCGCACTTTCATCCGGTCGGTCCACGATACTTACCTGGGCCTTGGTCAGACTTCAGGTAGGGTATCATCCTCTAGAATTACTTTTAGAAACACAATTCTTTATTATTTTAATCGTAATGTCTTTCATTATCTATCCATTCGCCGCTTTCCCATACTAAATCTCGCTCGGGACAGAATAATTTTCCCAGTCTTTTCATTTCTTTTACAATTAATTTTTTTTGCTCGATTAATTCGCTCGGCTTCAAAATAATTTCTCACACTCTTAATTACTTAATTCAATCAAACCTTCACTAACAATAATATAATATTATTAACTTGTAACAGGGAAAATTACCCTTAATCGATAAGTCGCCAGAGATCGATAACTTTTCGACTACCACTTGTGCGCCTCGATCTTCGGGCCTAGAGAGAGAGTAAGTCGGGGTAACTTTGGGGTTTCTTGGCTAGTCACTCGGAGGCGGTGAGTTAGAAGTAGTGCAGTGCTCAGAACAACAGCAGCCAAAAAGTCCAAGAAGGAAGCCAATTAAGACAAAGAGTTTCTTCAAGCACAAATTACACAAGGTATTAGGACTTTCATTTGGTGAGCCCTGGGGTCGTATACTCGGCTCATCAAATTCACTACTTCTCATTTATCATTTTTATTTTTGATAATTCAATTGTTACTGATAATAATTTGCTTAATAATAATTATTTAAATTAATTGATTTGATTCGTTAGCATTGTGAGCATTCTTCTTGGGGATTTTATACCCGAGGAATGTTCTAGACCTCTTGGGTTTAGAAGTCGTGAGAAATTATTAATATGGCCAGTTAATAGTTATTAACATCGTAAGATTGGCTTAAATAAATTTATTTTTTATTAATAAAATATTAATTAAATTCCGAACACCGAGAATTATTCCAATCGGCAGCTCAAGATCGGTCAAGCGTCGGTCGCACACCCGAGGTCAAAGCTTGCTACGTAGTTACGAATACCGGCGTCCATTTTGAGCGCGCAAATTCCTTGTTAATTATATGACGCAGTAAATTATAAAATTAACAACTGAATCATTATTATAAATTACAACAATTGAATTATCAATTTTAATATTATTCGTTACGATGAAATAATTATTTATATTATATTATTTACTGGAAACTATTTTATTATTGGAAATTATTTATTGAAATTACGGCGCAATTTGAGATCGAAATACCCGTTGATAATTTTTCGTAATTTATTTTACATTGAGGTATATTATTTGTTATCTAACTATTTATTCAGAAAATTCCACGCGGTTAATGAAAAAATATTCGATAATTTAAATTTCATCATCTTGGAAAAATTCCTTAGAATTAATTTAATAAAATGTGGATATCAAATCCGGGAATTTACAATTAATCAAATTTAATTGATGAAATTTTATGATAATATTTTATATAGTTAATAATTAATTTACGAATAAAAATTGGAATAAATTTCGGAAGAAGTTTAGGCGTCGGTTTGTAGTCCGGAATTTTTTAAGAAGTAAATTATTGCTCGTGGAAATGATTTATAATTTTAATTGTTAGCTAATGACTGAAAAATTGAGTAAAAATCAATGTAGTTAATTTTGGAAGTAAATTCTGTGATATTGTTATAAATAAAAGTAAAGTAAAGTCAGCGTGTGTGTGAGCGTGGGTTATGTGTGTGAAGATCGTGCGGGATATGTGTGTGTGAGCGTTTAACGATCTCTACTTGTTGATGAATTGCCGAGTAGAGTAATTAATACACCTTAGAAGCCGTTGTATAGACGCCAAGTTGGGGTACAGCGGTAGTAAGATAGAAACTGTAGTATAGACGCTCCGTATGAGGGTACTGCAGGAATAAGACCTTTTGATAGTTCATCAGATCGTGTGGAGTCAGTGGTGGTTAAGTGGTCCGGTGGACTGGTAAAATTAAGTTTAGTTTTAGTCAGGTGTGGGAGACCGTTCGTTCTGAAAAAGCCCAACTAGTTATAGGCAAGTGTGGGAGACCGTTCGTTTTAAAAAAGCCGAAATAGTTTTAGTCAGGTTGTGGGAGACCGTTCGTTAGAATATCCCAGCTAGTCGTCGTATCGTCGTTTGGAAAGTTGTCGTTTGTAAATATCGTTTATCTCGCAGTTTATTCTCTGCGTCGCTAGTTAATAAGTTGTTGGTTTGTAAGTGAGATGAATTGTCATCAAAATTGTTAAAGTTGATTTGTTATCAATAAAAACCGGTTCTTTTGTTAAATAAAAAATTTATTCATTGCAGATCACCTTCCTCCACTCTCTCTCCCTCTAGATTATAAGCTCAGCTCTGGTTCCAGTTTCGGGAACCGTGTTATAAAAACCCAGTGGCGCCCTTTTTAATTTAGAATCATTTTGTTAATTATTATTGTATTGTTTTTAGTAAATTAATTAAGGGGCCAATGAACAGGCATAAAACACTCGTTACAAGCTAAATAAATACAATAATGAAAAATTAAATAGTAATCCCCGCAATAATCATAATAATTATTATTTTTATTAATTTTTAAATAATTAATAAAAATAAACCAAAATACTTAAATACAAAAAGTAAGACCTTGGTCATAAGTTTATTTTAAAACAGTAACACCTTGGCAGGTTTTGTGACCCCCTAACCAAAGTGTACTATTCGCGCCAGAGCTGGTCTGGACGCCACCAGGAGAATTTAATAATGTTGAGTGTACTCGGCCTCCTGGAACCGAGTATCTCGTTGCCAGCTCACACTCCCAGGGAATGGGTAATCTAAAACTTAATCCGGTCACAGAATATTTCCAAACTGATTAATTAATACTAAGTTTGAGGAAAGAGGCTCGGTTGTTAGGAATAATTGGCAAAATATAACAATAATCAATTTTATTATAAATGATTCGATGATTTACTGTTTAGATAATTTATGAATAGGAGGAGGCTCGCAAGAAACCCCTCGGATCAACTCCTCCTTGTGAACTACGCGACAAATTTATTTTAATTAATAAGAATGATTTTATTACAATTTAACTAATGAATTTAACAGCTATCTCACAACCCAATAAATGACTTAAACGATGATAAGACGGCTTACGTCGCGATTCCGTGAAGTTACGTCTTCCTCGGTGGCTAGGCCTTCCATGAAAAATCCCTAGAATAGAATTCAGACTGGTCTTCGCTAAAGCAGGTTCGAACACAACTGAATAATTTTTGGATGCTAACCAGTAGCTCACAGACCAAAGACTGACTGTTGCAATGCTCGACTGACTGGCACGAGGCCCCAAGCTCCCCCCTCCAGAGACCAATACTGCCAACATGTACTAGAAAACAGAGGAGCAGATACCTAGCGCTCCTTCAGTGCTGCCATCGGTTATAGACTAGCAGCGCGAAATTTATATTCAAATTTCGCCCTGTTATAATTTATTAATTAATTTTGGGGCCAGTTGAACGGTCATAAAAACTTTTACACTCTTACAAATGAATCAAAATCACATCTCTTATTGTAATAATTATAATTTTAGCTCCAGATGATTTAGTGAGTTCAACTTACAATTGGGCGTTGCATCGACATTATGTTCGTCATCAATATCAAATTTCTGAAGCACTCATTCAAACAGAAATGATAAAATCGGATTTCAAAAATGAATATGCAAGTTACTTAAAGGTAAAGATATGTAAGAGTATTCATAGAAAGTAGGAAAATTAAAAATAGTATGCCACCTGTACTCGTGTTGTCACAAAAAATTAATAACGCTGGCACAAAAAAAAAAAAAGTGGTTTGTACATTTGACCATACTTACCTAAGATTGTGTATTTTTGAGCACTATGTCCAAAGTTAAAGTCAGTTTGGCCCGAAAAACCAAAAATTTTTAAGTAACTTGGTTTTTTCTTTGGCAGAACTTCGTTTTATGATAAACGAAAATTTCTGACCAAAATTTATCCAAATCGAAGAAATCGATTCCAACAGCTTGTCGATTTGACATAGAATGACCCAATTGCCAAGTTTTTCTTTAAATTTCGAACTTTAGTCATTTTTAAATGACTGTGACTAGTCTTTTTGTAGAGATAATCATACTTTGTCTCAGAGTTTTGTAAAGCTCAAAGACTCTACTTTAAGAATATAAAATCATTTTTTGTCAAAAATTGTAATCTATATGTAAATTCAATTTAAAACAAAAAAGAATTTTTCCAATGTTAATTAAATGGGAAACTAAAATAAAAATAGCGTTCCCTTAGAGTTGAGCTATAGGGCTCATCTTTGGTGAGAATTTTTAACTTCCCGCTAAGAAAATCGAAGATTTAAAAAAATCAGGAAGTTATTGTTTTCACCCCGTTTTACGAAAATCGATTCTTCACCGAATCTCGACGTTTCGAGGTCCTGGGAAGCTTTCCTGACTATTGACGCGATGGTGTCTGTATGTATCTATGTATGTGAGTGTCAGTGTGTGTTTTTTTTTTTTTTTTTTTTTATAGAGGAGGTAAAATACGTTTACGTATGCCAGGACTTGGTGTTGGTGCCAGGACTAGGTGTTGGTGCCTGGGTATGTCGGACTTAGAAGTCAATATTATTTTGCAACAATACCGACTAAACATCCTCCTCTCTCGTTTCCCTATAGATGATACAGGGAAGGCTGGATCAGGACCGCGTTAGCATTACTTCAATCCAGTCCATGTTGTGTCTTATTACACTTACTTCTTATTTCTACTGGTTTTTAATCCCTTTCTGCGATTTTTTCTTTCAAGAGACGCTGAGCGTAATGTTGGTGTGTTGTGTAAACCCATCTTGAAGAGATAGGCGTTGTACTGCCCGTGTCCTGTCAGTAGTTGGGTCAGGAAAAAATCTGTGTCCCCGTGGTTCCGAGAAAGCCAGACGTTGATGTTTGGGATCAGGCGCGCCGTCCATCTGCCCGTCTCTCGGTCCTGTCCATCGGTCCTGCCACTCTTGCTGCGTTTCCGCCTTTATCCTCGTTCTTGCGTCCTTCATGTTTTCGTCACTGATTTTAGCGTCATAGAGTTTTGCTCTTTCGAACGCTAATAGGTCGATGGGCGCGGCTCCTGCAATGACCAATACAGCCGCTTCGGAAACCGTGCGGTAGGCGCAGGCAACTCTGAGAGTGCCTCGCCGCTGCACTGCTGCCATTTTTCGCTGATAGGTTTTCTGCTTTAATATATCTGCCCATATTTCTGCTCCATAAAGCAGTACTGAATGGACTGCTTCCAGAAGGACTCTCTTCTTTTTGGTTCTTGGTCTCATAGTATTCGTCATAATTCTTGCTAGGCTAGACACCGTCTTGCTGGCTTTCTGGCATGCATTATCGAGGTGTTCGCGGAAAGATAGTTTCTCGTCTATCATCACTCCCAGATAGCGCAAGGCCCTTGTTGACGTTAGTGTTGTTCCTCCCATGTCCACAGCAAATGGTTTTGGGAACCATTTTTGGCGAGTCAGAACGACCATCTCGGTTTTGTGTTTTGCGAGTTTCAGGTGGTGTTTATCGAGCCAAGTCTCGACAGCATCAATGGTTTCCCGAACTAGTAGTTCGGCCTTCTCTACGCTGTCTACTATTGTCGTGGCCGCGACGTCGTCTGCAAAGCCCGTTAGCTCCACTTGCTTTGGAAACGGGATTTCCAGAAGCTTATCGTAGTCCGCGTTCCATAGATCGGGCCCCATTATTGAGCCTTGCGGCACGCCAGCCGTTATGGCGTATTCTTGTCGGCCTTCCGTGGTTTCTGCTATTAGCTTTCTTTCGTCAAGGTAGTTGTCGACTAGTGCCAGATTCTCCGGTACCACGTCAAATCTGTGCTTCAGGGCGTCCAAAATATCTCTCCAATTTGCGCTGTTAAAGGCATTTCGAATGTCTAGCGTGAAGACAAGACACACCTTGCGGGCTTTGAGGCTACCAGTCCATGTTTCTCTCGCTGTCGCTACGACTTTCTGGATCGCGCCGACTGTTGAACGTCCTTTCCGGAAGCCATGTTGGTTTGCGGCAAAACCTCCAGCACCGTCTATGTCGTTGCGAAGTCTCCTTTGTATGAGCTTCTCGAGTAGTTTTCCAGCAATGTCCAGCATACAGAGTGGTCTAAACGACGAAGGTGTTATGAGGGTTCCCTTACCTTTGTCTAAGAGAACCAATCTCTGCCGTTTTCAGACCGCGGAAAACGTGCCAGTTTCCAAGCATGCGTTGTAGGTGTTCAGGAGTATGTCTGGGTATTCCAGAGCTACAATTTTGATCACCGATGCCGGGATGCCATCAGGTCTAGGTGCCTTTCCTGTTTTGAGTGACTTGGCCGCGTCTTGTAATTCCTTAGTTGTGAAGGGTGTTACTTCGCTATTCTTAGTGTAGTGTTTCTTTTCCCGCGGCGGGTGTTTGGGGAAAAGCTCCGTTACAATGCTCTCCATCAAGGCAGGAGACTTCAGCGCCTCTGGTGAAGCCTTTCCAAGTCGTTTGGCGACAATTTGGTAGGCTTTGCCCCAGAGGTCATTGTCGAGATTGTTGCAGATCTCTTTCCACAGTTTCGTTTTACTTGCTTTGATGGCTTGGTTTAGCGTCTTTTTGGCCTGCTTGTAGTCTTTTGAATATAAGTCCTGGCTTGGGGAGCGTTTCGCAGCTCTCGTTGCTCGGCGACGTAGCTGATGGCATATTTTGCGAAGTTCTGCTATGTCTGCTGACCACCAGTACGCCGGCCTGTGGAAGCTCTGGTTTTTCAGCCGTGGCATAGAGGCGTCACATGCGGCAGCAATTTTCTTCATCGTATTTAGCACTGTCTTTTCCGTCTCGCTGCAGGTATCTGTCAGGTTGTTCTGAAGGATAGACCAGCTTTGTGCAAGTGAAGCTTGCAATGCCTCTGGATCAAGCCTTTTGGCATTCCACTTCCGCTTAGAAACATCGCGTTGTGAAACCGAAGCAAATGATAATCCAACGCTGAATGTCACGATCTGGTGATCACTGCCACTGTGTTCTTTGGATACTGCCCAGTCTTCAATCATGTTGGCAGTCCTTAGAGTCGCCGATGAGATGTCGAGGATGGATTCTTGGTACCCTGGTCTTCTGAAGGTCGTGGTGCTCCCGGTGTTCAGCACTATGAGGTCGAATCTAGCCACGACGTCAGCGACCTCGTTTTCTCTGGTGTCGGAGAAAGCAGCGCCCCACTCAGCCGATTTAGCGTTGAAGTCTCTGGCTACGATAACTTCGCCGTCGAACTTAGTGACCGTATCTTCTATATTTGCGAGTTTCTGTCGGAACACACTAATCCCTTCGTTAGGTGAGAGATAGACGCTCATGAAGTAGGTTGTAGGGGTTTGAATCCAGACAAAACCTGCTCCACTTCCGCTGTTGTTGACGGTAACGTTCGTTGAGCTCACAATCCAAATTGCTGCCGTGCCTGTTTCGTCTGCGAACCATAGTCTATCTTGGAGATGTAGATATTGTTCACAGATGAAGCAAACGTCGATCTTCTCTTCAAAGACGCGCTGGCAAAGTAAGTTCTGCGCCAACGCACATCTATTCAGGTTTCCTTGAAGTATGCGCGTCATTTCTGCCCTTTCGTAGCTTCGGCAAGTGCGGTGCGGAATACCTTACAAGCCCCGGAGCCGGGAATATGACATGAGCTATCTGGAGCTTCTTGGTCCGGTGTACAGAGGAAGCACTTTGGCTGTTCAATACAGTCTGCAGCTTTGTGGTTTCCTCCCTCGCATTTAAAGCAGCACTTGCTTCTGTCAGGTCCCTTGCAGGAGTTCGTCACGTGCCCGTATCCAAGGCATCTGATACAGCGTGTTACTTTTACAACTGGGCGAATGCGGCAGTTAACCCATCCGATCATTATACGGGCCTTGTCAAGAATTTTGAACGCGCTAGCCTCGTCTATCTCGCAAAAGGCTGCCCGGTTGCTTCTTCGAGTAGGCTTTGTCAAATTTACCCGTTTGATCTCCAAGCTGTCGGTGAAGTCACGTTTGAGTGCTTCGCGGACGTCGCTCTCGGTAGAGATTGCATCCAAGTCCAGGATCTCGATCGTTGTTTTTGGTGTAAGCGTTCTGACTGTACCGATGTTAGCGGTTGCTGTTTTTATCGCAGCCGTAAAAGCAGTAGTGTCTTCAGTCTTGCGACCCATTTCTAGAAGAACGCCCCTGCGCTTCGTTGGTTTGAGAGACTTTATGTCTACTCCAGTCTTTGTCGGATTAACCTTGGCCTTGATTTTCTGGAGGAGATCGGCGTATGTTCACCCTTCAGCTGGTTGGACAAGCACAGCTTTAGTTCTTGTCTTCTTTCTCCTGGGTTTCTTGAAGCCACCATTGCTTGGCTGGTTTTGGGCTGTAGTAGATTGAGCCACTAGCTCCTGTTTTTCCTTTTTCTTGTTTTTCCGAGTCACTTTGGTCCAGGTATCATCCCGGGCTGTCTTCTTCTGTGCTGGCTTGTCGATTTCTGAGGAAGGGCTGGGCGTAGATAGCGGCCGCTTCTTGTTGTTGCCCGTTCCTTGCTGTGGTAGTTTCTTAGGAGTGACCTGTGATGGCTGTGGTTTTTGACTTAGACTCGGAGATGTTTGAGTCGTTGACGCCGACGTCGTTGTTGATTTGTTGGCCAGCCTATATGCCGTACCGATAGACGCAACCAATTTTGTGATCTTGTGATGGAGATTTTTCTTGTCTTTTATGAAGTCGACTAACTCTTCAATCTTGCTGCCAAGCCTCTCCATTGGTGACTTTGCCGGTGACGGTTGGTACAGAGTTCATTCTACCTCGGTAGGTTTGATTAGTGACATGAGCAAAAGGTCCTCCACTTTTTGGAGGAATGTTGCTCAGCTGTCCGTTCTCTCTCATCTGGGCTGTATTCGTACTCCCTGTAGCATTTCCAGACAGCGGAGCCATGGGGTCCACCCCGCTGTCGTAACGGTCGCTTGATAACGACGAGTTCAGACCCGTTTGCACGCCTTCCCTCGCCGGCACTGAGGTATCCAACCCCTGTACTGTACTGTAGACAATGTTTCAGCGTTCTGTGACATTTCCATATTGTTGTTGGTGTTGTTCATTTGGCATTACCCGGAGAGCACGTGTAGGGTGTTAAAGCAGAACCTATGGATGCGAACAACGCTACGCTCCGCGCGCGCGCGTGTGTGTGTGTGTGTGTGTGTGTGTGTGTGTGTGTGTGTGTGTGTGTGTGCATGTATGTAAACCTCTCATAACTTTTGAACGGCTTGACCGATTTGATCGGTTGTCGAAAAAAATCGAAAAAAGTGTTTTTCTGTAATAACTCCCAAATTCATGCCTCGATCGATTTAAACTTGAAAATTTTTCATCAAGCTTCAAAAACTGCGTCGATTGCTGCCAACCGCGTGAAAATCGGTTTATTCATTCAAAAGTTATTGCCGTTTGAAAATTCAAAAAATTGTGTTTTATTAAACTGCTATTAGAGTTTTGAGCTCGAAGAGCTCAAATTGACACAAAAATAATATATTTGAGCTCGAAGAGCTCAAATTGACACAAAAATAATATATTTGAGCTCGAAGAGCTCAAAAACGTAATGTGTAGTTTTGAGCGCTTAAGTACAAAATGAGCGGGAAGTTGGAGGGATGGCCTTTAGGGTCAACCGTCATCCTAATTTTTTTTATAACGAATAGAAACATTTGAGAGGGTAAGAGTTAAAAAAAAATTAAAAAGTTTTTTTGAATCACCCTTCCGGGAAAAACGGATAAGATCTGGCCATATATAATTATATATATAAAGCCTACCAAATTCTCACCAAACGGCTTGGAAAGGCTTCACCAGAAGCGCCGAAATCACCTGCTCTAATGAGCAGCATCGTAGCGGAGCTCTTCCCCAAACACCAACCAAGAGAAAGAAGATATTATGTGAAAAACAGCTTATACAGGGAAGATTACGGAACGATATCGATCGTGCTGGAGATTTTGCCGCAAACCAACATGGCTTCCGGAAAGGACGTTCAACAGTCGGTGCGATCCAGAAAGTCATAGGGACAGCGAGAGAAGCATGGACTGGTGGAAGCCTTAAAGCTCGTAAAGTATGCATTCTCCTCACGCTAGATGTCAAAAACGCATTTAATTGGGGAGATATCCTAGACGCTCTGGAACACAAATTTGACGCAAAGCCAGAGAATTTGGCACTAATCTACAACTACCTTAAGGGAAGAAAGCTAATAGCGGAAACTACAGAAGGACCACAAGAATACGCCATAATCGCTGGCGTGCCGCAAGGCTCAATAATGGGGCCCGAATTATGGAACGCGGACTATGACGAGCTTCTTAAGATTCCGTTACCAAAGCAAGTGGAGCTAACGGGCTTTGCAGACGACGTCGCGGCCACAATAATAGTAGACAGCGTAGAAGAGGCCGAAATACTAGTTCGGGAAAATATTGATGCCGTCGAGACTTGGCTCGATAAACACCACCTGAAACTTGCCAAGCATAAAACCGAGATGGTTGTCTTGACTCGTCAAAAATGGTTCCCAAAACCACTCGCTGTGGACATAGGAGAAACAACACTAACGTCAACAAAAGCCCTGCGCTATTTGGAGGTAATAATAGACGAGAAACTATCTTTTCGCGAACACCTCGATAATGCATGCCAGAAAGCCAGCAAGACGGTGTCTAGCCTAGCAAGAATTATGACGAATACTATGGGACCAAGAAACCGATGGACAGGACCGAGAGACGGGCAGATGGACGGCGCGCCTGATCCTAAACATCAACGTCTGGCTTTCTCGGAAGCACGGAGACACGGACTTCTTCCTGACTCAGCTATTGACGGGACATGGGCAGTTCAATGCCTATCTTTTTAAGATGGGTTTGCACAGCACACCAACGTGCAAATACTGCCCAGACAAAATTGACAACGCCGAGCACACGTTTTTCGAGTGTGATCGGTGGAAGGACAACAGAATCAGCACTGAAGAAACAATTGGCACCATTCTCTCCCCTGAGAGCTTGGTAACCTGCATGATCAATAAAGAAGAAAACTGGACAGCTGTAGCAGCATACGCTCAGCGTCTCTTGAAAGAAAAAATCGCAGAAAGGGATTAAAAACCAGTAGAAATAAGAAGTAAGTGTAATAAGACACAACATGGACTGGATTGAAGTAATGCTAACGCGGTCCTGATCCAGCCTTCCCTGTATCATCTATAGGGAAACGAGAGAGGAGGATGTTTAGTCGGTATTGTTGCAAAATAATATTGACTTCTAAGTCCGACATACCCATACACCAACACCGAGTCCTGGCATACGTAAATGTATTTTACCTACTCTAAAAAAAAAAAAAAAAAAAAAAAAAAAAAAACACACACATAGTGACACCCTCGTGGGAATAGTCAGGGAAGCTTCCTAGGACCTCAAAAGATCTGATGAAAATTCGATTTTCGAAAAACGGGGTAAAACCAATAACTTCTCGGATTTTGTGTGATTTTAAGTTGATATTTTAAGGCCAAAATTTTATAAAAAATAATTGCGAGGATTAAAAATTAGAGTTTACTGAACATAGTCTGAGTGTAGATGCCGAGTAACGAGGAGCTACAGTTTTAGTGTAAATTTAGAGAGTTACAGTTACAGTTGAGATTTTAGATATTTGAGATTAGAGTCAGTTTTAGAGTCAAATTTTTGGAAAATATTGGGGTCGAGTCATTTAAGGGTTTTATTGAGTTATTTTGAGTTTTTAATTTTGAGTTTTGAATTTTAAGTTTTGAGTTTTGAGGCTGCAGAGTACGTGGGTAAGTCAGCCTCACCGTGGAGCGGGACTATAAGTCACCCGGTTTCGTTTGATGTTAGACGCCAGTCTAACCCTTTGAGACTTCCAGGTGGAATGCCTAGGTCTGGCTGAGATGCCAGCGCTCCGATGTAGAGGAACATGACGAAAGCATATGGGTTCAGTTTAAGTTACGTTAACGTTTTTCGTTAAGTTTTAGTTAAGGTTTAATTTATGTTTTTGTTATTATGAATTTTGAGTTTAACTTACCCCGGGAAAAAAAGTTTAGATCTGCTTTGATCAATTTTGATCTGAGCAGATATGGTCCTGAGCGTATTTAATGCTTCAGACATGAACAGGCATGGACAGGCTTGATCAGATCTGATCAGGTCTGAGCGTATTTAATGCTTCAGACATGAACAGGCATGAACAGACATGAGCAGGCATGAGCAGGCTTGATCAGGTCTGATTAGGTCTGAGCGTATTTAACACTTCAGACATGAACAGGCATGAATAGGTCTAATCAGGCCTGAGCGTATCTAACTGTTCAGACATGAACAGACATGGACAGGTCTGATCAGGCCTAATTTCAGGCCTGATCATACCTGAACAGGCCTGATCAGGTCGGATTTCAGGTCTGATCAGATATGAACAGGTCTGATCAGTCCTGAACATTTTTTCCCGGGTAAGGATATTTTTTTTGATAATCAGAATACTTAGTATTGAGTTACTAAGAATACGTGGTATTTTGATTATCACAATAAGTATACTGATTATCACAATACCTAGGTATACTTATTATCAGTATACCAATATAACAGACTATGAGATGTTTATAACCTCACTTTACTGGCACGAATCAATTAACTTATAAAGCTCACAAAACAAATTAAAATTAAAATTAAAAGTGTAATAATAAATTTTTTTCAAGCTAATATAATAAATGTTAGTTGAATTCTATTTTTACCAGTGCATAAATCAAATAAACTAACTGTAAGTGTTAAAACGTCGAAGGCAGTGACAGCGCATATATTATAGTTTACTGCGCAGAGTATAAGTCTTGAACTGACTTATATTCTGATTTGAAGCTTCTAACAGACTTTTGAGCTCGCAGAGCTCAAAAGCATAAAACAGTCATCTCTTTGAGCTCAAAGAGCTCATAATAAACAAATATAATTTTTGAGCTCGACGAGCTCAAAAACAAAATGAGTGAAATGTTGAGCACTTAGGTATAAAGTTAGCGGGAAGTTACAGGGATGGCCTTTAGGGTCAACCGTTTTCGTATAATGTATTCGATAATGTATAAAAAATTACATGACTGTACTTAAGGAATTTGAGGCAACAAAAATTTTTTTTTAAATAATTAATTTTTTTTAACTATCGTCTAATATTTTGGAAAATCTTAAAAAAATATATATTGTAGATCAATGATAGAGTAATACGTGCAAAAAGAAACTAAGGTGTACCATACTTTTTTGGGCATAAAAAAAAATTTTTTGAAAATATAATTTCATTTTTACCCATGACCAACTTACCCGATTATCGAGCGAATTTTTCTAGGTATACTAGTTAGTGATATCTTAAAACCCATAAACACTTTTTTTAATATTGTCAAGTAGATTCGGAGAAAAATAGATTTGAAAAAAAAAAAAAACTTTTTTTCTTTACTCAAAAACGCGTGATATTTCAGAGTTGAAACTGGGCTGAGATGTTGCCTACAGTATAAGGTATTTCAGAAAAAAAAATTAGTCCGATTGCTTTGGGGGCATTTTAACCCGGCTTATCTGGCAAGGGCCTTTTTTACTTCCAAAAATTACTACACTAACTCTCAACTTAACTTATTTCAGTCATTAGCTATGTTTAACCGCTAGAAAAGAGATCTAGTCAAATACTTATAAGAAGAATTACGCCTTCGGGCTTAATCGTTAAAACTCGAGAATAATCGTATGAACTCGGGAATAATCGTATCACGCTATGGCCGTCGCACATGCGCGCCTTGGTTAGCGGTAGAGAAGCCGGCTCGCGTGGTCTGATGCAACAGTTGTGCTTGGACTTCTGTACTAGTACGACTACTCTGTGCTAATCAATTTGAACAATTCTTACTTGCATCTCACATTCATTCAAATATTTAAATCATTCATTAAATATAAATAATCATAGTAGATTCAATTATACTTTAAATTCGCAATTCATTTAAATCAGTTAAATAGTTCAGTGAATTAACATAAATAAAATCAAATAAATTTATTTAGTGACGCCACGCGGCCATTACACGCCACCGTTAACAAAGGATTGCATCAGCCACGCAGCTTTAGTCAATCCATAATTGACGCGTGATATAAACCATTAATTACATTGAATTAATTATGAACATTTAATTACGATCTTATTTAAATTAACTTATAAATAATTAAATTCCAACTTCAAACCATTTGACTAATTTCTACACGAAAAACATCAAACTCAATTGACTAACATTCTGTTATCAATCGAATATTATTAGCTCTCACCTAGAGACAATGGAACATTAATAGCTCTCACTCTGAGACAGTTCAAATTAATTAGATATTACCAGCTCCCACCTTGGGACTTATCTAATTCAAATTATCGATAATTTTCTATCTAAGGCGGCTGAGCTCACCCCTATTGCGTTATTGCAACGTAATTTTACACATTCACACTGACACACACACACACACACAATTTACTTGTATAATTTCATCAAGGAGGCTTTTTCCCAGCCTAGCTGGGTTTTCCTCCTTTGGGGACAAATAAATTCTTCTAAATTGTTACCCAAAAAATCCAAGTATTATTATTTAATTTCCCAATCCCAACTTCATCATATTTTTAAAAAACAATTACGGGAATTATCCGCATTGGATAGTTTCCGACAAAACACTAATTTCTACATGAAAAACATCAAACTCAATTGACTAACATTCTGTTATCAATCGAATATTATTAGCTCTCACCTAGAGACAATGGAACATTAATAGCTCTCACTCTGAGACAGTTCAAATTAATTAGATATTACCAGCTCCCACCTTGGGACGTATCTAATTCAAATTATCGATAATTTTCTATCTAAGGCGGCTGAGCTCACCCCTATTGCGTTATTGCAACGTAATTTTACACACACACACACTTACACACATACAATTTACTTGTATAATTTCATCAAGGAGGCTTTTTCCCAGCCTAGCTGGGTTTTCCTCCTTTGGGGACAAATAAACCATCTAAACTGTTCCCCAAAAAATCCAAGCATTTTTATTTAACTTCCTAATCCCAACTTCATCATATTTTTAAAAAACAATTACGGGAATTATCCGCATTGGATAGTTTCCGACAAAACACTAATTTCTACATGAAAAACATCAAACTCAATTGACTAACATTCTGTTATCAATCGAATATTATTAGCTCTCACCTAGAGACAATTGAACATTAATAGCTCTCACTCTGAGACAGTTCAAATTAATTAGATATTACCAGCTCCCACCTTGGGACGTATCTAATTCAAATTATCGATAATTTTCTATCTAAGGCGGCTGAGCTCACCCCTATTGCGTTATTGCAACGTAATTTTACACACACACACACACCAGCTCCCACCTTGGGACTTATCTAATTCAAATTATCGATAATTTTCTTTATACGGCGGCTGAGCTCACCCCTATTGCGTTATTGCAACGTAATTTAAACACACACACTTACACACATACAACTTACTTGTATAATTTTCATCAAGGAGGTTTTTTCCCAGCCTAGCTGGGTTTTCCTCCTTTGGGGACAAATAAATTCTTCTAAATTGTTCCCCAAAAAATCCAAGTATTATTATTTAATTTCCTAATCCCAACTTCATCATATTTTTAAAAACAATTACGGGAATTATCCGCATTGGATAGTTTTCGACAAAACAAGCTAGCAATTAAAGTATTAATTATTTTCAAGACTAAAATAAATTCCCAAAATCTGAACTAAAACCGACGCATAATTTTATTCCAAATTAACCAGGAGTTTAATACTAAACATAAAATAAATTTTCCGGAACATTCGACGCCTAAATTTATTCCCATTTAACTCGTAATTTTATAATTTAATATAAAAATAATTCTTGTGAAATTTCATCAATTAATTTTAACTAACTAAAAATTTCAGGACTTAATCCACGTAGTTAAATAAATTCTAAAGAAATTTATCAAGATGATAAAATTAAAATTATTAAAATAAATCTTCCAGAACTTAAGTTCAATACAAAATAACCGCGTGGAATTTTCCGATTAAATAAATAATTAATAAACAATTTATCTCAATATAAAATAAACTAACGAAAAATTATCAACGGGTAAATCAGTCTCAAATGCGCCGAAATCTCAATAAATCAATTCTTAATAATTAAAATAATTTCAAATAAATATTTCCTTGTAATAAATAATATTTAATAATAATAATTCAATTATTCTTAATAAATTGTTGAATAAAATAATTGCCAGGAATTTGCGTACTCAAAATGGACGCCAGCATTCGTTAGTGCGTAGTAAAGCTCTGACCTTGGGTATACGATAACTGCGTTGTAAATGCGACCGACGCTTGCCCGATCAGTGAGAAGACAAAAGAACTTTCTCGATGTTTGATTTCTCGGTTTTATTTTATTAATAAAAATAAATGCAACTAAACCGATCTTTTAGATATTAAAAATTATTAATCGAGTAAATTAATAAAATAATTTCTCACGACAATTAACACCGCAAGGTCTTGAACATTCCTCGGGTATAAACCCCCTGGAGGGACGCTCAACCGCAACTAGCGAATCAAATCAATTACAATTAAATAATTACGGAATTATTATTAAATAAATTATTAATGAAAAATTGATTTACCAAAAATAATTAATTAGAAAAATGAGAAGTAGTTTAGATGAGCCGAGTATATGGCCCCGCGGCTCATCTATATGGAAAGTCTTAATACCTTGTAAAATTTTATCTGAAGAAACTCCTTGGATTCAGTGGACTTCCTTCTTTGGACTTTCTTGTTGGCACTAGTTTGAGCTACGTTCCATTATATACTGTAATTTTTCGAGTTTTCTTTTTTTCGTGTAGACATTTTATGAACTATCTAAAAAATTTAGACATATCATGCAATTTTGGAACATTACACGATCTGTCTCTTAAAACCCCGGAGAGACTTACGAATAAAATAATTATAGGGAAAAGGGTCTTACAAGGAGAAATCCTAAGCCCTCTTCTCTTTATACTCTCTATCTCAGACATGGAAGACTTTTTTCGGAAGGCCGGTTTGTATGGCGCAAGCCTTGACTTACTAACAGATATTCTTTTGTTACTTTACGCTGACGACCTAGCAATTTTTGCAAATAACAAAGCGGACGTAGCAAGGAAACTCAAGGTTTTATATGAATACTGTGCTCAACAAGCTGACAGTAAATGTGGCCAAAACATATATTTTGTACTGTAGGAAGGCAGGTAAAATACCAAAGAACCTTAA
>CAJNRD030001030.1:4638-15746 GCA_905319865.3 Cotesia congregata
GGTGTTGAGTCAAATGCCTTGCGATAGTTGATCCAGGCCATTGAAAGGTTGCGTTGATAGTAGATTGCATCTTTTATGACACATCGATCAACTATCAAGTTCTCCTTGTAACCTGACAGGCCTCTTTTGCTGCCGCGCTGTTCATATATCTGTTGCCATACAGGTTTTATCTCCTGCAAAATACGGTTGTTTTAAATTTTTGTAAAAATTTTATAAACTGCATTCAAGCAGGTGATAGGCCTGTAATTTTTTGGGTCAGACAAGTCACCTTTTTTTGGTATCAGTACGGTTCGCCCTTCCACAAACCAGTCTGGAATCGGTTCGTCAGCTCTAATGTACGATGTAAATATGCGGGCCAGATGAAGGTGGGTAGAAGTGAACTTCTTCCACCAGAAGACATTAATGCCATCTGGTCCCGGGGCAGCCCAATTTTTGCTGCCATTTAGAGCTGAACGAACTTCATCCACACTGACTGCAGGGCTCTCTTCATGAGCATTCTGTCTACGGTGTTCCTGACAGAATGCTTTGAAGTCATGCAGAGCTAGAGTATTGGCGTTCATGTTTGGTTGATCTCCATACAACTCAGTCCAAAAAGCTTCCACCCGCTCAGGTGTTGGATAGTTCCCGGTAACATCGGTCTTTGGTGTCAGAAAGCGTGAAGGGCTGGATCGAAACAACGAGTTTTCAACCAACCGCTTCAGCCTTTTCTCTAGTGACTTTTTGGCAGTCACTAGAGCCCGCAATTTATTAAGAGACTCTTCTTTGATGACAAGAAGAGTACTCTTATTCAGTGTGTGATGATGCCACCGAAGTTCTGCAGCAATGCACCGGATTCGGGGCGTGTATGCTCTTTGGGTTGTTTCAAACTCTATCACACACTGAATGCGGGAGACCTGTTTCCGGGATCTGTCAATTTTGAGTCCAAGTTGTGAGATGCGCTGTCTCAACCTTGCCTCGATCGAGAGACGGTGTCTCTCTCTCGGAAAAGCCGAAACTGCTGCACCATACACAACCTGGTTCACAGTGAGCAGGGTGGAATCTTCTAGGATGTTTGCACGGACATCTTCATTTACCGCGTCAAGCTGTTGTTGAGAGTAAGTTATCTTTTTAGATATACTTACTTGCCGTCCTATAAAGGGATTGTTGTCATCCAAGGAGGAACGGCGCCGCTCTTGGTGTAATGGCGTCGGAAAGGAAAGTCTATTAGACTGCCTTCTATCCGGCACAAGCGATCTTCTATTACGCTGAAGATAAGCGGCATAATTACGCAGGTGTTTAGGCGTAAAATGCGCTAGCTCCGGATGCATTTCACTCCAAAGAGTGTGCATCCGGGCCATATAACCGCTCACCCCCGGCTCGCTATGTTGGTAGCACACCAAAAGATCGACTCGTAGTTCCTCCGTCCACTTAAAATTAGTCCTTAAAGCGCCAGAATCGTCAACGTTCATCGGGTCCGGCGTGCTCCTCCCACCTGATGAATGGTCCTCATCCGAAAAGGACCGGTTGTGGGGAGCACTTCTGAGATTACGTCTTGTTGTAACTCAGTATTTCAATGCAGTGGGTAGTTGGCCCACTGCATCGGCTACGTCGTTCGCCTACAGACCTGGTGTTATGGTCTGCGTTTCCCGCGATGTGCCGCTTGGAGGCCACGTAGCAAGCACCGCTCTTCGAGCTCAAAAGTCTGATAGAAGTATCATAGAACAATATTTTTTAAATTTTCAAATCGCACTAACTTTTGAATGAATCAACCGATTTTCACGCGGTTGGCAGCATTTGACGCAATTTTTTTAATTTCATGAAGAATCTTCAAGTTTGAATTGATAAAACTAGGAAATTTGGAGTAATTTGAAGTGTTTTTTTAGTTTTCTTTCGTTCATGATATTTCTTGAACGAATTGACCAATTTTGACCGGCTTGACGGCGATCGACTTAATTTTTTCATGCTAATAGCTAAATAGTTTTTGAAATCGATCAGTGCAACCGTTTAAAAGTAATTCTAAAAAATGTCGGAGTTATGTTAAAAAAACAATTGTTTCCAATTTTTTTATCGAGGATATCTCTCGAACCAATCAACCGATTTCCACGTTTTTGGCGGCGATCGACGCGATTTTTTAAGCTCTGAAATTATTCCATATCATCAAAAATGATCCGAGAAGAAATGACAAAGTTATGTCAAAAAAAATAGGAAAACAGTTAACCCTAAAGGCCATCTTTGCAACTTCCCGCTACCTCCATATACCTAAGTGCTTAACGATTCACTTATTTTTTAAGCTTTTCGAGCTCAAAAATATAATTTTTGTGTAATTTTGAGCTCTCCGAGCTCAAATAAATCGCTGTTCGGTGTTTTTGAGCTCTTCGAGCTCAAAAGGCTAATGGTAGTTTTATAGAACACTATTTTTTGAATTTTCAAACCGCAATAACTTTTGAATGAATTAACCGATTTTCTCACGGTTTACGGCATTCAACGCAGTTTTTTGAGTTTTTTGAAAAATTTCTGAGCATAAACTGTTCAGACTAAAAATTCCATAGAAATTCTGAAAAAAACATTTTTTTCAATTTTTTTTAATAACGATATCTCACGAACAAATCAACCGATTTTGACCGGGCTGGTGGCAATCGACGTGGTTTTTTGGGGTTAAGAGCTGATTAGTTTTTGGAATTAATCGGTTCAGCCGTTCAAAAGATATTTAAAAAAAAACGAATTTTTGGAATTTTTTTTTTTAAGGTTTCTCAAAATTGATCGACTCAAATTCTGTAAATTAGTATCAGAATTTTAGGGGCAAAAAAACTCTTCAGAACGCCGCCTATTTTGATCGAATAGGATAATCCGTTCAAAAGTTATGAGAGATTTACATACATACACACATATTAAAAAAAAACGAATTTTTGGAATTTTTTTTTTTAAGGTTTCTCAAAATTGATCGACTCAAATTCTGTAAATTAGTATCAGAATTTTAGGGGCAAAAAAACTCTTCAGAACGCCGCCTATTTTGATCGAATAGGATAATCCGTTCAAAAGTTATGAGAGATTTACATACATACACACATACACACACACACACACACACACACACACACACACACACACACACACACACACACACACCTGCGGCAGAGGAAAAACTGCTACCAGGCGCGTCTCCCCGTAGCGGATGGGTTAACACTCGCTGTCCTTGGATGACACTAGGTCTCTTAGTTGATGAGGTACAGAGGGTAGGAGTTAAATAAAATATGCTCCCGTGGACAAAACTCCCCTTTAATGGTTTGGTCACACTAACTGACCTAACAAGACGATTGTTTTCTGCTGTGACCCACTGGGAGTGACCGGAACCTGTATCGTAGTTTCCGACGGTGCAGGCCACGGCTGATGTGAGCTTGCTCTGCCGAGGTGTGAGTTGCAGCAGTGGATCAAGAGCCAGCCACTTCGGGCCTTGATCAGGAAGTACGCATTGAGTGTTAGAGATCGGAATCTTCACCGCTCCGAGCGAGTCTAGTCCGTCCGTGTATTCCGGGACTGGCTAAGTGTCGGCTAGGCCTTAGGGAAGTGGGGTAGGAGTACTATCTCCGAGGGTACACCCGTTCCTAGTTATGGCAACCCGCTCCACTCCGTACGATGCGCTGGTAAATCCAAAAGTATGAGTAACTTACAGGAAACAAACAAGATTGGACACGAGCTTCATGCCCAACAAGCAGCGATTGACGCAAGCGCTGAAATGAAGCGGTCGTAAGCGCTCGAACGCCTTAAAAAGCTGACCAGTGAGTTGAATGATTTCGTACAATCAAAGGTCAATATTCACAAGGAGATTAAGTCCAAGACGACTAGTGTAGCTAACGCCCTTTAAAGGTTTGAGAAACTGGACGAAGAATGGCGCTCATCATTGCAGCGCACTTCCCGTGATACACCGGAGAAAACCTGTCAAGCTGACGTCCTGACTGATGAAGCAATGGACACCGGAGCCGAAGGTGACGGTGAATCAGTCGCTGAAGACAATGTTGAAACTAACACAAGGCCTGGAAAGAGAAAGGACCGAAACTCGCCAGAGCCAACTGACAAAGTCACAAAGAAGAAGAATATGAAAAAAAGCCCTCCTCAACGACTGGTAGGGAAAGGCGACGAACCTAAGAAGGTGACTGATTGGAAAAAAGTACAGTTTAAGAAGGAGAAGAGGAAACTAGCTAGAGAGCAACTCTCAAAGCAGCCACCGAAGGATCCTAGGCCAGAGCCTAAGCGGAAAAAACCGCGAAAACTCACCAGGCCAGACGCCTTAATTATTCGACCTGTTGAGAAGGCAAAATATGCCGAGATACTGCGTCGGATTAAAAAAGATGTCCCACCAGATCAGGCCCGTGACGTAGTTGACAAGGTCCAAAAGACCAATGTCGGAAACATGCTCATTACGCTCTTCAGGAAGAGCACAGACAAAGAACAAGCGCTACTGAAGACCATAAAGAGCATCCTTCAAGAAGAAGCCGATATCATCTGTAAAGGACCAGAGGAACAGCTCGAAATCCGGGACATTGACGGCGAAACAAGCAAAGACGATGTCCGGATGGCCTTACAAGAGGCGGCTGGAAACGATTACGAGATACCAGTAGATGTCATTAAAATTCGTCCGGCCTACAGAGGCACCCAAACCACTTTGGTAAGATTGCCAGCAGCAACAGCGCAGAGGGTACTCGGAGAAAGCGACAAGATACGGATTGGCTGGGTGAATTGCCGTGTCAGAGCAGTGAAGACTCCACTACGATGCTACAAGTGCTGGCACTTCGGGCACACTACTGTCCAATGTAAAAGCGAAGTTGATCGATCTCAACTTTGCATCAAGTGTGGACAAACAGGTCATCAAGCTGCTCAGTGCCCAAATAAGGTGAAATGTGTGTTATGTGCAGAAAAACCTGGCTCTCAGGATACTGCTCACCGGTCTGGGTCTGGTCGGTGCCCGGTTTTCCAAGAAGCACTCCAGAAGCTGACAAGTAAACGAACATGAAAATACTGCAGCTTAACATCAATCACTGCGAAGCTGCGCATGACCTGCTCATGCAGACAGTACGGGAATTAAAGCTCGACCTAGTGCTTTTATCGGAGCCATATAAACATCTAGATGGCCAACCTTGGGAGACGGATATCACCACCAAAGCTGTGATCTGGGCCTGTGGCGGAAAACCCAGCTAGGCTGGGAAAAACCTCCTTGTTTAAAATTTATACAAGTAAATTGTATGTGTGTAAGTGTGTGTGTGTAAATTACGTTGCAATAACGCAATAGGGGTGAGCTCAGCCGCCGTATAAAGAAAATTATCGATAATTTAAATTTGTATTGTTCCAAGGTGGGAGCTAGTAATATCTAATTAATTAGATGAACTGTCTCAAGGCGAGAGCTAATAATGTTCAATTAATTAGATGAATTGTCTCAAGGTGAGCGCTACTAATGTTCAATTAGTTAGATAAATTGTCTCAAAGTTAGAGCTACTAATATTCAATTAATAACAGATTGTTAGTTAATTGAATTTAGGTTTTCATATTCGAATTAATCAAATGAATTTAATTTCAGAATGGAAATGTTAATATTTATGATTAAGTAAAAATAGTAATTAAATATTGGTAATGAATTCAATATTAATATCGCGTGTTAATTAGAGATTGACTAAAGCCGCGTGGCTGATGCAATCTTTTGTGAATATGGCGCGTAATGGCCGCGTGGCGTCACTGATTAAATCTACTTTGATTTTATTCTAATTCACTGAACTATTAAACTGATTTGAATGATTTGAGAATGTAATTGTTATTAAGTTGAAGTAATTATTTATGTTTAATGAATAATTTAAGTATCTGAATAAATGTGAGATGCAAGTAAGAAATATTAGAATCGATTGACACAGAGTAGTCGTACTAGTACAAGAGTTCAAGCACAACTGTTGCAGCAGACCACGCGAGCCGGCTTCTTTACCGCTAACCAAGGCGCGCATGAGCGACGGCCATAGAGTGATACGATTATTCCCGAGTTTTAACGATTAAGCCCGAAGGCGTAATTCTTCTTATAAGTATTTGACTAGATCTTTTTTCTAGCGGTTAAACAGACCGAGGACGCGAAGCAACATCATCCAGTGACGATAGCCGGGGACTTCAACGCCTGGGCAGTGGACTGGGGCAGTAAACAGACTAATGCACGAGGAAGAAAACTACTAGAAGCTTTTTCTACACTAGATGTAGTTTTGCTCAACAGTGGTGACACGCTGACCTACACCAAAGGCGACGCAAGCTCGATTGTAGACCTCACTTTTGTCAGTACTAGCCTTGCTAAAGGTAACCACAACTGGTTACCTTTTGTAACTGGACATCCCTGGTCTGGTTTCTAATGGAGGTACTGGACATCTACACTGCCAGTGATCATCATGCGATACTCTGGGAAACATCAAACGACCAGAACCTCAGGGTGAAATCTTTTGACCCAGAAGTATTGCTAATAGCCCTCGATAGTGACCCGATCAACTCTGGATGTGCAGAAGATCAGACTAAGGACCTGATGATGAGAGTAACACAAGCTTGTGATGCCAGTATGCCTCGTAAACATGGCATGATTTCAAGACCTGCGGTACACTGGTAGAATGATCACATCAGCAACCTCCGTAAAGAGTGTCATAGAAAGAAAAGAATGTCTCAGCGTGGCTACCAACGACCTAACTCTGCAGTGCTGATCGCCGAGTACAAAAAAGCTCGTCGTGAACTGAATAAGCCATCGAAGAGAGCAAAAGAAGATGCTGAAAGAGCTCATATACGAGGTGGACAAAGATGTGTGGGGTAGGCCTTATAAGGTGGTCATGACCCACCTGAAAAAACAACAAATACCGTCACCTACGTGTCCTCAACTACTTCAGAAAATTGTCACTGCATTGTTTCCACAGCAACACAGTTTCAATTATCAGTTAGTGAAAGGCGAACTAGACGATATTCCACCTGTCACTGAAGAAGAATTGCTGGAGGCCTGAAACCGTGTAGGAAATAATAAAGCGCCGATAATAAAGGGGATTAGACGGAATCCCTAATATAGCCTTGAAGACCATCATAAAGGCAGCACCAACATTATTCTTAGACGTCTACAACGCATGTCTCAAAGAGGGGACTTTTCCTCGGAAATGGAAACAGCAACGATTAGTACTGTTACCTAAAGGGAAGAAACCACCAGAAGAACCGTCATCTTACCGACCACTTTGCATGCTAGATACGGCGGGTAAGATATTTGAGCGCATAATTCATCAACGAATAGATGCAGTAGTCGACCCACTCCTGGCAGACAACCAGTATGGATTTCGGAAAGGACGATCAACCCTGGATGTAATCAATCTGGTTGTTAATACGGCCAAGAAGGCAATCGCAGGAACTAGATGGAAGGGTGGTACAAAGGAGTATTGCCTGGTAGCTGCCTTAGACATAAAGAATGCCTTCAACTCTGCATGTTGGGACTGCATCATGCAAGCTCTTGAAGAGAAGAACGTACCAGCATATCTGCGCAGAATAGTGACTAGCTACTTTACAGATAGAGTGCTAAAATACAACACGAAAAACGGTCCCAAAGAACATAATATTAGCGGTGGTGTTCCGCAGGGCTCTGTTCTTGGCCCACTGTTATGGAATATCATGTATGACGGACTATTGAGACTGAAAATTCCAAGATGCGTCAAACTCGTAGCATACGCGGACGATGTAGCCGTAGTGATTGTCGCAAAACACTTTGACGAAATTCGCAACTTGTTTGACATCACATTTGAGCGAGTTAATCGATGGATGGATGCAGTAAACCTCCAACTGGCTAAACACAAAACCGAAGCAGTGCTTATTACTAGCAGAAAATTGATGCCGAACGTTGGAGGCCCAAAGCAGAGCAGAAGGCTATTATTGTCATCGGTAGTCACATCGGTGCTCACCTATGGAATATCCATCTGGGCTGACGCACTAGAGAAGCAAGATTCATGGAGAAAGGCAGGACCAATCTATCGTATGAGTGCCCTACGAGGCAGGTGGGCGCACCGTCTCATACCACGGATTGATGTTTGGCTGAACCGGAGTCACGGTGAGTCAACTACTATATTACACAGATGTTATCAGGGCATGGTTGCTTCCGGGCTTATCTACACCGCTCCGAGCATGATAATTCCCCAGAGTGCCCTACCTGCCCAGGAGTCAATTAAGATGCAGAGCACGTTTTCTTTGAGTGCTCACGTTTTTGAAGAAGTTGAGAACACGTGGGTGATGGCATTTGTTGTTTTTTCAGGTGGGTCATAACCACCTTATAAGGCCTACCCCACGAGTCTTTATCCACCTCGTATATAAGCTCTTTCCAGCATCTTCTTTTGCTCTCTTTGATGGCTTTATTCAGTTCACGACGCGCCTTTTTGTACTCTGCGATCAGCTCCACTGAGTTGAGCCGTTGATAGCCGCGCTGAGAGATTCTTCTTTTCTTATGACACTCTTTACGGAGGACGCTGATGTGGTCGTTCCACCAATGCACCGAAAGTCTCAAATTTATGCCACGTTTACGAGGCATACTGGCATCACAAGCATGTGTTAATCTCCTCATCAGGTCCTTAGTCTGTTCTTCTGCACATCCAGTGTTGATCGGATCACCATCGAGGGCTATTAGTAATGCTTCTGGGTCAAAAGATTTTAGCTTCCAGCTAACGATGTTAGACTGCTTGACTGGTCTCTTGGGGATCTGGTCGCTTGATATTTCCCAGAATATCGCATGATGGCCGCTGGCAGTGTAGATGTCCAACACTTTCCAGTTGCAGTCACCTCTGCAAGGCTATTACTGACGAAAGTGAGGTCTACATTTGAGCTTGCGTCACCTTTGGTGTAGGTCGGCGTATCACCACTGTTGAGCAAAACTACATCTAGTGTAGTAAATGCCTCCAGTAGTGCTTTTTTTCGTGCGTTTGTATGTTTGCTGCCCCAGTCAACTGCCCAGGAGTTGAAGTCTCCGGCTATCGCTACTGGATGGTATTGCTTCGCATCTTCGGTTAGTCGATCCAGGAAATCAGTGAAGTCAACAATGGAGAGGCTAGGTGGTGCGTAGCAGCTATAGAAGCGGATGCCTTCTAATGATACTGCTACAAAGCCGGCATTGCTGTTGTTGACTGCATTTTGGAAAGAAAGCTTGCCACATGACCAGATGACAGCTTTGGATGTGCTGTCAGATTCCCAGGGTTGGGTACTCAGGTGTTTATATGGCTCTGCTATCAGTACCAAGTCAAGCTCTAGTTCTCGCACGGATTGCATGAGCAGGTCATGCGCTGCCTCACAATGGTTGAGATTGAGCTGCAATATCCTCATGCTTGTTTGTTCGTCAACTTCTGGAGCGCCTCCTGAAATACCGGGCATCTGTAGATGCCGGCATGGTGAGCCACGTCCTTTGCTCCCTGCTGCTCAGCATATATTGCACACTTGGCAGAATTTTTACAGTCCGCGATACGATGCCCTTCTTGTCCACATCTGATGCAGAGTTTAGATCGGTCTACTTGGCTTTTACATTGAGGCCCAACATGTCCAAAGTGCCCGCATTTAAAGCATTGGACTGGCCTTCTAGTTGCTCGTATTCGGCAATTGACCCAGCCAATCCTTATTTTGCCGCTTCCTGCCAGCAGCTGTTGTGCTGCAGCTGCTGGTAGTGTCACTGTAGCCGTTTGCGTACCTCTGTAGGCCTTACGGATCTTAATAGCTTCTAGTGGTATTTCGCAAGTTTCTCCGGTTTCCGTTTTCAGGGCAGTCTGAATGTGCTCCTTCGTCGTGTCATCATCAATGTCTCGGATCTCGATGGTCTCCTGCGGTTCTTTGCAGATTACTTCGGCCTCTTTTTGAAGAATATCCATGATGGTCTTTTGCAAGGCTTGGCCTTTGTCAATACTCTTCTTTGAGAGCGTAATCAGCATGTCCCTAGTTTTGGTTTTGTGGATCTTTTCCACGGTTGTGCGGACCTGTTCGTCAGGGACGGCCTGCTTTATGCGACGCAGTATTTCAGCGTACTTCTCCTTCTCTACCGGACGGATAATCAGAGCGTCAGGCCTTATCCATTTTCGCGGTTTCTTCCGTTTAGGTTCCGGCCGGGGCTCTTTCGGTGGTTGCTTTGGGAGCTGCTCTTTCCTTTGCCTTTTCAGTTGTTTTTTAGACTGAACTCGTTGCCAAGCTGACGCTTTCATCTGTTCGTCGCTTTGCAGTGCTGCTCTTTGCAGAGGGCATTCCTTCAGGTCTTTCTTCTTTATTGCTTGGCTGAATGTTGGGTCTGGAGAGGGTCTTTCTTTTCTCTTACCAGGCTTGCCGAAAGTTTCACGCCTGTCTTCAGCGACTGATTCACCGTCACCTTCGGCTCCGGTGTCCATTGCTTCGTCAGTCAGGACGTCAGCTTGACAGGTTTTCTCCGGTGTATCACGGGAAGTGCACTGCAATGATGAGCGCCATTCTTCGTCCAGTTTCTCAAATCTTTGAAGGACGTTAGCTACACTAGTCGTCTTGGACTTAATCTCCTTGTGGATATTGACCTTTGATTGTACGAAATCATTCAACTCACTGGTCAGCTTTTTAAGGCGTTCGAGCGCTTGCGACCGCTTCATTTCAGCGCTTGCGTCAATCGCTGCTTGTTGGGCATGAAGACCGTGTCCAATCTTGTTTGTTTCCTGTAAGTTACTCATACTTTTTGATTTACCAGCGCATTGTACGGAGTGGAGCGGGTTGTCATAACTAGGAACGGGTGTACCGTTGGAGTTAGTACTCCTACCCCAGTTCCCTGAGGCCTAGCCGAGACTTAGCCAGTCCCGGGAATACACGGGCGGACTAGACTCGCTCGGGGCGGTGAAGATCTCTAACACTCACTGCGTACTTCCTGATCAAGGCCCGAAGTAACTGGCTCCTGATCCACTGCTGCAACTTACACCTCGGCAGAGCAAGCTCACATCAGCCGTGGCCTGCATCGTCGGACACTACGATACAGGTTCCGGACACTCCTAGTGAGTTACAGCAGGGAACAATCGTCTTGCTAGGTCAGTTAGTGTGACCAACCCATTAAAGGGGAGTTTTGTCCACGGGAGCGTATTTTATTTAACTCCTACCCTCTGTACCTCATC
>CAJNRD030001033.1:0-11880 GCA_905319865.3 Cotesia congregata
GATCGGTTCTAATGCTTCAGTAATTACGTTATCTGACAAACTTTCCTTGAAATTTTGTTCCTTATTGGTTTCTAATTCTTTAGTCTCAATGATTACTTTACTTCCATGATTTTCTGATTGTAATGATAACAGCTTCGATTGTGTTAGTTTACTTTGCCTGTAATCATTTGACAATTATTAGTGATGAAAGTATATTCCAGCTTTACAACAGTTGTATCGTAAATTTTTCCAGAAATTTTTTGTCCGCTTGCTGGGCGATCAGTAGTTCCAAAGATATCGGCAGTTGAGTGAAAAAGGATCCTTTTGCATTTAAAATTTGATATCTTGAAGACAAATGGTAGTATCCGGGTCCCGCAAAAAGCAAATTGAAGCTGAATAAACAGAGCTATGCGACCTATGCATTGGTCTAGCTCGAAAAGATTTTTCCATGCCCGTATAGCGAAAAATAAATGTAAAAATTTGGAAAATTTTTTCTTCGTGCTTTATCCAAGGATTGCATGGCTACCAGTGCTCCGAAAAATTGTTAACCAATAAATCTGAAAACTAGAGTCTCCAAGCTTCAAAATCTTTGTTTTTCTATTTCTTGTACGACCATTTTTCACTGAAGTACAGCCTGTTGAAAATCGCCAAAAAATTCGAAAATTTTTTTGTTCTCTTAATTTTTGCGAGAAGTGTACTATTTTGGGTTTTCTTTCCACAACGATAAATAACTATCGAATCAACTGATTTTGACCAGGCTGGCTGCGATCATCATGGTTTTTTGATGTTAAGAGCTGATTAGTTTTTAGAATCGATTGGTAAATCCGTTTAAAAGTTATTCCAAAAGAACCACATTTGAAAAAAATTTTTTTTGTAATTTTTTTGAGATTTCTCACTTTTCTCAAATTTTTAATTTCGATAGACACAAAAAAATTGATACCATAAACTCAGTAAAAGGCCAAAAAAAGTAAGACAATTTGAAAAACTCATATGATAAACATTTTCTGAAGGTGGCATATTGTGCCCCACATTTTTAATTTTTTATTTTCAATAAACAGAACAAATTAATGTCAAATACTTGGCGAAGGACTAAAAAACTGTAAAGCCAGAGAAATCTATTAAGGATTTCAATATTTTTGTCTTAATAGGTCCATGTTGCCCCCTCCCCCACTCTTACTTAATGATTAATGAACTTTAGATTTTCCATTAAATGGCCAAGGCTAAGTTATCCCGTCTTGACCCAAGCCTAGCACACCATTAAATAGCCAGAGCTAGATGAGCCAGTCTTGGTTCAAGTCTGGTTCACCAAAGGAACGGCCGAGACTCTTGCTCCAAAAAATTAAATATCTCGATAGACGTAAATTTTCATTGATATTTTTATTGATTAATATGTCAAATGGGAAGATCAAATAATATTGAATCATTTTTTTTTATTCAATATGTATAATTGCACGCTAAAATAATATAAAATGGGTATCAAATATTTTCGAGAAAAATTTTCTCAAGGTAAGAAAATTTTTTTCTCAGCTGAAGTAAGTGGCGCTGCATCCCTAAAGTATCTAAAAATCTTGATCAATTACAAAAATTTATTGTAACAAGTATTTATGATAATTTGAAATACAACTTCGGCCTTCCTTCAGGCACCCGAAAATTTTTTTAAACCAAAAATTTTGTTCTCCAGTCTAGAAATTTTTAATTTTTAATTTCTTATATCATGAATTATTTAATTGTAGTTAATAAAAATTTATGAAGAGGCTAATGTTGAATGACTTGAGGGTTCAAAATCGGACCTCTCGGTGAATGTTCGGACCTGTGGGTTCAAAATCGGAGCTATGGGACTACAGGGCTCTCAGTCGGATCTATTTCGGACTAAAGGGTTCTATATAGGCTCTAAATTTCGACTCGGGAAGGTGTTTTCTTTTTCTCGCCATTAAGATAAGAGTATGGAAGGAAATTTTGTAGTGTGCTTGAAATGAACCTTTGTATGTAGATTTAAGTTAGCAAGTAGTTTCTAAGCATTGGCTGTATTTTTTAGTTGTATTTTAGTTTAAAGGATCTGTTTGTAAGCGGAACGGGGGTCCGCTTTTGTACCCCTGAAAAGAGCAAAATAAATACAATAATATTATTATTAAAAAAAAAAAAAAAAAAATTAAAATAAATTTAGTAAAATAAATTTGTAAATTCAGGACGCAACGAACACGTTGCCGGCAGATTATTAAGACCTCTGTCGTCAGATTTTAATCTATTAATTCAAGATACGAAGACCTTTTGTAATTAAATATTTCTTATTGTATTATTAAGACCACAACATTAAATTAGTTAAGAATTTTAAATCGATAAAATGGAATTTAGATTAGGATTTATAAATAAGTTGGTATGAGCGGAATAAATGAATTAAGGGAAAATTAGTTAATCAGATATTAATTGGGAAAATTTATTAGTGAAATCTCGGGAAATGTTTAGTTTGTTTGGAAAATTAATAGTGTGGGTGGGTAGAAATCAATGCAGTGTTGCCTAGGGATTCATGGTATCCTCCTCTGTTTCCTGGGCACACTTAGAATCCTTTGCATAGACGCCTGGGTTGGGAGTACAACGGTAGTAAGTTAGAAACCGAGATATAGACGCTCCATAAGAGGGTATCGTCGGGAATAAGTTTATTTAATTATTTTGTAAGGGGTTTTAATTGTGTAAAGGGTTGGTTAAATAAAATAAGTTGTAAAAATGAATTTCTTTTAATGATTTCTGTCTCCTTCCTAGCAATCTCTCACGACCCTGTTTTATAACTCCATGCTTGGGTCCAGTTTCTGGATACTGCGTTAAAAATCCAGTGGCGCCCTAAATAAATATTAGGGGCGACCAAGAGAGCGGTCTTCCCCGTTTCAAACTAACTATTTTGAAAAATAAAAATTATCATTTTTAACCATTGTAACAGGGTAAAATTACCCTGAGTCGATATATCACCTGATATCGATAATAGTACGACGCAGCACTGGCGCGTCTCGATCTTCGGGCCTAAAGAGAGAGTAGGAGGGGGTCGTTTGGGGGTTATTATAGGTGAACCGTGCAGTGAAAAGGGGAGAAGTAGTGTAACCGCCAGACGGAGTGCCACAGAAATCAAGAGGGACCGATCCCCGGAGTAGTTACCTAAGTTACCTATCGACAGAAGCCAACAACATCTAGGACTTTAATCTCAAGTAGTGAGTTAGATCGTCGTATATTCAACAAGGTATCAATATATACTCTGTGGGCTAAGAGTGGACCGCGGGGTTTATACTTGGTTTACTTCTCCTCTGATTAATTGTTCATTAATTATTTAATTCGTAATAATTCAATAATTAACTTAATTTCAATTGATTTATATTCGTTAGTTGGTGTTGAGTGGCCCTCCAGGGGATTTTTACCCGAGGACTACTCAGAAACCTTGTGGTGTAAATTGTCGTGAGAATTTATTTGATAAAATTAATTTACTCGATTGATTATTGATAATTTTTGAACATCTGAAAAATCGGTTTTAGTTGCATATATTTTATTTAACAATTCGATAAAATAAAACCGAATAATAAAATCTTCGAGAAAATTTTAATTGTCTTCTCACGGACTAGTCAAGCGTCGGTTAAATTTTACAACGTAGTTAATCCGTACCCGAGGTCAAATTTACTACGCACCAACGAATATTGGCGTCCATTTTAAGCGCGCAAATTTTTGTCGAATATTTTACTCGATAATTTTCTATGAACAATTGAATTATTATTTATTAATATTATTTATTGCAAGATTATTATTTATGAACATTGTATTATTATTTATTACGAATTTATTTATCGAGATTTGGCGCATTTAAGACTGATATACCCGTAGATATACTTTAGGTAATTAATTTTTATATTGAAAAAATTAATATTTAATTATTATTTAACTGGAATTTCTACGCGGTTAATTTTTCTATATTGAACTTAAGTTCCTGAATTTATGTTGATAATTAAATTTATTATTTTATTAAAAATTATTTATAAAAGTATTTATCGGTGTGGATATTAAATCCAAGAATATTTAGTTAAAATTATATGATGAAATTTATAAGAATTTATTTCATTATTTAATATTAAAATTACAAATTGATTTTGAATAAATTCATGCGTCGGATTTTAGTTCGGACAGTTGGGAATTAATTTTTAGTCTCGAAAATATTTTGTAATTTAATTGCTAGCTGATGACTGAATTGTTTTAAGTTGGAAGTTAATATAATAATTTTTCTTGAATTGAATTTGGTTATAGATTTTTAATAAATAAAAGTAAAGTAAATTCAGTGTGTGTGTAGACGTGTGGGTTATGAGAGTGTGTGTTAACAGCGTCCCCTCGCATACGATAGTCTCTGTGCGAGGTGCTTCGCTGGCTACTTAGTTAAGGGGTATGAGTGTGTTGCGGCTTTGTCTCGGTATATGTTAATAAACGATCTCTACTTATCGATGAATCTCTGAGTAGAGTAATTAATACAAGTTAGTTAGTGTAAGTTGGAAAAATAATAACGACCCTTACTTATCGATGAATCTCTGAGTAGAGTAAATCCATCAGTTTTGGTAGTGTGTTGAGTCGTTTAGTTAGCCCTGATTAAACAAAATGATTAGAAATGATTAAAAAAGATTAATTTTTAATCATACCAAATCATGTAAATCATTTTCGAAATTTCACAATTAATCATTATAAATCATTTCAAATACTGAGAAATTGACAGAATATAGAATGATTAATAATGATTAAAATTTTTTAATCATGTCGAATCATTTCTAATCATAAAATACTCCGTGGATTTCTGTCACCTCTTATGATTTGAAATGATTCAATTAGGATTAAAAATTTTTAATCATATGGAATCATTTCTAATCATAAAATAATCGTTGAATTTATGACTTCTATAATGATTGAAAATGATTAAGTTATGATTGAAAATTTTTAATCATGTCGAATCGTTTTTAATCATAATAAACTTTTGAAATTTTTGTCTATGAAATGATTCAAAATGATTGCGTTAGGATTAGAAACTTTTAATCATATCAAATCATTCCTAATCATGAAATACTTTGAAAATTCCTGTCACCTGTTATGATTTAGAATGATTCAATTAGGATTAAAAATTTTTAATCATATGGAATCATTTCTAATCATAAAATAATCGTTGAATTTCTGACTTCTATAATAATTGAAAATGATTTAGTTATGATTGAAAATTTTTAATCATGTCGAATCGTTTTTAATCATAATAAACTTTTGAAATTTTTGTCTATGAAATGATTCAAAATGATTGCGTTAGGATTAGAAACTTTTAATCATATCAAATCATTCCTAATCATGAAATACTTTGAAAATTCCTGTCACCTGTTATGATTTAGAATGATTCAATTAGAATTAAAAATTTCTAATCATATGGAATCATTTCTAATCATAAAATAATCGTTGAATTTCTGACTTCTATAATGATTGAAAATGATTAAGTTATAATTGAAAATTTTTAATCATGTCGAATCGTTTTTAATCATAATAAACTTTTGAAATTTTTGTCTATGAAATGATTCAAAATGATTGCGTTAGGATTAGAAATTTTTAATCATATCAAATCATTCCTAATCATGAAATACTTTGAAAATTCCTGTCACCTGTTATGATTTAGAATGATTCAATTAGAATTAAAAATTTCTAATCATATGGAATCATTTCTAATCATAAAATAATCGTTGAATTTCTGACTTCTATAATGATTGAAAATGATTAAGTTATAATTGAAAATTTTTAATCATGTCGAATCGTTTTTAATCATAATAAACTTTTGAAATTTTTGTCTATGAAATGATTCAAAATGATTGCGTTAGGATTAGAAATTTTTAATCATATCAAATCATTCCTAATCATGAAATACTTTGAAAATTCCTGTCACCTGTTATGATTTAGAATGATTCAATTAGAATTAAAAATTTCTAATCATATGGAATCATTTCTAATCATAAAATAATCGTTGAATTTCTGACTTCTATAATGATTGAAAATGATTAAGTTATGATTGAAAATTTTTAATCATGTCGAATCGTTTTTAATCATAATAAACTTTTGAAATTTTTGTCTATGAAATGATTCAAAATGATTGCGTTAGGATTAGAAATTTTTAATCATATCAAATCATTCCTAATCATGAAATACTTTGAAAATTCCTGTCACCTGTTATGATTTAGAATGATTCAATTAGAATTAAAAATTTCTAATCATATGGAATCATTTCTAATCATAAAATAATCGTTGAATTTCTGACTTCTATAATGATTGAAAATGATTAAGTTATGATTGAAAATTTTTAATCATGTCGAATCGTTTTTAATCATAATAAACTTTTGAAATTTTTGTCTATGAAATGATTCAAAATGATTGCGTTAGGATTAGAAATTTTTAATCATATCAAATCATTCCTAATCATGAAATACTTTGAAAATTCCTGTCACCTGTTATGATTTAGAATGATTCAATTAGAATTAAAAATTTCTAATCATATGGAATCATTTCTAATCATAAAATAATCGTTGAATTTCTGACTTCTATAATGATTGAAAATGATTAAGTTATGATTGAAAATTTTTAATCATGTCGAATCGTTTTTAATCATAATAAACTTTTGAAATTTTTGTCTATGAAATGATTCAAAATGATTGCGTTAGGATTAGAAATTTTTAATCATATCAAATCATTCCTAATCATGAAATACTTTGAAAATTCCTGTCACCTGTTATGATTTAGAATGATTCAATTAGAATTAAAAATTTCTAATCATATGGAATCATTTCTAATCATAAAATAATCGTTGAATTTCTGACTTCTATAATGATTGAAAATGATTAAGTTATGATTGAAAATTTTTAATCATGTCGAATCGTTTTTAATCATAATAAACTTTTGAAATTTTTGTCTATGAAATGATTCAAAATGATTGCGTTAGGATTAGAAATTTTTAATCATATCAAATCATTCCTAATCATGAAATACTTTGAAAATTCCTGTCACCTGTTATGATTTAGAATGATTCAATTAGAATTAAAAATTTCTAATCATATGGAATCATTTCTAATCATAAAATAATCGTTGAATTTCTGACTTCTATAATGATTGAAAATGATTAAGTTATGATTGAAAATTTTTAATCATGTCGAATCGTTTTTAATCATAATAAACTTTTGAAATTTTTGTCTATGAAATGATTCAAAATGATTGCGTTAGGATTAGAAATTTTTAATCATATCAAATCATTCCTAATCATGAAATACTTTGAAAATTCCTGTCACCTGTTATGATTTAGAATGATTCAATTAGAATTAAAAATTTCTAATCATATGGAATCATTTCTAATCATAAAATAATCGTTGAATTTCTGACTTCTATAATGATTGAAAATGATTAAGTTATGATTGAAAATTTTTAATCATGTCGAATCGTTTTTAATCATAATAAACTTTTGAAATTTTTGTCTATGAAATGATTCAAAATGATTGCGTTAGGATTAGAAATTTTTAATCATATCAAATCATTCCTAATCATGAAATACTTTGAAAATTCCTGTCACCTGTTATGATTTAGAATGATTCAATTAGAATTAAAAATTTCTAATCATATGGAATCATTTCTAATCATAAAATAATCGTTGAATTTCTGACTTCTATAATGATTGAAAATGATTAAGTTATGATTGAAAATTTTTAATCATGTCGAATCGTTTTTAATCATAATAAACTTTTGAAATTTTTGTCTATGAAATGATTCAAAATGATTGCGTTAGGATTAGAAATTTTTAATCATATCAAATCATTCCTAATCATGAAATACTTTGAAAATTCCTGTCACCTGTTATGATTTAGAATGATTCAATTAGAATTAAAAATTTCTAATCATATGGAATCATTTCTAATCATAAAATAATCGTTGAATTTCTGACTTCTATAATGATTGAAAATGATTAAGTTATGATTGAAAATTTTTAATCATGTCGAATCGTTTTTAATCATAATAAACTTTTGAAATTTTTGTCTATGAAATGATTCAAAATGATTGCGTTAGGATTAGAAATTTTTAATCATATCAAATCATTCCTAATCATGAAATACTTTGAAAATTCCTGTCACCTGTTATGATTTAGAATGATTCAATTAGAATTAAAAATTTCTAATCATATGGAATCATTTCTAATCATAAAATAATCGTTGAATTTCTGACTTCTATAATGATTGAAAATGATTAAGTTATGATTGAAAATTTTTAATCATGTCGAATCGTTTTTAATCATAATAAACTTTTGAAATTTTTGTCTATGAAATGATTCAAAATGATTGCGTTAGGATTAGAAATTTTTAATCATATCAAATCATTCCTAATCATGAAATACTTTGAAAATTCCTGTCACCTGTTATGATTTAGAATGATTCAATTAGAATTAAAAATTTCTAATCATATGGAATCATTTCTAATCATAAAATAATCGTTGAATTTCTGACTTCTATAATGATTGAAAATGATTAAGTTATGATTGAAAATTTTTAATCATGTCGAATCGTTTTTAATCATAATAAACTTTTGAAATTTTTGTCTATGAAATGATTCAAAATGATTGCGTTAGGATTAGAAATTTTTAATCATATCAAATCATTCCTAATCATGAAATACTTTGAAAATTCCTGTCACCTGTTATGATTTAGAATGATTCAATTAGAATTAAAAATTTCTAATCATATGGAATCATTTCTAATCATAAAATAATCGTTGAATTTCTGACTTCTATAATGATTGAAAATGATTAAGTTATGATTGAAAATTTTTAATCATGTCGAATCGTTTTTAATCATAATAAACTTTTGAAATTTTTGTCTATGAAATGATTCAAAATGATTGCGTTAGGATTAGAAATTTTTAATCATATCAAATCATTCCTAATCATGAAATACTTTGAAAATTCCTGTCACCTGTTATGATTTAGAATGATTCAATTAGAATTAAAAATTTCTAATCATATGGAATCATTTCTAATCATAAAATAATCGTTGAATTTCTGACTTCTATAATGATTGAAAATGATTAAGTTATGATTGAAAATTTTTAATCATGTCGAATCGTTTTTAATCATAATAAACTTTTGAAATTTTTGTCTATGAAATGATTCAAAATGATTGCGTTAGGATTAGAAATTTTTAATCATATCAAATCATTCCTAATCATGAAATACTTTGAAAATTCCTGTCACCTGTTATGATTTAGAATGATTCAATTAGAATTAAAAATTTCTAATCATATGGAATCATTTCTAATCATAAAATAATCGTTGAATTTCTGACTTCTATAATGATTGAAAATGATTAAGTTATGATTGAAAATTTTTAATCATGTCGAATCGTTTTTAATCATAATAAACTTTTGAAATTTTTGTCTATGAAATGATTCAAAATGATTGCGTTAGGATTAGAAATTTTTAATCATATCAAATCATTCCTAATCATGAAATACTTTGAAAATTCCTGTCACCTGTTATGATTTAGAATGATTCAATTAGAATTAAAAATTTCTAATCATATGGAATCATTTCTAATCATAAAATAATCGTTGAATTTCTGACTTCTATAATGATTGAAAATGATTAAGTTATGATTGAAAATTTTTAATCATGTCGAATCGTTTTTAATCATAATAAACTTTTGAAATTTTTGTCTATGAAATGATTCAAAATGATTGCGTTAGGATTAGAAATTTTTAATCATATCAAATCATTCCTAATCATGAAATACTTTGAAAATTCCTGTCACCTGTTATGATTTAGAATGATTCAATTAGAATTAAAAATTTCTAATCATATGGAATCATTTCTAATCATAAAATAATCGTTGAATTTCTGACTTCTATAATGATTGAAAATGATTAAGTTATGATTGAAAATTTTTAATCATGTCGAATCGTTTTTAATCATAATAAACTTTTGAAATTTTTGTCTATGAAATGATTCAAAATGATTGCGTTAGGATTAGAAATTTTTAATCATATCAAATCATTCCTAATCATGAAATACTTTGAAAATTCCTGTCACCTGTTATGATTTAGAATGATTCAATTAGAATTAAAAATTTCTAATCATATGGAATCATTTCTAATCATAAAATAATCGTTGAATTTCTGACTTCTATAATGATTGAAAATGATTAAGTTATGATTGAAAATTTTTAATCATGTCGAATCGTTTTTAATCATAATAAACTTTTGAAATTTTTGTCTATGAAATGATTCAAAATGATTGCGTTAGGATTAGAAATTTTTAATCATATCAAATCATTCCTAATCATGAAATACTTTGAAAATTCCTGTCACCTGTTATGATTTAGAATGATTCAATTAGAATTAAAAATTTCTAATCATATGGAATCATTTCTAATCATAAAATAATCGTTGAATTTCTGACTTCTATAATGATTGAAAATGATTAAGTTATGATTGAAAATTTTTAATCATGTCGAATCGTTTTTAATCATAATAAACTTTTGAAATTTTTGTCTATGAAATGATTCAAAATGATTGCGTTAGGATTAGAAATTTTTAATCATATCAAATCATTCCTAATCATGAAATACTTTGAAAATTCCTGTCCAAACAATTAAATTGTTATTAACAATTAAACTTACCATCGGCGAGAAAAATTACCTAATAGTTTTTCGTGAATCCAGGGACCTAAAAGTGCATAGGGACCTAAAAGTGACTAGAAATATTTTATGAATTCATATTTTAACGATTAGAAATGATTAAAAATTTTTTGATCATTTTGAATCATTTTCAATCATGTTTTAATAATTAAAAATCATTTAAAATGATTAAAAAGTTTTAATCATTTTGAATCATTTTTAATTATTTTTTAACGATTAAAAATGATTTGAAATGATTAAAAATTTTTTAATCATTTCAAATCATTCTGTTTAATCAGGGAGTAATTTGTTAAGCTACTACGTTCTTTACTTATCGATGAATCTCTGGGTAGAGGACTAGCAGCATTGTTAAGGCGTTAGTTAGTTAATATATTACGTTCTCTACTTATCGATGAATCTCTGAGTGGAGAACTAACATTATAGTTTTAAGTTGATTATAGTGTGAGTGTGAGTGTGCGCAAATTGTTAAATTTGGTTATTAATAAATCCTGGATATTGTTAATTAAAGATTTATTTATTTCACAGCACCTTCCTCCACTCTCTCTACCCTGTAATATAAGCTCTGTGCTCTGGAACCGGTTCCAGGAACCGTGAGAAAAATCCTGGTGGCGCCCTTTTGTTTATTAATATTAGCTTTCAATTTTGTTTAGTTTATTATTTCATTTTATCAATAAGGGGCCAAGTGAGCGGTATCAACCCGTTACACCATATTTCCATGAAGTCTACTAATAAAAACAATAAACAGGTTGCAAATAATTTGTTTGATGATATGATGATGAGTACGAATGAGTGTAAACAATTTCGAATGAATTAGATTATTTCGGCTTTATAATAAGATTTTATGAATAATTATCATTCCTTTTTTTTCCTAGATACTTCAACGATAATGCATATGCTTAAGCATATCGGTGATGAAGTGAAAAATTCAAACACTTCACAATTGCAGAAACAAACTGTCAGTGAAATTGAATTATTGATTTCACTGATTGAAGATCCAGTATTTCATGATATAATTGTTATTTTTGATTCATTAAATGATTTAAACAATCAAATTCTACAGCATCCCTCAATTTTACCCGGTGATTTTATAATCAATTCAGCTGGTCAGTTAGAAGTATCAATTCCAAATTCAACAAAGTCAACTGTAAACGATGTTATATATCGAAAAATATACCATGACAGCATTGAATTAGAT
>CAJNRD030001036.1:0-13779 GCA_905319865.3 Cotesia congregata
AACATTGCCTCTACTATTGACTCTAGTTGGGTTCTCTTCTTCAGAATCTTCTCTAACTCATTGCGCTGTTGGTTGAAACGTGGACACACAAAGAAGACATGCTCCGCATCTTCATTGACCCCTGGACAGGACGGGCACTCTGGGGTATCGTCATGCTTAAAGCGGTGGAGATACTTCCGGTAACATCCGTGTCCTGATAACATCTGCGTTAAGTAATAGTTGATCTCACCGTGACTCTGGTTGAACCACTCATCAATCCGAGGTATGAGACGGTACGTCCACCCACCTTTATCTGAAGCGTTCCACTCTTGTTGCCATCTTGCGATGCTGTGTTGCCGTTCTTCGCTTCTAAGTTTTTCAGGGCTCAGTGTGGTTGACCTTTTTCGCTGATATAGGTTCCGTCTTTCCTCTGCTAGGACTCTGAGAGGCAGAGTACCGGAAATAACACACACTGCATCCTCTGATATTGTGCGAAAGGCGCTAGCTACTCGTAGGGCACTCAGTCGATGTACTGGTCCAGCCTTTCTCCATGATTCTTGCGTCTTTAGTGCGTCGGCCCAAATGGATATTTCGTAAGTGAGCACCGATGTGACTACTGATGACGGTAATAGCCTCCTGCTCTGCTTTGGGTCTCCGACGTTCGGCATCAGTCGTGCTAGACTAGCCCTCACTACTGATGCTTTGGCACTGACATGCTCCACTTTATGCTTGAAGTTGAGTCGGACATCAAGCATCACTCCCAAATATCGGATATAAGGTTGTGATGTGATTTCTTGTTCGCCGACTTTCAGCTTAATGGTCTCTACCACTTCTCTGCTGGTAATAAGCACTGCCTCAGTCTTGTGTTGCGCCAGTTGCAGGTTCACTGCGTCCATCCACCGGTTAACGCGCTCAAAAGTGAGATCAAACATATGGTTTATCTCGTCAAGGTGTTTGGCAATAATCACTACGGCTACGTCATCTGCATATGCTACGAGTTTGACGTTTCTTGGCAGAGTTAGTCTTAATAGACCGTCATACATAATATTCCATAGGAGCGGGCCTAGAACTGAACCTTGTGGTACACCTCCAGTAATTTCATACTCCCTCGGACCGTTCTTCGTGTCATACTTCAAGACCCTATTTTCAAAGTAGCTTGTTACGACCTTAAGAAGGTATTCTGGTACATTCTTCTCTTGGAGGGCCTGCATGATGCATTCCCAATTGGCGGAGTTAAATGCGTTTCTGATGTCTAGGGTCGCCACCAGGCAATACTCTTTCGTTCCACCCTTCCATCTGGTTCCTGCGATTGCTTCCTTGGCCGTATCAACAACCAGTTTGATTGCGTCCAGGGTTGATCGTTCTTTCCGGAATCCATACTGATTGTCTGCCAGGAGTGGGTCGACTACTGCATTTATTCGTTGATGAATTATGCGCTCAAATATCTTACCCGCCGTATCTAGCTTGCAAAGTGGTCGGTAAGATGACGGTTCTTCTGGTGGCTTCTTCCCTTTAGGTAACAGTACCAATCGTTGCTGTTTCCACTTACGAGGAAAAGTCCCCTCCTTGAGGCATGCATTATAAGCGTCTAGGAATAATGTTGGAGCTGCCTTTATGATTGTTTTTAAGGCTAAATTAGGGATTCCGTCCAATCCTGGCGCTTTATTATTCCCTACACGGTTACAAGCCTCCAGCAATTCTTCTTCAGTGACAGGTGGGATGTCGTCCCGTTCACCTGGCGCCAACTGGTAATCGAAGTTGCGTTGCTGTGGGAACAGTGCAGTGACGATTTTCTGAAGAAGTGAAAGACACGTAGGTGATGGCATTTGTTGTTTTTTCAGGTGGGTCATAACCACTTTATAAGGCCTACCCCACACGTCTTTATCCACCTCGTATATAAGCTCTTTTCAGCATCTTCTTTTGCTCTCTTTGATGGATTTATTCAATTCACGACGTGCCTTTTTGTACTCTGCGATCAGCTCCACTGACTTGGGCCGTTGTTAGCCGCGCTGGGAGATTCTTCTTTTCTTATAACACTCTTTACGGAGGACGTCAAAAGATTTCACCTTCCAACCAAAGATGTTAGACTGCTTGATTGGTCTCTTGAGTTTCTGGTCGCTTGATATTTCCCAGAATATCGCATGATGGTCGCTGGCAGTGTAGATGTCCAACACTTTTCAGTTGTAGTCGCCTCTAGCAAGGCTATTACTGACAAAAGTGAGGTCAAAATTGAGCTTGCGTCACCTTTGGTGTAGGTCGGCGTATCACCACTGTTAAGCGAAACTACATCTAGTGTAGTAAGGCCTCTAGTAGTGCTTTCCCTCGTGCGTTGGTATGTTTTTTACCCCAGTCAACTGCCCAGGAGTTGAAGTCTCCGGCTATCGCTACTGGATGATATTGCTTCGCATCTTCGGTTAGTCGATCCAGGAAATCAGTGAAGTCAATAATGGAGAGGTTAGGTGGTGCGTAGCAGCTATAGAAGCGGATGCCCTCTACTGATACTGCTACAAAGCCGGCATTGCTGTTGTCGACTGCATTCTGGAAAGGGAGCTTGCCACATGACCAGATGACAGCTTTGGATGTGCTGTCAGATTCCCAGGGTTGAGTACTCAGGTGTTTATATGGCTCTGCTATCAGTACCAAGTCAAGTTCTAATTCTCGCACGGATTGCATGAGCACGTCATGTGCTGCCTCACAATGGTTGAGATTGAGCTGCAGTATCCTCATGCTTGTTTGTTCGTCAACTTCTGGAGCGCCTCCTGAAATACCGGGCATCTGTGGGTGCCAGCATGGTGAGCCAAGTCCTTTGCTCCTTGCTGCTCAGCACATATTGCACATTTGGCAGAATTTTTACAGTCAGCGATACGGTGTCCTTCTTGTCCGCACCTGATGCATAGCTTAGACCGATCTACCTTGCTTTTGCACTCGGATCCATAGTACCCGAAGTGCCAGCATTTAAAGCATTGGACTGGCCTTCTAGTTGCTCTTATTCGGCAATTGGCCCAGCCAATCCTTATTTTGCCGCTTCCTTCCAGTATCCTCCGTGCTGCAGCTGCTGGTAGTGTCATGACAGCGGTCTGAGTTCCTCTGTAGGACTTACGAATCTTAATTGTCTCTAGTGGTATCTCGCAGGACTCTTCAGTCACCGTTCGCAAGGCGGTTTGAATATCCTCCTTGGTTGTGGTATCGTCAAGGTCTCGGATTTCTAAGTCTTCCTGTGGCCCTTCACAGATTACTTGGGCGTCTTCTTGGAGAATATTCGCAATGGTCTTCTGCAAGGCTTGGCCTTTGTCGGTGCTCTTCCTAGAGAGGGTAATCAGCATGTTTCCGGCCCTGGTTCTGTGGATCTTGTCCACCGTGGTACGGACCTGTTCATCAGGGATGTTTTGCTTCATTCGCCGCAAAATCTCAACGTACTTTGCAGGCTCAGCTGGGCGGATGATCAGTGCGTCTGGTCTGATCCGGTTGTGCGGTTTTTTCCGCTTAGGCTCTAGCTGCAGTTTTTCCGGCAATTGCTTTGGAAGTTGCTTTTTTTCCTTCTTGGATTGGACCTTCTGCCACTCAGACGCCTCCTTCTTATCGGCGTTCTGTGCCACCATGTTTTTTGGAGGGCTTGGTTTCAAGTCCTTCTTCTTTGTTGTTTGATCTTCTCTTGGGTCAGGAGTTCGTTCTTTCCGTTTCCTGGTTCCCGATTCACCTCCGTCTTCACAGACTGACTCGATATCACCTTTGCCGCCTGTGTCCATTTCTTCAATCAGTATGTCGGTTTTTCGAGGTGCGTTCACTGTGATAGTTTCACTTTTTTCTTCAGCGATCTCTGATGTAGCACAGGGGGTGCGGTGTAATGATGAGCGCCATTCTTCATCCAGTTTTTTGAAACGTTGAAGTGTGTTCACTACACTAGTCGTCTTGTTTTTTATCTCCTTGTGGATGTTAACCTTTGACTGAACGAAATCATTTAACTCGCTGGTCAGTTTCTCGAGGCGTTCCAACGCTTGCGTCCGCTTTATTTCCGCGCCTGCTTCAATAGCTGCTTGTTGGGCGTGCGGTCCGTTTTCACTCTTGTTTGTTTCCATAGTTTTACTCATACTTTCAAATTTTCCAGCGCATCGTACGGAGTGGAGCGGGTCATAACTAGGAACGGGTGTATCCTCGGAGATAGTACTCCTACCCCAGTTTCCTGAGGCCTAGTCGACACTTAGCCAGTTCCGGAATACACGGATGGACTAGACTCGCTCGGAGCGGTGAAGATTCCGATCTCTAACACTCACTGCGTACTTCCTGATCAAGGCCCGAAGTTGCTGGCTCCTGATCCACTGCTGCAACTTACACCTCGGCAGAGCAAGCTCACATCAGCCGTGGCCTGCATCGTCGGAAACTACAATACAGGTTCCGGTCACTCCCAGTGGGTCACAGCAGAGAACGATCGTCTTGCTAGGTCAGTTAGTGTGACCAACCCATTAAAGGGGAGTTTTGTCGATGGGAGCTTATTTTGTTTGGCTCCTACCCGCTTCTATAATTCCACTTACATTTCTATAATTCCGCGAGGAATTTACTAATCCCTCACCAATAAATCGACTCTAATATTGAACAATAATTATGGAACCAATAAAATAATAATAATAATAAAAAAAATTGCACTGGTGAATTGTAATATTATTAATTACACAATCGCGGTGAGGACACCCTGGGGCTAGAAATCAGCTATCAGACTTACCCTGCGGCAACAGCAACTCCTGAAGTCGGTGTTGGCTCGTCAAAAGTCACTATCTTAATTGGCGGGAAGGCTGGCGGGAATGCTGGCGGGAAGGCTGGCGGGAAGGCTGGCGGGAAGGCTGGCGGGAAGGCTGGCGGACTGGCGTCGACTTCTCGGCGTTGGCGTCTCCCACGTGCACGTGCTGGCAAAATACTTTGGCACTCGGCAAATATCCACAACTCAAACGATCGTCAAAAAAAATATCCTCAACGAGGCAAAAACAGTACGACTCGTAAAATTTAGTTAAACAAAACGGCTTGTAATTACTTGCTACATTATTTTATGCGCGTATCAGAAATTAGTTAACCAACAGGTACGGCGTCCAGATCAGAATTGATTGTTAATATGGCTGCCTCCTCGGCAACACGTGCTCTTTACCTTTCCGTTTGTTCCAAAAACTCGCATTGGTCGATGTGCCGCTCGGTTCAGATTTCAGGATGCAGATGGCGTCTCGCTCGGCTGAAATTGTTCAAACGCTGTCGTGATTGGCCGATTTGAATTTGCCTCGTTCTAGCGTCGTCGTCCAAATGTCTCACAGGTCGTCGATGGCTCCGTGAAATTTTCGGGTTCGTCTGATCGCTCTAACTTAGTTTCGCTCTCACTCTAGCATACACTTTACAGTATTCACACTCATTCATGCATACTTTTTAAATTCGGCGCTTTTCCCTTCTACCTGTCTTACCTCGAGCTTCTCACTCTGATCAGGAGGCCGCTCGGGGTGACACAGTCGCGTCGAATCTTCGTATTCCTTCAGCTAAGCCAAAATAATTAATAATAAAAAAGGTAATGTAACGGGTAATTTTTGAGTGTTTAAATAACTAAACCAACGAACGATACTGCGACACAAACGCCCCCTTGCTCGAATCTGAAGCTCGCCGAATTCCAGGGTCAAAAGGGGGTTGTCATCGATATACAAACCGAAAATAAAAGCCAAAACAAAACTCAATTAAATATAAATAACATATAGATAACTAAATCTAAAGAAATAAATTCGAAAGTCAAACAGGTTATGATAAAGATAAAATAATCAATTTATTTATCAAAATCAATTAAATAAGTCAAAGAAAAAGATTACAAGTAAACAAAAACACACGTGGTACAATTTTAGGTTATATCAAACCCCAAAACTAAATCAAAACAACAGTACAAAGAACGATTTCAAATAATAATCTTTCGTCGGTAAACGCACGCGTACCTTCCGTCGGTAACAAAAATCCGATCAAAACTGGCCTTTACAAAATAAAAATCCTCACACACTCTCTCACTCGTCGTGAGCGTCAAAATCGCGAACTAAACGTCAAAAGCTGGTTCCCCACTTCCCCAGGAGACTAGCTGTCACCCCTGGGCCTAAAAATCTACCCCGAGAGCGAATGGAGAGTATCCTCTTCGCCCCCACCTACACGGCGTATGATCACCTACTGGAGTTTTGACAGAAGGTCAAAAATCCAGGGAAGTCAAATCTTGTTAAGAGTTCAAAAGGTACTTACCAATGTTCAAGACGAACCAAGGTAATGTCCCTCCAGGTGTTATTGTTGGAAGAGTATTCACCACAAATAACACTCTGTCACAAGACTTGCTTTTCCGTGCCAAAATTTTGGACTTTATCATATTTTAAATTTTTACCTGGAGCGAACGAAATTCGAAATTTATCGCCATCTGTCCGGCGTCATCGAACGAGTATTTTAAAATAATTATTTATTATTTTAATCGTAATTTCGCTCATTTTCTATCCATTCATCTCGCCAAATTCTAAGTTTTTAATTTTCACTTTGAAAATTAAATATCAAATGCATTCAATCAATTCAACAGATTACATAAATTCTCATCAGAATACATTTCCATACAAAATCCTCGTCGGGACTTAGAAAATTTCTTACATAAATTATTTTCACAAAATAATTAATTTCCAAAAATTATTTTCCATACAAAATAATTTTTGGGACTAAGAAAAAAAATTATTAATTTGATATTTCGAATTTTATTCGAAATATTTAATCAGTTATTTATTTCAGATAAATTCAATTTTTGTTCTCTGAAAGAACAAAAATTATCGTGCCACGATTCCGCTTATATTAGCTCGGCGGTTTTTACTGCTAGCGGACACGCGACGCCATCTGTCGCGCGGTGGCAAACTAACCAATTTTCTTCCTTTAAAATTATTTTAACTAACAGAAATTATTTTAATAATAATAATGATAATAATAATAATATAATATAAACGCTGTATGTTTTTAATGAACATTTAATTTTAAAGAGAAAGAAAATTGAACAATATATACATAGTTTACTTAATGATAATTTTAACGTAAATAATACTCGGTTTTAAACCGCAATAGTGACAATAATAATTAATAATAATACTGAACGCGTATTTTAAACAATAAACAGAATTATATACAGAATTAAATCAAATTGAATCAAAAAGAAAAATCGGACCGTCGTGTCGGTAGCCGCTGTCGCTCCCCTCCTCGTTTCGTCTTCCAGCCCTACTCCTCAGCTGTCTCTGTCCCAAAATCTGGGTCATAGTAAATAGATTTAAACAATTAACCAAAATAATCTTTTTGACATGGAAAATTTTTCCCATGTCACAAAATATTATACATATATGTATGTATGTATGTAAAACTCTCATAACTTTGAACGGCTTGACCGATTTGATCGCGGTTGGCGCGATTTGAAAGGGTTCGACTAAACTTAGAATCTAAATACAAGTTGGACCGATTCGACTGAGAGATTTTGAGAAATCTTAAAAAAACTGCGAAAAAAATTTTTTTCAATTGTGGTTTTTTTCGAATAACTTTCAAACGGCTTTACCGATCAATTCCAAAAACTAATCAGCTCTTAACATCGGAAAACCACGTCGATCGCCGCCAATCCGGTCAAAATCGGTTGATTCGTTTGAGAGATATCATGAACGAAAGAGAACCGAAAAAAGTGTTTTTTTGGATTTACTCCGAAATTTCTCGTTTGACCAATTGAAACTTAGAAATTCTTTATGAGTCTTAAAAAACTGCGTAGAATGCCGCCAACTGCGTAAAAATCGGTTCATTCATTCAAAAGTTATTGCAGTTTGAAAATTCAAAAATACTGTTCTATGAAACTTCTATCATACTTTTAAGCTCAAAGAGCTCAAATACATAGAAAGGGTATCTTTTTGAGCTCGGAGAGCTCAAAACAACACATTAATTGTAATTTTTAGCTCGGAAAGCTCAAAAACAAAATTAGTGGAATTTTAAGCACCTAGGTATGGAATTAGCGGGAAGTTGCACGGATGGCCTTTAAATTTCAAAAAAAAATTTTTTTCTAGTTTTTTGCAACTTCTAAATAAAGTAAAGTTATGCAGATACTTAATATTGTGATTTTGAGCATTTGAAAATCAAATGCGCGACGTGGAAATATTAAATAATAAATTAATTTCAACGTTTTTTTTTTGGATATAATCTTGTATCCTTAAAATAAGTCATCCTGAACGCATGATAGAATTTGTTAATTGTCCTTTTTTTACTTCATTTGAAGTTTTTGAAGCCACTTGTGGTCTTATTAACATGGGAATAATTTGTAATTTGAGATTGAGAACTATTAATGTGCAGAAATTTTTAAGTAAATAAGAATTCATAAGAACGAAAAAAATTGATATTCTCATAAAATTATTTCTAATTCTTATAGATAATTAATATCTGTTTGAGTTATTTGAGGTTTTAAAACTGTAATTGAAGTGAAGAAACGGACAAAATGTATCATGCGTTAATAGATATTTTCGATACATGTGTGCGAAGTGAGGCATTCCCAGGGCTTAAAAATTGAGACATGAGTCTAAGAACTCGTCTTAGACATGAGTCTAAGACTCGTTTCTTTTGGCGAGTGTCTCAATTAAGCCCTGTGAATGCCTCAGTTGGGACATATGTATCGAACAATATTTTTTGTAACGACTGATTTCAAGGTTCAATAGGGAGAAATTATTATTTACAAAGAAATATTGTAATTAGCTGAACTATATCAGTTATCAAAAAATTATAAATAATATAAACAATACACGCAGTTATGGTTAGTAGTTGCACAGAGTTGAACATATGATCGACAAGCTGCTATTCATGTGTGGTTATTTGGTATGCGCAGGTGCTAGAATTAGTCTCAGTATGCTTGATAGTTTGATTTGTAATGGTAGTGGCGGACATATACATTATATGAATCTTATATATTTATTGTAGTTAATTTTCATTCCCGCACGGTCAAGCAGTTGGAAAGATTGACTCCGCCTACTTTCCCGCACGCTACTATAGTGTATGCAACCATCACGAGAATACGCAACTTTGCGTTTGCTGAGCAAATTTCGAATGTTGAACTTTGGAAGAATGAATTACAAAAAAAATTAAAAATTATATGCGTTAAGCCTGATTTTAAGATTATGTCTAAAAAATAAAAAAAAGTTGAAATTAATTTATTATTTAATATTTTCACGTCATGCATTCGATTTTTAAATACTCAAAATTACAATATTATGTAGGCTAAAGTCACCAGTACCCAGCTCCCTACCTATTTCCAGCCTTCAATAGTATATGCCATGAATAACTATAGTTTCCTTATGGCGGGGGCTGGAAATAGGTAGGAGGCTGGGTACTGGTGACTTTACCCTATCTGCATAACTTTACTTTATATAGAAGTTGCAAAAAACTAAAAAAAAATTTTTTTTTGAAATTTAAAATTTTTTTTCTAAAATTCAAAAATTCATATTTTTGAAAAAAAAAACCCTTTCCAAAAATTTCAGGATCTTTTAAGATCAGTACAAGGTATCATAAATTTGGCATTTTTCAAAATTTTTTTCCAAAATATTTTTTTTCAATAGCCCTAAGTGTCCCCTCTCAAACAAACGAAAAACCATTCCTGTATCTATAATAGCATTCGAGATATTGCAGAAAAATTCAAATACTGGAAAAATTGCGAAATTTTGAATTTGCATCTCTTGAAAAAAATTTTTTTATTTTTTTTCTTTAGCAGAACTTCGTTTTATGATAAAAGAAAACTTCTGACCAAAATTCATCCAAATCAAAAGGGGTCGATTCCAACTATTGGTCGATTTGAAATATGGAACGACCCAGCTTCTAAAAGCGGCAAATTAGGTAGAAATTTTTAATTTGTCATGTAGAGATCATCTCAAAATGGATTTCAATATATTCTACTTCCAATAGGGATTGCGGGAGTGGGTGTTAAAATCTAAAATTTTATTTTCCAAACTGTAACTTCTGCAGACTCTAAATTTGCTAGGAATCTTCGTGTATGATGTCAAGTTCAGCTAAGAATGGATTTTCTCGAATTCTAACCCCAAAATGGATTGCGGGGGTGTTAACACTGAAAAATTCTCATTTCCAAACTCGAAGTTTTGTTGGAACCTTTTGTTTGTAATCTAGAAATCATCTCGAATAGGATCTTACAAAATTCCTCCCCCACATAAGAGTGCGGGAGTGATAATTGTCAAAAAATTCGTATGCTTCAAATACAGTTCCTACAGATATAGAATTTGATAGAATCTCAAGAGAAACAGGAAATTACAGGGGTGGCCTCCAAGGTCAACGGATTTAAATATTTTTCTTTCTTAATAATTATATTTTCTTACAACAATCGTCTCTTTGGCAGCGGCGAACAAGTCATTGTAAGTTTTCTTTTTGCTGATCACACAACCGATGAATTGTTCTTATTACGGGATCGTGGGAATGTAACAGATTAAAATGAATGCATTTTCTAAACACTTGAAATGTGGAGAAGAAATTTGGCTACTTATTTTAAGAGAATTCGTAAAAAACATTTACAAATAATTTTCTATGAAAAATTGATGTCACGAAGGAAATTTTAATTAACGGCAAAATTCTTCGCACTTTAATCTAGGCAAATTTCAACTTCACTGACATTAACCTGCAATTACTTTGACTGAAACTTCCAATGCTCATTCTAAACATTTTTTTCCCGTATAAAAAAAACATATTATTTTAATATATCGTAACATATATAAAAATATCTGGGTCAGATATGTGGCGAAAACAACTATATTTACTAGCTGTTACTTAGCTCCGCTGGGCGTTCACAGAATTGTATTTGTAGATTTAAACTTGAAATTTAATTGGAGTATTGTATTGACTTACAGAGATTCTGAATTTCATCGAATTGGCATTTACCTTCTATCCATGCGATCATTCTAGTTAATATTTATTGTAACTTTTAATGTGCAATTAATATAACATTTCCGTGGCTTTCTTCAAAAAATGAATAATAATTGACACTCTTAGATCATTTCTATATCACATATAGAAGACTCCTACTCAATTTAGAGCATGTAGGAGCTAAATTTTGAAAACCAAAATTTTTATTTGTCAGCACCCACTCCTCAATCCATATTTGGAGTAAGTTGTCATAAAATCCACTCTTAGATCATTTCTACCACACATATATCAGATTCTTACCAAATTTGGAACCTACAAGAGCTATAGCTTGGAAATTGAAAATTTTCATTGTTAACACCCACCCCCGCAATTCATATTTGGCGTAGGTTGTCATTAAATCCGCTCTTAAATCATTTCTACCTCACATGTAGCAGATTCTTACCAAGTTTGAAGTTTATGGGAGTTATAGCTTGGAAAGTAAAAATTTTTATTGTTAACACCCACTCCCGCAATCCCCTGTCGGGTGAGCTATCGTAAAATTCGTTTATAAATGATTTATACATAACTTACAGAAAATTCCTACCAAATTTGGAGTCTGTAGGAGCTATAGTTGGAAAATTAAAAATTTTCATTGTTGATACCCACCCCCACAACCCCCTGTGGGGTGATCTATCGTAAAATTCATTCATACACTATTTCTACATCTCTGACAGAAGATTCCTACGAAATTTGGAGTCGATAGGAGCTATAGTTTAAAAACGGGAATTTTTCATTGTTAACGCCCCCGCAAACCCCTTTGGGGAAGGAATTTCTTAAAAACCGTTCTTAACTGACCTCTACATGGCAAAAGTAATATTCCTACCAAATTTCAAGTTTATAGGTCTGATGGTTTCCGAGATATCGTGATGAGTGACTATATAGATAGGAATCTCTTATAATAATATAGATAGACTAGCAGTTACCCGCCCGCTTCGCTAGGCACTTAGAATTGTATTTAGAATTGAATAGAATTGTATTTTTAGATCTAGACTTGAAATTTAATTGGAGTATTGTTTTGACTTGAACAGATTCCAAATTCCATCGGATTGACCTTTTATTCCTGTGATTATTCTAGCTAAAAATTATTGTAACTTTCAATGTGCAATCACTATATCATTCCCGTGGCTATTTTCCAAAAATGAATAATAATTGACATTAAGAAAAAAATATTTAAATCGATTGACCTTGAAGGCCATCCCTGTAATTTTTTGTTTCTCTTAAGATTCTATCAAATTTTATATCTGTAGGATCTGTATTTGAAAAATATGAATTATTTGACTATTGTCACTCCCGCAATCCCTTTTGGGGTTAGAATTCGAGAAAATCCATTATCAGCTGAACTTCACATTATTCACGAAAATTTCTACTAAATTTAGAGACTGTAGAAGTTACAGTTTGGAAATTAAAATTTTGGATTTTAACACTCCTATCCCCGCAATCCCTGTAGGAAGTAGAATTTTTTGAAATCCGTCTTGAGATTCTCTCCTTGTAAGAACTCAAAGATTCCTACCAAATTTACAGCTTTTAGAAGCTATATTTTAGAGATTAAGAATTTTTATTGTTAACCCACCCCCGCGATCCTTATTAGGGATGGTTCGTCGTAAAATCCGCTCTTAGATCATTTCTGTGTCACATATAGAAAAGAGAAAACTCCTACTATATTTGGCGACAATAGGAGCTATAGCTTGGAAATTAAAAATTTTAATAGTTAACACCCCCCCCCCCCAAACCCCTGTAAGGTGGGCTATCGTAAAATTTGTTCGTATATCATTTCTACATCTCTCACGGAAAATTCTTACCCAATTTGGAGCCTATAGTTCAAAATCGGGAATTTTTCATTGTTAACGCCCCCACAAACCTTTTTGGGGTGGGATATCGTAAAATTTGTTCATGAATTATTTCTATATCACATATAGAAGATAGCTACGAAATTAGAAACATGTAGGAGCTATAGCTTGGAAATTAAAAATTTTCATTGTTAACACCCCTGCAATCCATATTGGAAGTAGGTTGTCATGAAATTCGCTCTTAGATCATTCTTACCTCACATATAGCAGATTCTCACCAAATTTGGAACCTATAGGAGCTACAGTTTGGAAGTTTAAAATTTTCATTGTTAACACCCACCCCCGCAATCCATATTAGGAATAGGTTGTCATAAAATCCTTTCTTAGATCATTTCTACCTCACATATAGCAGATTCTTTCCAAATTTGAAGCATATAAGAGCTCTACCTCAGAAATTTAAAATTTTCATTGTTAACACCCATCCCTGCAACCCCCTGTGGCGTGAGCTATCCTAAAATTTGTTCATAAATTATTTTTACATCACTTAAAGGAGATTCCTACCAGATTTGGAGTCGATAGAAGCTAAAGCTTGAAAATTAAAAATTTTCATTGTTAATACACACCCCCGCAACTCCCTGAGGGGTGGAATACCGTGAAATTCGTTCATAAACTTTTTTTACATCACTTATAGAAAATTCCTACCAAATTTGAAGTCTGTAAGAGCTATATCGTAAAAATTAAAAATTATCATTGTTAATACTCACCCCCGCAACCTCCTGTCGGGGTGAGATATCGTAAAATTCTTTCATAGATTATTTCTACATCTCTTACAGAAGATTCCTACCAAATTTGGAGTCGATAGGAGCTACAGTTTAAAAACGGAAATTTTTCATTGTTAACACCCCCGCAGGTGCTTTTGGGGTCGGAATTTCTTAAAATCCGTTCTTAGCTGACCTCTACATCGCAAAAGTAATATTCCTACCAAATTTCAAGTTTCTAGGTCCGATGGTTTCCAAGATATCGTGATGAGTCAATTTATCTATAGAACAGCTCCTATATATATATA
>CAJNRD030001036.1:21660-35114 GCA_905319865.3 Cotesia congregata
GGAATTTCTTAAAATCCGTTCTTAGCTGACCTCTACATGGCAAAAGTAATATTCCTACCAAATTTCAAGTTTCTAGGTCCGATGGTTTCCGAGATATCGTGATGAGTCAATCTATCTATAGAACAGCTCCTATATATATATAGATTAATTAATACACTGACAAAAATGTAATTGAAAAAATAGATTTTCTTGAGTCAAAAGAAAAAATTATTGGCTCAAGAATAATATCTAAGCAACAATTGATATCGCGACATGTTAAATACGTAGGAATTCTGAGGTAGATGTGTTGGAGGAGGTGGGTTGATAAAAATTATTTTTAAATTTAGGGTCTGTAGGAGCTATAGCTCGGATATTAAAAATCTAAATTGTTAACACCCACCCGCGTAATCCATATTTTGAGTAGGTTGTCATAAAATCCGCTCTTATATCATTTCTACATCACATACAAAAGATTCTTACCAAATTCAAAACCTGTAGAAGCTATAGCTTGGAAATTAAAAATCTTAATTGTTAACACCCACCCCCGCAATCCATATTGGGAGTAGGTTATTATAAAATTCGCTCTTATATCATTTTTACATCACTTAAAGAGAGGTTAGAAAGTAGTGCCATAACATAAACACGCACATTTTAGTGCTCTCAGTATTTTTATAAAAATAATAACTAATTCAGTGTTTTTAAATAATTTTTAGTGAAGTTTATTCGAAGTTGATACCGATACACAATCTGGACAATAAATTATATAATTTCTAGAATGCTAAACCAGTAATTTGCAGTAAACAGGGAAATCGCATGCGTTTAAGGTTAGAATGTTTGGCAACGTGGACATTAAACAACTGTTGGCAAGCAATCCACCAAGGATTATCATCAATCAAACGGAACGAGGTGCAGATACCCTGAGCCAACAACCAACAACAACATCCTCGGTTGCGGATAAAACTGTAAAAAAAACCAAAACACATCTTAATAACAGAGAGCGAGCGGGATCCGAAAGTGACATCAGGGACTACCTGAAGCGTAAAAGGGACGCTGAAAAGGACCTAGACACTTCCGGGACAGAATCGGAGTTTAATTATCAACCATCTAAAAAAGTTGACAGCTCTAAAAACAACAACGAAACAAATAAGATAAGTACTGCTCAATTCACCCACATTGAACCCTCAACTGCCCTATCACCTATTGTTACGGATCAGAATATCACAATTAATATGGATGATGATATGTTAAAAATACTTCAATCCTTAACTGCACAAATCAGCATGGTGAGGACAGAAGCGACAACCAACGTCAATCAGCTCCAAACCCAAATCTTAGACTCTCAGAAGAACAATGCTGAAGCTATCTTGGAGATTAAAAATGACATTAAAAAGGTCGAATCCTCGTGGAATAGTAAGTGGTTAGATGTCCAAAAGAAACAGTCGGAGCTCGAGAACGAAATTAGAACTCTAAAAGAGCAGCTGAAAAATAAAACTACTGAAGCAGGAAATTCGGTGGATAAAAAGTCAAATGACTTACTGTTTCTAGCTGATAAAAAACTAAAGAAGGTGGAACAATTAATATATGATCAAGAAAAAGAAGCCAAAAAAATGAATATTATTATTAAGAACCATGACTGGGAACCTACCCAGGTCCAAGAGAAAACCACAAAATTTCTCGAGGAGAAGTTTAATACCAGGGCCGAAATAGTCAATATACAACCTGTAGATAAAGCAGGTAAGTTGATACGCGTCAAACTTAGCACCCAGAAAGCCAAAGAAAAAATAATGACTGACAAGGCTATGGTGCTGAAAGGAAACAAGATCTCCATCGTCAGGGATCTTACATCGCGAGAACTGGAACAAAGATCGAATCTCATCAAAATTATGAAGGAAAAAACTGAACAAGGCCAGAAAGCAGAAATAAGAGGTAACAAAATCAAAGTTGGTGATACTTGGCATTACTGGGACAGCAATCTGAACACTTTAAAAACAGCTCAGCCGCTGAAGCAAAGGGTAGTACCCAATAATCAATCTCTTTGTAAACGAAATTCAAAAAACTAAAAATCATAGCCTGGAACTCAAGTGGCATCAGAAATTTCTTTGATCATGAAATACAACCGGACGTCGACATCTTTTGCATAAGTGAAACATGGGCAACATATCCATTAAATCTACCACCAGACTGGGATAATTATCAAGTGTTTAGTGCCGTAGCAATCAAAGAAAAAAGCACTGGCTGAGCTAGTGGAGGACTGGCTATTATTCTCAAAAAGAACTATCAGGCAATACTTATCGAATCCGCTGACAGCTGGATTTTTGTGCATTGCAAATCACAACACTTTGAAGCCGTCATAGCTTGTGTATATTTTCGGCCAGCACGAGATATTAATATGCTCCTCGAGTTATTTCAATACTCTCTGGAGGAAATAGCCTGTTCACATGGACATTTGCCACTTTTGTTGCTAGGCGATTTTAATGCTAGATTAGGTCATCTAAATACACTATCAGAAGAATTAATAGATGGAACAAGTATATACCCAGAAAGAAAATCTATGGACACAGTAATTAACTACAGAGGTAAAAGATTAGTAGAATTCATGGAAAACAATAGCATGGTATTAATTAACGGTAGAACAGTGAGTGATTCGCCGGCACACTTCACCTGCACACACATTGGAAGAAGCATAGTAGACTTGGGCTGGATTAGCAGCAACAGACTCTCAGACATCATAGACCTGGAAGTCATTCAAGAAAATAACCCCTCAGATCACTTCCCGGTTTTAGTCACCCTAGCTGCAAAGTATGAACATCTTTCTAACAAAGCTACTGCTGAAGTGAAAAGAAACTTCTTCACCTGGAAGGCTGAAAATAAAGAAAATTATAAATCCCATCTCAGATATTCGCGTAAAATTGCTGTTAATTTTGCTGATGAAAGTCTAGATCACATTTGCACAAATCTCACCGATGCTATTATGGATGCTGCTCAGTCTGCTTCTATGGTCATCACAAATAACCCTCAGCGTAGGAAGGTCAAAAAACAGAACCAAGAATGGTTTGATACAGATTGTCGCACAGGATTAAAATTGGTTAAAAGGTTACTTACTGAATGCAAAACAGCTGCCTTCAATATACCAGATCTTGATAAATACAGGAGGGCGAAGAAAGAATACAGAAGATTGATCAAACACAAAAAAAAAGGAACTCCAAAAAAAGAAGATGGACAGCCTTGCGAACACTAAAAACTCGACGGAGTTCTGGAAGGTAATAAGAGAGTCTAGATCCAGACAATTCCAGCACAACCCAATCCCCATTGGCATCTGGGAGGACTTCTACCGTAAAATTACGCCGACAGCTGATCCAGATGACACAACTTTTTATGGAGTAGATCATCCAGACTTAGATAAAGAATTCACCTTGGAAGAACTTGATAAGGCATTTGCTCACTGCAAAAATAACAAATCACCTGGTCCTGATAACATACAGAATGAATTCCTAAAGAATCTGCCATGCAACTGGAAGCTCTATATTCTGTGCCTAATAAACAAAATTCTGAGAGAAGAAATACCGCCAAATCAATGGTTCACTGCGCTGGTGACATTGATACACAAAAAAGGTGATAAGTTAGATCCCCAAAATTATTGGGGCATTGCCCTAATAAATCACATCGCTAAACTTCTCACGAGCATGATTAATAGACGACTAACGAAATGGGCCGAAGAAAGTAAAATTATCTCTGAAACACAAGCGGGATTCAGAGCCGGCAGGGGATGCTCTGACAATCTGTTCACGCTATTATCTGCTCTCAACTGCCGCCTAAGGCAACGCAAAGCACTTCAATTTTTACTGTTCGTCGACTTTAGGAGAGCGTTCGATTCTGTCAACCATAAGCTGCTTTGAGAAACAACTGTCTGAGAAACAATAAATTAAATTAAATTAAATTACATCACTTAAAGAAGACTTCTACCAAATTTGAAGTCGATAGTTGTTAAAGATTGAAAATTGAAAATTTTCATTGTTAACACCCACCCCCGCAACCCCCTATGGTATGGGATATCGGAAAATTGGTTCATAAACTATTTTTACATCACTTACAGAAGATTCCTACAAATTTGAACTCAATGGGAGCTATAGCTCGAAAATAAAAAATTTTCATTGTTAATAGCCACCCCCGCAACCCCTTATGGGGGTGAGATATCGTAAAATTCCTTCATAGAAAATTTCTACATCTCTTGCAAAAGATTCCTACCAAATTTGGAGTCGATAGGAGCTATAGTTTAAAAACGGGAATTTTTCATTGTTAACGCCCCCGCAAACCCCTTTGGGGGAGAAATTTCTTAAAATCCGTTCTTAGTTGACCTCTACATGGCAAAAGTAATATCCCTGCCAAATTTCAAGCCTCTAGGTCTTTTAGTTCCAGAGATATCGTGATGAGTCAATATATTTTACAATATATAAATGAGCGTGGACAAAGACGTATATGTAATTCGTTTATATAGTTATATATGATTATTATATATGATTCTTTATATCATGTAACATATATAATATTATATACTTTTATTGTATACTATAAAATGTATTTTTTCAGATATTTTTTAATATTTATATTAAAATAATTGAATTATATATATTGGAAATCTTATTACCTCAAAAGTTAAACAAAAAATTATCTTCTCAAATAAAACATGGGGAAAAAAATCTGAATTTTCCCATTGCTTTTCGACGGTTTGTATCTTAGAGGAAAATAGTAATGTCGAGAATTTCAACAATATTATTAAAATTTTAAAAACTGTAACTAAAATTTGAATCAGAAAAATTTTGAGAGTTACAGTTCTCGGCCAATGAGAAAAAAAGCGCAAAAAAATTTTCTCCAAGTTTTAGACGTTTTTTTTTGGTTCACACGATTGAGAATTCATTTTCTGCTAATCTACAATTTGAACCACGTAGCATACTTATTAAGCTTCAATTTTCTAATTATTTATGTTTGCTATATACGTAAATCTGCTGTAAAATTATCCAAACTTCAACAAACATCGAGCTTATTTTATATCAAAGGTATCTTGTCAACTAATGGCTTAAAAAAAAAAATATCTCAATTAAACAAAGTTTTTATTATAACAATTTAATTAATAAGATATCAATTTATGTTATTTTTACCATATATCATTACTTATAATAGCAGTATACATTCAACTAGATAATAATGAGAGTAAAATAGTGTTATTCAAAGAAATTGAACAGACCGAAAAATTTCATAAAATCTATATGAGAAAGCTACATCCCTACAATAAAAATACATGACAGTTTGAAGTTAGTCAATAGTCGAAAAAATGAGACCTGATTCCTTATTGGTAGAATATAAACCCTCCTCAGTTACTATTGGTCAATCTCCTGGTACGTGAACATATCAATATATCGATATAAATCGAACAAGATAAATTCATTTGAGAATTTCGATAGGGGGCGCGCGAATGTGCGCCGTTAAAAATTCTAGTACTTAAAAACAATGAGTATTTTTTTACTAATCTTTCTTACTCATCATACTCATCAATCTATAGGTGGAGTGAAAGACAACAAAAAAAAAAAAAATTAGAAAAACGGTTCACCCTAAAGGCCATCCGTGCAACTTCCCGCTAATTCCATTCCTGGGCGCTTAAAATTGTACTTATGACATTTTTTAGATTTTTAAGCTCAAAATATAATTTATGTGATATTTTGAGCTCGCTGAGTTCAAAGAAATAATATTTCAAAGCATTTGAGCTCTCCTAGCTCAAAAGTCTGATAGAAGTTTCATAGAACACTATTTTTTGAATTTTCAAACCGCAATAACTTTTGAATGAATGAACCGATTTTTACGCGGTCGGCGGCATTCTACGCAGTTTTTTAAGCCTCAAAGAATTTCTAAGTTTCAATTGGTCAAACTAGAAATTTCGGAGTAACTCCGAAAAAACACTTTTTTCGGTTTTCTTTCGTTCACGATATCTCTCGAACGAATCAACCGATTTTGACCAGCTTGGTGGCAATCGACGTGGTTTTTTGATGTTAAGAGTGTAACAGGGTAAATTACCCATAATCGATAAGTCGCCAGAGATCGATAACTTTTCGACTAGCATTTGAGCGCATCGATCTTCGGGCCTAGGGAGAGAGAGTAAGAGGGGGTATTTTGGGGAGTCGTTAAATAGGTGAGCCATGCGTTGTGTCGGGAGAAGTAGTGAAGTGCTGAAACGAGTAACATCCAAAAGTCCAAGAAGGAAGCCCGGGATTTCTTCTAGCCAAACTTACACTAGGTATAAGGACTTTGAGATTGATGAGCCTTGGGGTAAATACCCGGCTCATTAATGATACTACTTCTCATTCATTGATTTAATTTATGGTAATTCAATTGTTTAATAATATTTTGTGTTATGTAAAGAAATTTTTCTTTACATATTTATTAATTATAAAAAATCGAGTATAATTTTATTTAAATTTTAACGATTGTAAAAGATAATTCGAGTGTGGTCATTAAGTGTCTCGTTCGATCTTTGCAAAAGGCCCAGTGAAATTCCCGTAATTAGTCTGAGGGCCCAGGTATTTTAAAGAGATTAAATAGATAAATGGGAGTTTTGTTATACGTAAGCAAACTCACTTATACTTAAAATAAGACATACTTAAGTAATGATAAAGAACAAGATAAAAGATTTATTTTAAACCGAAAGATTTTAAAATAACTTAATGACAGAATTTTAGTGTTGAGAAAAATATCGAAATAAATTTTAATAATGAACTTTTTGAAATAATTTTTAGACAACAAAATTAAATATGAAATGAAAAACAAATAAAAAAAATAGAACTTGGAAGTTAGATAATTAAAAATAAACAAATATTAAACAATTAAATTCTAAAATAATACAACAAATTTATAAAACGACAAAACAGAAATATTTCTACAAATAAATAATTTAAATTCAAGAAAACGTAAGAGATGCTAGATTCAAGTACATATTTATTCATACGATTTTAATAAATAAATTATTGTGGACAGTACAAATGTATGTCTTTGTCTATGCGTAAATGCGCTTACGTATACACAAACACATAGATGAATAATAGAACATAAGAGTAAGTGAGAAAGTATGTTGCACTCAGACCCAAGTAGAGGGACTCATACAACATTTTTAGACAAATTTAAGAGAGAGGGTAAGGGCCCGAGAAAATAGCCAAATAATTGGACATTTGTTTCCCCCAATGAGTGGAAATTAGTTACGCCCTAAAATTCGACACCTCGCAATTGTCACCAAAAAAAAATCTCTCTCGTTGTCCTGACGTCCTAATGTTAACATCGTACATAGTTTAAATAAGTCTCAATAGACCACGTGTAAATCTATTGTATAAAAAGTAAAACATTTGTAAAGGTAAAGTAAAATCGTAAAGTGAAACCAACTAAAATAAATTAAATCAACAAGGTTCATCAATTTTTTATCAGGTATATTTTAAATTATTAATATTTGTGAATTATTAATATTTGTGAATTTGGTAATATTGTAAAATCGTTATATGAAAGAAAAGTTAACTTCAATCTTTGTGTAATAATTGTAACTATTGTAAATTAACTAATGATATTAATTTTGGATTTAAACAATAGATGTATTAAAATTATTCAACTACATCAATTTATTCAAACAAACCTATCTTTCTCGATAAATCAAAACTCGGAAGTTCCCGGTCTATTAGCCTAACACGCTAGGACCAAATACTTAAACACATTAAATATTTTAAATGTAAAATTAATTAATTACCCTAAATTAATATTTTTTACATAACATTTGTTTAATAATAATTGATTATTTTAATCAAATTAATTTGTTAGCTTTGTGAACATTTCCTCCTGGGGATTTTACACCCGAGGAATGTTCTAGACCTCTCGGGTTAGCAGTCGTGAGTAATTAGATTATTAATATGGCCAGTTAATAATTATTAACATCTCAAGATTGGCTAAATTAAATTCATTTTTATTAATAAAATTTAATTAAATTCTGGACATCGAGAAATATTCCAATCAGCAACTCACGATTGGTCAAGCGTCGGTACCCGAGGTCAAGCTAGCTACGCAGTAACGAACAACGGCGTCCATTTTGAGCGCGCAAATTCCTCGTGAACTTTATGACGCAGTAAATTATAAAATTAATAACTGGACTATTAATTTTAATTACAACAATTGGATTATCAATTAATTACCATTTTTATTTATTTTATAATATTATTTATTCGAAAGTATTATTTTTATTTAATGAAAATTTAATTATTGAGAATTTGCGGCGCAATTAAAAATCGAGGCCAGCGTGGATAATATTTTCGGAATTCGTTTTTTTACATTGAGATAAATTAACGTAATAATTATCCGTAACTCCTATTCTTTCCCGCTTCACAGCATTATTTATATTTGTTAAAAATGCTAGCCGTAAGATGGACGGTGTGGCTTAATGTATATAGAATAAGTGAAAGGAAATTTAGTATAGACCGGATAGCTCAAATGGTAGAGTAGCCGACATGTCTTCGGAAGGTTCTGGGTTCGAATCCCAGTCCAAGCTATCTAATAATTTTTTCTCGCATATTCTATAAACTCACATTAAGATGATCCTCTCCACAATCCTTTCTCAATCCTTTCCTACCAAAATATCCTGTTACGTGAATGTTGGAACGTTTCACGTAATAATTATCCGTAACTCCTATTTTTTCCCGCTTCACAGCATTATTTATATTTGTTAACAAATATAACGCTTATGCGAGACAATAACGTTAATAATAATTGTCTGATCGAAAAGTCCACGAGGTTGATTTTTGAAAAACGAAACTCGAGTCATTTTTATGTAAATTTATTAATAATTGCGAATGCATCATTTTGTAAAATTCCCCAGAATTCATTTAATTACGAGGATATTAATTCTGGGAATTTAGAATTAGTAAAATTTAATTGAAATAAATTTTTGATAATATTTTAAATATTTAATAACTAAAATTACGAGTAAAATTGGCGGCAGAGCGTCCGTCGAATATTCTGGAATTTCCATTGTCCTGAGAATGAAGCTCGCGGCCATTTTGTAAGAAAGAAGCGTCGGTTTTAAGTCGAAATTGTTTAGAATTTGTTTTATTAATTATGGGAATAATTCCTAGTTTTAATTGCGAGCTAATGACTGAAAAATTGTAGTAAAAATTAACGTTGTAAAATTTTGAGTTTAATTTTGTAAATCCGGAAAATAAAAAGTAAAATAGTCAGTGTGTGTGTGTGAGACGCGTGGGTAATGTGTGTGAAGATCGTGTGGGTTATGTGAGAGTGTGTGTTAACCGCGCTCCCTCGCATACGACAGTCTCTGTGCGAGGTGCTTCGTTGGTATCGTTTTAAGTTGAGTCAAGTCGTGGAGTTAGTTCTGGTTAGCCGATAGTAGGCTAGACGACCCCTGCATACGACAGTCTCTGTGCAGGGTAATCATAACAGTTCTGGGTAGCCGCTAGTAGGCTAGAGTAGTTGTAAGGTTCAACAAGTTCCCTCGCATACGATAGTCTCTGTGCGAGGTGCTTCGTTGGCTATAGTCTTAAGGGTCTGGTCAGCCGATAGTTAGGCTGTAGTGTTAAGTTAGTCTTAAGTGAGATAGTGTACGTGCGAGTGCACGATTTGTTATCTAATTTCTTTATTTTGTTAATAAATTTTTGGTACCGTTGTTAAATAAAAATTTATTCATTTTCAGAACACCTTCCTCCACTCTCTCTCCCTGTAGATTATAAGCTCAGCTCTGGTTTCCGGTTCCAGGAACCGCATTGAAAAATCCTGGTGGCGCCCTTATTTACTTTAGAATCATTTATTTAATTGTTGCATTGTTTTAATTAATTTTAAATAAGGGGCCAATGAACGAGAACTGATCCACCCCTTACAAGAGCTGATTAGTTTTTGGAATCGATCGGTAGAGCTGTTTGAAAGTTATTACAAAAAATGTCGGAGTTATGTTAAAAAAATCCTTATTTCCAAATATTTCGTCGAGGATATCTCTCGAACCAATCAACCGATTATTACGTTCTTGGCGGCGATCAACGCGGTTTTTTGAGCTCTAAAAATTATTTTATTTCACCAAAAACGATCCGAAAAGAAATATCGAAGTTATGTGAAAAAAACACTTTTTTCGGTTTTCTTTCGTTCACGCTATCTCTCGGACGAATCAACTGATTTTGACCAGATTACCGCTAATCGGCGTGGTTTTTCAAGCTTAAGGGCGGATTAGTTTTTGAAGTTGATCGATCGAGCCGTTTAAAAAATATTCCAAAAAAATCTCTTTCAAAAATGATTTTTTTCTTATTTTGTTTTGTCGCAAACTCTCCAAGAAGGAGAGTTTCCGTAATTATTTTGTTCTTCTTAATTATTCAGGATCAGGATCAGGATATCTAATTTAAAAATAATACACTTGGTGTTGGGGTGAATAATTATAAATAATTTATTCCCCAATGGGAGAAAACTCTAGCAATGACTAGAGAAAAACTCCTCGAAGATAGATACAATTGTATGTAATAAGAGTATGTGTGTGTATGTAAAATGAGACAATTGTACTTGGCGTTCAATAGGGGTGAGGGGTGACCTCAACCGCCTTTGAGTTTTTGAAAGTACTCGTAATCTGTTTATATTGATCCGAGAAGATCGAATATATTTGTAATCTGAGAACAGAAGCTAATTAATTGAATTGAGATGAATTATTGATCACGTTGAATGAATAATACTCGCGAGACTTTATATTAATTGTAATGTTTGATAATGAACACGTGAGAAGCACTATGTTCTATGATTTCACTATAAATTAAATTATATTCTGAAATTAACTTAATTGGAATCTAATTAATTATTATTATTGCAGCAAACATTGAAAATGAAAATGATATTACTCATTGATGATGAAATCCCGAGTTCTTTTTGCACGTTGTGTAAATTAAAACAATGGCCGCGACGCCACGACAAAGTACCGCATCGTAAGCACTAAAGATGCTTATTTTATTTCGATGAATTTATTTTTATGTTATGATAAGTTAAAAAACACGAGTTGAATTAAAATTGAATAATTAATCTAATATTAATTTGAATGTATTATTATGTCATTTAGTCACAAACGGAAAAGCACAGAATAGCGATGCAATTATTAGCGAGGCTAGCGGGTATATTGTGTAGGTTACAGGTCCCAAACACAACTGAGATATGCACATGGCGTCAAGTGCCTCGTGCTTTGTGCCGGCCGGGCTTCTTCCCACTAGCTCATGGTGCGCAGGTGCAGCAGCCATTACCAATGCGTCATTGGACATGTTCGTAAAGAACAGTCATAGAAATGGCTCTTATTGAGTCTCGAGTATAGTAAGAGTTTTAATATAATGAAGAGTCGGGGTGACCAACTCCCTTTGGTACGATTAAGAGAATCAGGGTGACCAATTCTCTTTTGCCTTGGCGGCAAAACATATTTTTTTTGAGATTTTTCAAAATTTTTCAAAATCTATCGGTTCGAATCGATTTAAATCAACAGGGAATCTAAGTTTGCCGAAGCCCTTTCGAATGGCACCAACCACGATGAAATCGGTTCAACCGTTCAAAAGTTATAAGCAATTTACATACTTACACACACACCATGACGAGATTAACATGTTCGACATCACCTTCGAGCGAGTCCATCGGTGGATGAATACGGTAAACCTGCATCTGGCTACACACGAAACTGAGGCAGTGCTTATATCCAGCAGAAAAGTGTTAGAGACCATCAAGCTGAAAGTCGGCGAACAAGAAATCACATCACAACCTTATATCCGATATTTGGGAGTGATGCTTGATGCCCGTCTCAACTTTAAACAGCAAGTGGAACACATCAGTGCCAAAGCGTCAGTAGTGAGGGCTAGTCTCGCACGACTGATGCCGAACGTCGGAGGCCCAAAGCAGAGCAGGAGACTACTACTATCATCAGTTGTCACATCGGTGCTCACATATGGAATATCCATTTGGGCAGACGCGCTAAAGTTGCAAGAATCATGGAGAAAAGCAGGACCAGTATATAGACTGAGCGCTGTAAGACTAGCCAGTGGATTCCGCACGATATCAGAAGTAGCAGTGTGTGTCATTTCCGGAACTCTACCGCTCAGAGTTCTAGCTGAGGAAAGACGGAACCTTTACCAACGAAAGAGGTCAACCACACTAAGTGCCGAGGAACTCAAAGCTGAAGAACGGCAAAACAGCATTGCACGATGGCAATCGCAGTGGGACGCCGCGACAACAGGAAGATGGACACACCGTCTCATACCGAAGATCGACATTTGGCTTAACCGGAGTCATGGCGAGGTCAATTACTATCTGACGCAGATGTTGTCAGGACATGGATGTTTTCGGACGTATCTTCACCGCTTCAAGCATTATGATTCACCGGAGTGCCCGTCCTGCCCAGGAATCAATGAATCAACGCGGAGCACGTTTTCTTTGAGTGCCCACGATTTTACCCACAGCAAGATGAGCTGGAGATGATCCTGAAGAAGAAAATCCAACCAGAGACAATAGTAGAAGCAATGCTGTCATCAGAGGCTGCCTGGAATGCCGCAAACACGTTTGCAACAGAAGTCCTTATAGACTTGCGTTCCATCGAAAGAAAAAGAGCAAATGACAACAACTAGAAGAAAGGTAAAATAATACCTTAGTTACCAGAAGGAAGAGCAGTCGCTATATCCTCCCCCCACGAAGTAATGCCTAACGGCGGTTTCCATGAGGGATTAGAGGAAAGAGGAAAGGGGTTTAGGGTTTAGTAGGTAGGGGCGTTAGCGTCGAGTCACCACATATCCAGGCCAAACAACTACGCCTTGAATCCGTAAAAAGGATTCTCCCCCCCCTAATGAGAAAAAAAAAAAACACACACACACATACATACAGACATAGTGACACCCTCGCGGGAATAGTCGGGGAAGCGTCCTAGGACCCCAAAACGTCAAGATCTGATGAAAACTCGATTTTCGAAAAACGGGGTAACACCAATAACTTCCTGATTTTTGAAAATCTACGATTTTCTTAGCGGGAAGTGAAAATTAACAATTAAAAAAAAAGTTGATTATTACAATTTTAACAAATATTACGAATTTTCAAAAAAATTGACATTTTTTTTTGAAAATTGTAATATTCAACGTTTTTTTTTTTTTAACTGTTTGTTTTTTTACGTACTTTTCAAAAAAATATTTATCAAAACCATCAAAAAAGATAAAATAGAAATTTTATCCAATAACATGAGAGCCAAAATTTTTTCCAACTTTTAAAGGCAAAAAAGCTATCAAAATCTTTATTTTTTTCTTTCATGACATTTTTTATCATGAATGCGTCGTGAAAACAAGCAGAATCAAAAAAAAATTAAAAAGTGTTAATTTTTCATTTACATTTGGCCAAAAATAGGTTGGACCTCACTCGTAAATCATTACCAAATTATCAAATTATTTTTACATTGT
>CAJNRD030001044.1:0-11304 GCA_905319865.3 Cotesia congregata
TCGACGTTTGAAGGTCACAGGAAGCTTCCCTGACTATCCCCGCGAGGTTGTCACTATGTCTGTATGTGCGTGTTGCGCCCTTTTAACATGGTTTTTGTGTGTGTTTATTCGACATTAGACCAACACGAACGCGGGTAATCGTGTTGCGCCCTTTTAACATGGTTTTTGTGTGTGTTTATTCGACATTAGACCAACACGAACGCGGGTAATCGTGTTGCGCCCTTTTAACATGGTTTTTGTGTGTGTTTATTCGACATTAGACCAACACGAACGCGGGTAATCGTGTTGCGCCCTTTTAACATGGTTTTTGTGTGTGTTTATTCGACATTAGACCAACACGAACGCGGGTAATCGTGTTGCGCCCTTTTAACATGGTTTTTGTGTGTGTTTATTCGACATTAGACCAACACGAACGCGGGTAATCGTGTTGCGCCCTTTTAACATGGTTTTTGTGTGTGTTTATTCGACATTAGACCAACACGAACGCGGGTAATCGTGTTGCGCCCTTTTAACATGGTTTTTGTGTGTGTTTATTCGACATTAGACCAACACGAACGCGGGTAATCGTGTTGCGCCCTTTTAACATGGTTTTTGTGTGTGTTTATTCGACATTAGACCAACACGAACGCGGGTAATCGTGTTGCGCCCTTTTAACATGGTTTTTGTGTGTGTTTATTCGACATTAGACCAACACGAACGCGGGTAATCGTGTTGCGCCCTTTTAACATGGTTTTTGTGTGTGTTTATTCGACATTAGACCAACACGAACGCGGGTAATCGTGTTGCGCCCTTTTAACATGGTTTTTGTGTGTGTTTATTCGACATTAGACCAACACGAACGCGGGTAATCGTGTTGCGCCCTTTTAACATGGTTTTTGTGTGTGTTTATTCGACATTAGACCAACACGAACGCGGGTAATCGTGTTGCGCCCTTTTAACATGGTTTTTGTGTGTGTTTATTCGACATTAGACCAACACGAACGCGGGTAATCGTGTTGCGCCCTTTTAACATGGTTTTTGTGTGTGTTTATTCGACATTAGACCAACACGAACGCGGGTAATCGTGTTGCGCCCTTTTAACATGGTTTTTGTGTGTGTTTATTCGACATTAGACCAACACGAACGCGGGTAATCGTGTTGCGCCCTTTTAACATGGTTTTTGTGTGTGTTTATTCGACATTAGACCAACACGAACGCGGGTAATCGTGTTGCGCCCTTTTAACATGGTTTTTGTGTGTGTTTATTCGACATTAGACCAACACGAACGCGGGTAATCGTGTTGCGCCCTTTTAACATGGTTTTTGTGTGTGTTTATTCGACATTAGACCAACACGAACGCGGGTAATCGTGTTGCGCCCTTTTAACATGGTTTTTGTGTGTGTTTATTCGACATTAGACCAACACGAACGCGGGTAATCGTGTTGCGCCCTTTTAACATGGTTTTTGTGTGTGTTTATTCGACATTAGACCAACACGAACGCGGGTAATCGTGTTGCGCCCTTTTAACATGGTTTTTGTGTGTGTTTATTCGACATTAGACCAACACGAACGCGGGTAATCGTGTTGCGCCCTTTTAACATGGTTTTTGTGTGTGTTTATTCGACATTAGACCAACACGAACGCGGGTAATCGTGTTGCGCCCTTTTAACATGGTTTTTGTGTGTGTTTATTCGACATTAGACCAACACGAACGCGGGTAATCGTGTTGCGCCCTTTTAACATGGTTTTTGTGTGTGTTTATTCGACATTAGACCAACACGAACGCGGGTAATCGTGTTGCGCCCTTTTAACATGGTTTTTGTGTGTGTTTATTCGACATTAGACCAACACGAACGCGGGTAATCGTGTTGCGCCCTTTTAACATGGTTTTTGTGTGTGTTTATTCGACATTAGACCAACACGAACGCGGGTAATCGTGTTGCGCCCTTTTAACATGGTTTTTGTGTGTGTTTATTCGACATTAGACCAACACGAACGCGGGTAATCGTGTTGCGCCCTTTTAACATGGTTTTTGTGTGTGTTTATTCGACATTAGACCAACACGAACGCGGGTAATCGTGTTGCGCCCTTTTAACATGGTTTTTGTGTGTGTTTATTCGACATTAGACCAACACGAACGCGGGTAATCGTGTTGCGCCCTTTTAACATGGTTTTTGTGTGTGTTTATTCGACATTAGACCAACACGAACGCGGGTAATCGTGTTGCGCCCTTTTAACATGGTTTTTGTGTGTGTTTATTCGACATTAGACCAACACGAACGCGGGTAATCGTGTTGCGCCCTTTTAACATGGTTTTTGTGTGTGTTTATTCGACATTAGACCAACACGAACGCGGGTAATCGTGTTGCGCCCTTTTAACATGGTTTTTGTGTGTGTTTATTCGACATTAGACCAACACGAACGCGGGTAATCGTGTTGCGCCCTTTTAACATGGTTTTTGTGTGTGTTTATTCGACATTAGACCAACACGAACGCGGGTAATCGTGTTGCGCCCTTTTAACATGGTTTTTGTGTGTGTTTATTCGACATTAGACCAACACGAACGCGGGTAATCGTGTTGCGCCCTTTTAACATGGTTTTTGTGTGTGTTTATTCGACATTAGACCAACACGAACGCGGGTAATCGTGTTGCGCCCTTTTAACATGGTTTTTGTGTGTGTTTATTCGACATTAGACCAACACGAACGCGGGTAATCGTGTTGCGCCCTTTTAACATGGTTTTTGTGTGTGTTTATTCGACATTAGACCAACACGAACGCGGGTAATCGTGTTGCGCCCTTTTAACATGGTTTTTGTGTGTGTTTATTCGACATTAGACCAACACGAACGCGGGTAATCGTGTTGCGCCCTTTTAACATGGTTTTTGTGTGTGTTTATTCGACATTAGACCAACACGAACGCGGGTAATCGTGTTGCGCCCTTTTAACATGGTTTTTGTGTGTGTTTATTCGACATTAGACCAACACGAACGCGGGTAATCGTGTTGCGCCCTTTTAACATGGTTTTTGTGTGTGTTTATTCGACATTAGACCAACACGAACGCGGGTAATCGTGTTGCGCCCTTTTAACATGGTTTTTGTGTGTGTTTATTCGACATTAGACCAACACGAACGCGGGTAATCGTGTTGCGCCCTTTTAACATGGTTTTTGTGTGTGTTTATTCGACATTAGACCAACACGAACGCGGGTAATCGTGTTGCGCCCTTTTAACATGGTTTTTGTGTGTGTTTATTCGACATTAGACCAACACGAACGCGGGTAATCGTGTTGCGCCCTTTTAACATGGTTTTTGTGTGTGTTTATTCGACATTAGACCAACACGAACGCGGGTAATCGTGTTGCGCCCTTTTAACATGGTTTTTGTGTGTGTTTATTCGACATTAGACCAACACGAACGCGGGTAATCGTGTTGCGCCCTTTTAACATGGTTTTTGTGTGTGTTTATTCGACATTAGACCAACACGAACGCGGGTAATCGTGTTGCGCCCTTTTAACATGGTTTTTGTGTGTGTTTATTCGACATTAGACCAACACGAACGCGGGTAATCGTGTTGCGCCCTTTTAACATGGTTTTTGTGTGTGTTTATTCGACATTAGACCAACACGAACGCGGGTAATCGTGTTGCGCCCTTTTAACATGGTTTTTGTGTGTGTTTATTCGACATTAGACCAACACGAACGCGGGTAATCGTGTTGCGCCCTTTTAACATGGTGTTTTGGGGGATGTGGTTCAAGGGTGAATTTTCTCTGGGTGAAATGTTGCGGGTGAGTTGTAGTCGGGTGAACAGACGTGCCACGGGTAGTCTGGGTCTTCAGAATGGGAAGCTTGAGGTCTCGCTTCCGACAATTGAGCTGGTCGTTAGTGAGTCGATCTTCGAGCGTACAACTAGGAGGATTTCTAAAGAAGCCAAGGGGCAAGCGGTTAACGGGATCGAGCTAGTTGTATTAGCGAAGACGGGGTCGGCTCAGATAGTTATAGCTAAGTTTAGTTATAGTTTAATTGTAGTATAGTGTAGAGAGGAGATAAAGGATTACAGGAAAGAGGGGGTAGGTTAGGTATAGGTTAAAGTTGGGTTGGGGGTCCGACGGAGTGTCGATGTCTCTGGTGCAGAGATTTGCACTGGGGATGCCAGCGGGGGAGGTTCCCATGCTGATGCCACGGGTGAAGGTCACTAGGGAAGCCAGCAAATTAGAATTTGCTGAGAGCTCTGGTGTAAGGTAGCATCAGAGTTTATGTGGTTGAGTTTGAGGTCGTGGGTAACGTGAAGTGATGTCACGGTCCTCACAGAAATGATTGGTGGTTGTTTGTGTGTGTGTGTATGTTTTTTTTTTTTAAGGGGGGGGGAATCCTTTTTACGGATTCTAGGCATAGCTGTTTGGCCTGGATATGTGGCGACTCGACGCAGCGTCATACTAAAACTCAACGCTAACGTCCCTACCCACTAAACCCCTTTCCTTTTTCCTTTAATCCCTCATGGGAACCGCCGTTAGGCATTACTTCGTGGGGGGAGGATATAGCTACTGCTCTTCCTTCTGGTAGCTAAGGTATTATTTTACCTTTCTTCTAGTTGTTATCATTTGCTCTTCTTCTTTTGATGGAACGCAAGTCTATGAAGACTTCTGTTGCAAATGTGCTGATGGCGTTCCAAGAGGCTCTTGATGACAACATTGCTTCTACTATTGTCTCTGGTTGGATTTTCTTCTTCAGGATCATCTCCAGCTCATCTCGCTGTTGATAAAATCGTGGGCACTCAAAAAAAACGTGCTCCGCGTCTTTATTGATTCCTTGGCAGGACGGGCACTCCAGTGAATCATCATGCTTGAAGCGGTGAAGATACGTCCGAAAACATCCATGTCCTGACAACATCTGCGTTAAATAGTAATTGACCTCGCCATGACTCCGGTTTAGCCAAACGTCGATCTTCGGTATGAGACGGTGTGTCCATCTTCCTGTAGTCGCGGCGTCCCACTGCGATTGCCATTGTGCGATGCTGTTCTGCCGTTCTTCAGCTCTGAGTTCCTCGGCACTTAGTGTGGTTGTCCTCTTTCGTTGGTAAAGGTTCCATTTTTCCTCAGCTAAGACTCTGAGCGGCATAGTTCCGGAAATGACACACACTGCTACTTCTGATATCGTGCGAAATGCACTGGCTAGTCATACAGCGCTCAGTCGATATACTGATCCAGCTTTTCTCCATGATTCTTGCAACTCCAGCGCGTCTGACCAAATGGATATTCCATATGTGAGCACCGATGTGACAACTGATGATAGTAGTAGTCTCCTGCTCTGCTTTGGGCTTCCGACGTTCGGCATCAATCGTGCGAGGCTAGCTCTTACTACTGAAGCTTTGGCTCTGACGTATTCTACCTGCTGCTTGAAGTTGAGTCGGGCATCAATCATCACTCCCAACTATCGGATATAAGGTTGTGATGTGATTTCTTAGTCTCCGACTTACAGGTTGATTGATTCTACCATTTTTCTGCTGGATATAAGCACTGCCTTAGTTTTGTGTATAGCCAGATGCAGGTTTACCGTATTCACCACCGATGGACTCGCTTAAAGGTGATGTCGAACATGTTAATCTCGTCAAGGTGATTAGCGACGATTACTACGGCTACGTCGTCTGCATACGCTACGAGTTTTACACTTCTTGGCAATTTCAATCTCAATAGGCCATCGTACATACAACCTGAATGTCTTCCTTTGTTGTGGTGCCGTCCAGGTCTCGGATCTCGATGTCTTCCTGTGCCCCTTTGCAAATTACTTTGGTATCTTCTCTGATGATGCCCACAATATTCTTTTGTAAGGCTTGGCCTTTGTCGGTGCTCTTCCTCGACAGCGTAATCAGCATGTTCCCGATCCTGGTTTTGTGGATCTTATCCACCGTAGTCCGGACCTGTTCATCAGGGACATCCTGCTTTATTCGCTTCAGAATCTCAGCGTACTTTGCGGTCTCAGCTGGGCAGATGATCACTGCGTCCGGCCTGATTCATTTGCGCGATTTTTTCAGCTTAGGCTCCGGTCAGGGTTCATTCGGCGGTTGCTTCTGGAGCTTTTCTTTTGCTTGCTCTCTCTTTGACTTCTTTGACTGGACGTTTTGCCACTCATTCACCTCCTTTTTTCCGATGTTCTGTGTTACCACGTTTTTCGGAAGACTTGGTTCAAGGTCCTTCTTCTTCTTGGTATGGCTGGTCATTGAGTCTGGGGAATTTCGCTCCTTCCTTTTCCCAGGCCTGATATCAGTTCCAGTTTCATCTCTGTCTTCGACGACTGACTCCACGTCACCCTCGCTACCTGTGTCCATCTCTTCGACAAACGTGTCGACTTTTTCGAAAAAATTCTAAAGAATCCCATTAAAATGAAACCTTTAACCAAAGAGCAGCAAAAAAGACATAATCAGGCAACTGTTTGTCATATTTGCGAGAAACTAATCACTTCTACGACAGATAAAGTATATGATCATTGTCATTTTACCGGTAACTACAGAAACGCAGCTCATAAATCATGTAACGTTAAATATAAAAAATCTACTATTATTCCAGTTGTCTTTTATAATTTATCCGGCTATGACTCACACTTTATAATTAAATCCTTAGCTACAGTATTTGAAGGTGAAATTTTATTATTACCAATCAACAAAGAACGTTACATTTCTTTTACAAAAAATGTCAAAAATACTTCAGTCTCTTTAAGATATATTGATTCTGAAACACTAAATTTTTAATTATCGGAAAAATTTAATAATTCAAGTCACTAAGTCCTTGCGGATAAGCAAATAATCACTTAAATTTCATAAAATGGAATTCGTTGCTCTGGGATGTTCCGCTCCCTGACTATGGAATGTGTTTGTCTTTTTCAGACGATTTTATTCTTTGACAAAAGTTCTCACTGATAGCCAGTCAATTTGTTTTAATTACTTTCATTAACTGCAAAGATGACCTTTTATTCCTTGACTGACCCTCTGGTAGGTTATAAATAATCGTTGTAATAGGTGTTGATAGTCTTAACAGTAAATGATGATCGGCAACAAAGATTATAATAAAATTTAACTTTATTACACCAAGTCAACACTTCAAACAAAACTTATAATATCCCGGTAACGCAAACTAACGAAATATTTATAAAATAGAATACTTATACTGAAGATTATAATTAACTGAACAATAATAGTAATAATGCTAATTATTATTACTATTATTATTACTATTATTGTAAGTAATTTACCACGCTTGGTAAATTACTTACCAAGCGTGGTAAGTAATCACCTGATGCGAAAAATAATAATATTAATAGAAAATAATATAAAATAGTAAATTAAATAATAAACTTTAGGATTTTATGAGATTTTGGTGAGTAATCACCGAATAGTAGTAATAGAGGATATTAAATTAATTAGAATGATTAACAATATACTTTTTGTGACTTTTAGTAAGTTTTGGTGAGTATTCACCTAATAGTGGTAATAGTAGTATAGTAGTAAATTGACTAAGAAATATCTAGCGTGGTGGTTGACACCGGGGGATAGATCGAAGTGTCGATCAATGCTCATGTTCTGAGGTTTCTAGCTGATTTTCCCCTCCTCGTGTCGTCCTGTAACGTCACGGGGGCTACACATTATTTTAGCTAGTGTCGGTAACGGAAATTTCGGGTGGTAGTTCGCCAGGCTGATAAATTCGGGACATTTTGCAGTGTCTCAATTCATTCAGATTCATGGCCTCTAGCTTAGAGAAATTAGCTTCATACCTTGATGACAAGACAAACAGATAACGCGACTACACTACTCTGACCCTGACAAATTTAAATTAGCAATACGTAAGGGTGTATTCCCGTATGAGTACATTGATAGTATTGATAGACTTGATGAGAGACATTTACCCGACCAGAAATCATTTTATTCAAAATTGTCAAACTCAACTATTTCTGATGATGATTATGCATTCGCTCAAGTAGTCTGGAATGAATTCGGTATCAATACGCTAGGTGAGTAATCAGACTTGTACTTGAAGACTGATGTACTTCTCTTGGCTGATGTCTTTGAAAATTTTAGACTCAGTTGTTTTAAAATATACAATCTAGATGCCCTACATTTTTATATAGCTTCGAGTTAGAACTCTGCAATGTTAAAGCATACTGATGTGGAACTTGAACTCTTAACTGATCCTGAGATGCTTCTTTTCATTGAAAAGGGTGTTCGCGGTGGGGTATCGATGTGCGCTAATAGACATGCTGAAGCTAACAACCGGTACATGGGTCAAGATTTTGATTCAAACAACCCTGAAATATACCTGATGTACTACGATGTAAATAATTTGTATGGCACAGCGATGAGTATGTCTTTACCCAGGGGTGAATTTGAACGGGTTGAAGATGTTAGTAATGTAACTCAGTTTTTCAATGGTGATGAACGTGTGGGTTACATCTTAGAAGTAGACCTACACTCTCCCCAGAACTTACACGATCTACACAAAAATCTACCTTGATGCCCAGAACATTTTGTACCACCTGGTAGCAAACAACAGAAACTTACAACTACTTTGTACGATAAAACTAACTATGTAATTAACTATAAAAATTTAAAGCAATGTTTAGATTTAGGTTTAGAAATTAAGAAAATACATCGAGTCCTGAAATTTGAGCAATCTGATTGGCTTAAATTATTCATTAATAAAAATAGTGCGTGTCGAATATTAGCTAAAAATGATTTTGATAAAAATTTTTGTAAGCTGATGAACAACACGGTTTTCGGAAAGACGATGGAGAATGTAAGGAAGTACAAAGATGTATATTTGAGAACAAAGTGGCAAGGTCGATACAATGTATCCGATTTAGTATGTAGACCTAACTTCCACAGCCTTACCATTTTCGATGAAGACATGGTTATAGTTTAACTTAAAAAAGCTAGAGTTGTCTTCAACAAGCCAATCTATGTAGGGTTTAGTATATTAGATCTATCTAAAATTTATCTCTATGACTTTCACTATGATTATGTTATGAAAAATTATGAAAAATCCTCTAAATTATTGTACACTGACACAGACAGTCTAATTTTTCACACATCTATTGTTCTTTTACATTTTTTCCAAACCTTCTCGAATTTTCTTCACATACCAAATACACATACACATAGAAAATTCTCACACAGACATTACTTGAACGTAATTTGGCGGCTTTTCTCGAGAGACAGCTTCATCGTGCATCCCGCAACCGAGGCCTGCCACACCCTCCTGACAACCTCACCAGACGATAGGCCACCAAACCCGCAAACCTTACACATACTCATACACAACATATAAAATATACACAAACTCACTTACCTTTCTCTGATCAACGTGGCCCCACGTTGGGCGCCAATTTTGTAACGTAGATTTTTTTCACGCGGTAGATTTTCACGGCAGCCCATAATTCACTACGTTACACTTCGTCCATCTCAGCCATCTCTCGATCCTCCAGGAACCCCGACAGGCGCCAGCCGACTTTTGTTTCACCGGTATCGGCAACCGGGATACGATAACTTAATTTTTATGTCCCCAGAAGTCCAAGAGCAGCCTCGACGGTAACGGAATACCTCAGTGTCGCTCAGTTATGCTGGTTATGGAAAGAGGGTCGTGATTCGGTCTTTCAGAGGAAGTAATTTCTTTACGAAACGGGACTAAACGATATCTAGTGCAATAATCGGTACTCTCGAACTAACACTCAACCTTATTAATCGGTAAAATAAAATAAATCGATATTAAAAATATCGCGGAAGCGGTCTCAAACGAACACGAAACAAAGACAATGGCTCGTGCCATTCGCCTACGGTAATAGCAAGCGTGAGGCACGCCAGATACGATACGAGAGACTCACTCAACTCTCAAACACGATGCTCACTCTACGAGAGCTTGCAACCGACTCTTCTTACGGTACACATCTAACGCTGTCTAGCAGCGACGGCACGTCCGTCCTTCACGAGGATCCACACAAGACTCCTTAATAATTCCTATCCAAAGCCAGACTTCCACACAAAACAATCCTTACTCATTCACTACTCCAACCAGACTGCCTCTCACGGTACCCCCACTACATTCATGTCACCTGCTACATGCGCTCAACTCACTTTCACGCTAATCCCGGACATACAAACTCCAAACTCCACACTCATTCCCTACTCACACAACTATAGTGTCCCAGACCTACCCGTGATTCCGCTCCCCTGGGAGCCTTGACAGTACTCGCGGCTACCCTCGAGCATCCAGCAATCGAGGCCTGTCAACCGCAAGCTACCGCATGAGCCTGCCAAACTCCCGTACTTCGGGGCGACGACATTCCAGTCGCTTCTCTGCGATAATCAACTCGCTCCAAAAGGCTGAACTTGAGTTCAGTCATCGGTAACTGACCGGGAGACACGTTACATCGGTCATTATTCCGCAGTGCAGCTCGACATCCTCAAGACAACTAACTTACACACACTTACTCACGATAGTCCTCAATACTGCGACCTTACCGTACTCACACAACATATACTAACAATATTACTCAAATACATTACTACTGTAACGCTACATAAAATGTAACGTTACAAGTTACATGACCTTGAACAGGCTCAGACCTGTTTAATGGTAGACAGATACCTATACAGATGGCGTATCTTCTCGCATGCCTTTCTCATACGTACAATTTAAATATATTAATCTTTTCAAAATATAAACAACGAAATGCACCTGTGATCTAAGCAACTATAGTTAATGCTGAGATCACAGGTGCATTTTTTAACAAAAATGGCGAGAATCTGATTCCAAATTGAAAATGACGGAAATCAGACTCAAAATGGTAGAAATCAGACTCAGAATGGTGGGAATATGATGGATTTTCGGCTCAAAATGGCGAACTCAAATTCAAAATGGCGGAAATCAGATTGAAAATGGCTGGTTTCAGACTCAGATAGCAGCCACCAGATGGCGGATTTCAGATTCAGATAGCAGATTCATAATTCAAAATGGCGGATAGTTGGATTTTAAAACAGCGGAAAAAGTCACCAGCACCACCTATAAAAACAGCTGATAAAAAACCACGACCGACTGTCGGTAAAACAGAGCAACCATATCGACTGTCAGATATTAGCCACCAGATGGCAGATTCGAAATTCCGGGAAAATGGTGAATAGTAGAATTTAAAATTGGCGGATAGTGATAGTTAAAAAATGTCGGGAAAATGGCAATAGTAAGATTTAAAAATGGCGGAATTCACCACCAGCGCCACTTATGAAAAATCTCAACCAAGTCGATAAAAACCTCAACCATATCCACGAAGTATCGGCAAAACAGATC
>CAJNRD030001049.1:12633-27067 GCA_905319865.3 Cotesia congregata
AAATTTATCCAAAAGATTAAATTATAAAACAGAAAAACTTGTTGACAAAGTTATTCTATGTTATGATTTGAGGTTAGGCTCATGATCTAAAACTATTTGACTTAAAATACTTACTTTTAGAAAAATATTTGAGGTTTAATAGTAGCCAATATTTTATAACATATAATTATACTATTTTTATAATTAATATCACATATTAGCAATATAAAATCTTATAAATGTACACTGTCTCACTTAATCGGGAGAAGCCGAAAAACATATGTCCGTATTACACTATACACCGAGAAAAGTGTCTCATAAACCGGGGCATTCACGTAAATAAGTGTAGGTATTGTGAGACACTCATATTTAAAATATTGTAATAAAAAAAAACGCATAAATGTGTATAGAAATAAAGTCTATTACTCATCAGCTTTCAATTGATATACAATTTAATATAAAAGTAGAAAACACAATGAAATTACACTAATATAAAAAACTAGGTAGCCGTTGTCGTTTTACTATTCTCGGTCGTGGCTTTGAGCACAGATAACAAACCTCGCACTTTAATAAATATTTTTAAAAAACAGTATGGAATCAATTAACAACCAAAGTCGAAAATTGCTTTTGGAATAGATGAAATAATATATTTATTATACTTTTGGTATGCTAGCGGTGTGTTTTTTTTTATAAAATAGTATTTTTATGTAGTGTATCATAAATGGGGACATCGTCTCATAATAGGGACTTTTACCTTACTGCAGTCACGTAAAAATGAGAGACGGTATACTTGAACACACGGCGCTATGTCGTTCAACTTTTGGGTCCTACATTTGAAATTGGGAGGTATACCTGAACAGCTAAATTAAATATAAAAAAATAATTAAAACTATTATTAACAACAGAATATTTTGCAAAATGATCTATATTTTTGATTGGTTAAGTTTTTTTGATGAATTCTCAAATATTTTGGGTTATTTCGCCATTTTTCTATTGTTGTGGTATCATTTTCATTCAAAAATGGATACTAATCGACACTTTCAATGATCCCGTCATTAAATATTAGATAAAATATAATATTTAGCTTTGACTTTAAAAAATATTTCTTGTATCATTAACTAAGACATCAAGTTATCTTAATATACATTAAATATTAATGTTTACTGCCGGAGTTTTTTAATAATATAAGAATTTCCAAACTGTTCAAGTACGAGGGCCATTTTTAAAATTGTTCAAGTACTGGGTACTTTACCTAAAAATATTAATTTTTTTTCAAAATTTGATTTTTTTTAATTTCAATTTTTTTTTGTTTTTTAATTTTTTTCACAACTTTTGTTCTGAGGACTTAAAAAAATTTTTTAGTGTATACTCGGTGTAAACTCCGTGTATATTGTGCGCATATACACCGTGTAAATTCAGTGTAAACTTGGAGTGTATTTGGTGTATACTCAATATGCACTGAGTATACACCAAATAAACCCCTAATTTACACTGACACTAAGTATACACCGAGTTTACACTAAGTTTACATGGTGTTTATGGATCCGCTAGGGATCTAATTCTAATTAATTAATTAATCGTGCTTAAAATTGCTTTAATATTGATTTAATCTGTTTCAGTAATTATTTTGATTTATCCTGCAGTTTTCAGTTTCATTATTCTGTGCTTTTTGGCTTGTTTGAAGCTATTTAAAAATCTTGGCTTCTCAACCGCATGGCTTGCACGTGCTTAACCAAGCTTTAATTAATCTTCTATCGCGTTTTTGCTAATTAGTTGTGATTCTAGCCTCGTACAAATAATAAATAAACTTAACTGTGATAAATATTTATGTGAAATTGAAGTTGATGATATAAATAATTATTAAAAAACATAATTAATAACAACAAAGTTGTTTAAATAATTTGAACACCAGAAACTATCCAAGTCCCAGCATTTTAATCGTTTTCAGCATCAAACTTTCGAATAGGGTAAAACCAATAACTTCCCTATTTTTGAAAATTTTCAATTTGCTTAGCGGGAAGTTAAAAAAGAAATCACGGAATACTAAGTGAGAACATTGGCAATATTCCATGGATATCCTCATAATACACTGACAGAATCTTGTGTCGCACTGCACACAATATACTTCGCATTTTCTCCACTAAAACTGTTTTGTCGAAAACTATCCAATGCGGATTATTCCCGTAATTGTTTTAAATTATATGATAAAGTTGGGATTAGGAAATTAAATAATAATACTTGGAATTTTTGGGGAACAATTTAGAAGAATTTATTGGTCCCCAAAGGAGGAAAACCCAGCTAGGCTGGGAAAAAACCTCCTTGATGAAAATTATACAAGTAAGTTGTATGTGTGTAAGTGTGTGTGTATAAATTACGTTGCAATAACGCAATAGGGGTGAGCTCAGCCGCCGTATAAAGAAAATTATCGATAATTTGAATTTGTACTGTCCCAAGGCGGGAGCTAGTAATATCTAATTAATTAGATGAACTGTCTCAAGGCGAGAGCTAATAATGTTCAATTAATTAGATGAATTGTCTCAAGGTGAGAGCTACTAATGTTTAATTAGTTAAATAAATTGTCTCAAGGTGAGAGCTGATAATATTCAATTGATAACAGAATGTTAGTCAATTGAGTTTGATGTTTTCGTGTAGAAATTAGTCAAATGATTTGAAGTTGGAATTTAATTATTTATAAGTTAAATTAAATAAGATCGTAATTAAATGTTAATAATTAAATAAAAACAATTTAATAATAATACATTACCGATATAATTTTTGAAATATTTAAAGTCAAATTTTATGTTTGCAACTCGTTTATCCTCAGCCATTTATTCGAATAAAGATTTGACAACATCGCGTCAACAGCTGAGAAAAAATAAAAGGATAGAAATATAGTTACAGAGAGAGAAATGTTTAACTCACATACTCATCCACGTCTCTGTTATAGGTATAATCAAGTGCGCTATTGCCAAATCTGTTTATTTATTTCGGCAATTAATAAATACCAAAGTCATTTTATTACTCTACTTTATTAAATAAGTAAAAATCATCAATTGTTAAATTGTTTAAATTATTTTAAATTAAAATAAAGAATTTTGACGAATATTGGGAAGACTAAAATTAAAAAAAAGTTTTAACATTATTTTGACTCATTAGTTACGCTCGAACTTCCTTAATTAAATAAATTGATAATTCGTGATTAAAGTGGATTGACTCGCATACCAAAATTATAGATAGATAAATGATTATTTTTTTCAAGCAATCTTTATGTTTTGTTGAAAACTATCCAATGCGGATAATTCCCGTAATTGTTTTTTAAAAATATGATGAAGTTGGGATTAGGAAGTTAAATAAAAATGCTTGGATTTTTTGGGGAACAGTTTAGATGGTTTATTTGTCCCCAAAGGAGGAAAACCCAGCTAGGCTGGGAAAAAACTTCCTTGATGAAATTATACAAGTAAATTGTATGTGTGTAAGTGTGTGTGTGTGTATAAATTACGTTGCAATAACGCAATAAGGGTGAGCTTAGCCGCCTTAGATAGAAAATTATCGATAATTTGAATTAGATACGTCCCAAGGTGGGAGCTGGTAATATCTAATTAATTTGAACTGTCTCAGAGTGAGAGCTATTAATGTTCAATTGTCTCTCGGTGAGAGCTAATAATATTCGATTGATAACAGAATGTTAGTCAATTGAGTTTGATGTTTTTCATGTAGAAATTAGTGTTTTGTCGGAAACTATCCAATGCGGATAATTCCCGTAATTGTTTTTAAATTATACGATAAAGTTGGGCTTAGGAAATTAAATAATAATACTTGGGTTTTTTGGGGAACAATTTAGAAGAATTTATTTGTCCCCAAAGGAGGAAAACCCAGCTAGGCTGGGAAAAAACTTCCTTGATGAAATTATACAAGTAAATTGTGTGTGTGTAAGTGTGAATGTTTAAAATTACGTTGCAATAACGCAATAGGGGTGAGCTCAGCCGCCTTAGATAGAAAATTATCGATAATTTGAATTAGATAAGTCCCAAGGTGGGAGCTGGTAATATCTAATTAATTTGAACTGTCTCAGAGTGAGAGCTATTAATGTTCACTTGTCTCTAGGTGAGAGCTAATAATATTTGATTGATAACAGAATGTTAGTCAATTGAGTTTGATGTTTTTCGTGTAGAAATTAGTCAAATGGTTTGAAGTTGGAATTTAATTATTTATAAGTTAATTTAAATAAGATCGTAATTAAATGTTCATAATTAATTCAATGTAATTAATGGTTAATATCACGCGTCGATTATGGATTGTCTAAAGCCGCGTGGCTGATGCAATCTTTTGTCACGGTGGCGCGTAATGGCCGCGTGGCGTCACTAAATAAATTTATTTGATTTTATTTATGTTAATTCACTGATTTATTAAACTGATTTAAATGAATTGAGAATTTAGAGTATAATTGAGTCTACTATAATTATTTATATTTAATGAATGATTTAAATATTTGAATGAATGTGAGATGCAAGTAAGAATTGTCAGAATTGATTAGCACAGAGTAGTCGTACTAGTACAGAAGTCCAAGCACAGCTGTTGCATCAGACCACGCGAGCCGGCTTCTCTACCGCTAACCAAGGCGCGCATGCGCGACGGCCATAGCGTGATACGATTATTCCCGAGTTTATACGAAACTCGGGAATCCGAGTTTTAACGATTAAGCCCGAAGGCGTAATTCTTCTTATAAGTATTTGACTAGATCTCTTTTCTAGCGGTTAAACAAAAACACCGCGTAAACTCCGTCGGTATCCTGAGTAAGCTCTATGAAGGAATATACTCCGCAGCAACGGAGTATATTCCTTCATCGAAATTTTTACCAGGTAGTCAAAACCACCACAGCAGTTCAAATATTTTAATAAAAGTGTTTGACTAAATACAAATTTCGCTTTTGAGCCCTTAGAGCTCAAAAGCTATATTTTTGTCTTAGAACTTGGAGAGCTCAAAAATAGCTGCACCGCCATGTTTTTTGAGCTCAAAGAGCAAAGTAATACACAGTCATGTAAATTATCACATAATATTTTTCTCATCATCATACACAGTCATGGATGATTGAATGTAACTTTGCATCAATCTTTTCTAAATAACGCTTGGTTAGGGTTAAAGTTAAAATACACTTATAAGATTGCACACAATAATTTTGTTTCTCATTCTGACATGACAATTTTAAAGACGTTGCCATGTTTAATATCACTCATTCTCGTCAAGAGAATTAAAAATAAATAATAATCTTGATCCTTAATTTAATTTTGAATATTAGGTGGAACTTGTGATCGAATATAAAGTTGGTGGTCCAGCTGTTATGAGGTCTGGTATTTTTACAGTCCGACTAATTCGGCCTGTAGGTGGTCAATCGGAATTAGGAATCACAATAAACGAAGATTTAATTATTTCTGAAGTTAAACGTGCATCTTTGGCATACAGAACTGGAAGCTTAATACCTGGAGATCAACTTTTAGCAATCAATGGTCAAATATTGTGTTTGTCTGATTACCGAAAAATTACTCACATAATCAAACACCTAAAAAATTCAACAGTGGCTCTAACAGTAAAAAGGCCAACAATAGGAACAACTACACGGTATTGAAATATTTAAATAGAAAAATATTATGAGTTAGATGAATGTTTATTAACTTCTTATTGGTTTTGATCAGTTTAAATAAGGAAAAAATTAGGATGACGGTTGACCCTAAAGGCCATCCCTGCAACTTCCCGCTCATTTTGTACTTAAACGCTTCAACTACACATTACGTTTTTGAGCTCTTCGAGATCATTAGACCTTGGTAAAATGGTTCAAACGACATTTTTATATGGCAACTATGGAGTAAAACCTTGTAAAAAGTTCATAAATGTATAGTTATTTGACAGTCAAAGCACTTTTGTTACACAGTAAAATAGGAGTGAATCCAAAGTCGTTTTACTGTCGTTTCACCGTCGTTTTGCTGTCGTTTCATCGTCGTGTCACTGTCGATTTACCGTCGTTTCACGTTCCTTCCTTTGTCAAATAACGCTCCTTTGACCGTCTTTGAATAACTTACTCATAAAAAATCCCATTTGAAAATGCTAAAATTAAATTTCAGCTCACACCGGGATTCGAACTCACGCCTCACCAGTCCCAAGCAAGCATGACAAGCGGTGTACCGCTTAGCCATGGGACTGTCTACTAAATGGTAGCGAGTTTGAATGAATATTTTTAGACAGGGGCAGGTAGTTTTTAATTAAAAGTTGATGAAATTTTTTTTTTTATATTTATAGCATGATAATTAAGGACGATTTTCATTGTATCTTGAAATATCCTGATTCTGTAAAAAAACATAATTAAAATTTTTTGTTTCATAAGCTTTCCGTCATTTGTGTTTGTCATATACATATTGATGTAATTATTAAATTTATTAACTGTCGAATAGTGTTAAAAAATAAATATTTTTTAATCGAGCGAAAAAATATTAATTTGTAAATGAAATGTTTTAAAGCGTTTATTTTGAAAATTTTTTTATTCTGAAAATTAACTACAAATAACTAAATGGAATGATTAATATCAATAGAGTTCAGCACTCTACACTGTTTATTAAATAATAATTGAACAGCATTTACATCATTTGTCCGGAAGAAAACGAACGAGTATATACGGTGAAAAGAAGGTGATTTTACCGTGAGTTGACGGTCGAACGATCGTCGAACCGTAGTAGGTCCACAGTGATATCACTATGAGTTTATGAGGTGTTCACTTTGAAAAAATCATTTTTCCGCAGTAGAAGCATGCCATACTGACAACATAAATGCTAAGGTTCCACGAATTACGAACGGTCTTTTCATCATAGAACTGCTGATAAGTCAACATTTATTTACCATCTGTAGTTAGTGACGCAACAGAACGAATATACTGTTTTTCGACAGTGATTTCACCCTACTACAACCCTAACTAGATAGTGAAATAGCCGTCACGTGAAACGACCGTGAATCGACCATCTTTTCACTATGGAGTCACCGCGGATTTACCGTAAGCATGAAACCGCCAGGGAAATGATAAAATTCGAATTCTTTTCAATAATTTCAATTCTTTTGTTTGTCTATATAGATATAAAGTTTGCATGGAGTGACCGCTTTTCAATTCTTTACAATCAGTATTTTTAACCAGAGACTGTTATATTTACTTGTACCAAATTTATATTTTAGTTGTCATAAAGAAATATTTGAAAAAACGACTCAATTGAAAACGACTCAACGAAACAACCGAAAAAATGCTGAAAAATGCGGAAAAAATACCGCATTATTACTGTATACCTACGACATTTTTTCGGCATTTACAAAACCGCTAAGGAAATAAATTGATTTATTTGAGACAAATAATTCTTTTTTTCTGTGTGATTTTTCATATTGTAATATTGAAAAAAAAATTTCTTTTTATAAAGTTGAAACACCAATAAACATGTGTAATGTATTATTTTATTAATTTCTATTATTATCCCTTCCAAAAACGGTTTTTTTAACTTCCCGCTAAGAAAATCGAAGATTTTCAAAAATCGGGAAGTTATTGTTTTTACCCCGTTTTACGAAAATCGAGTTTTCATCGAATCTCGACATTTTGAGGTCCTAGGAAGCTTCCCTGACCATTCCCGCGATGGTGTCTGTATGTCTGTATGTTTTTTTTTTTTTGTTAATTAAGGGGGGGGGAATCCTTTTTACGGATTCTAGGCATAGCTGTTGGGCCTGGATATGTGGCGACTCGACGCAGCGTCATACTAAAACTCGACGCTAACGCCCCTACCCACTAAACCCTAGACCCCTTTCCTCTTCCCTCTAATCCCTCATGGAAACCGCCGTTAGGCATTACTTCGTGGGGGGAGGATATAGCGACTGCTCTTCCTTCTGGTAGCTAAGGTGTTATTTTACCTTTCTTCTAGTTGTTGTCATTTGCTCTTTTTCTTTCGATGGAACGCAAGTCTATGAGGACTTCTGTTGCAAACGTGTTTGTGGCGTTCCAGGCAGCCTTCGATGACAGCATTGCTTCTACTATTGTCTCTGGTTGGATTTTCTTCTTCAGGATCATCTCCAACTCATCTTGCTGTGGGTAAAATCGTGGATACTCAAAGAAAACGTGCTCCGCGTCTTCATTGATTCCTGAGCAGGACGGGCACTCCGGTGAATCATCATGCTTGAAGCGGTGAAGATACGTCCGAAAACATCCATGTCCTGACAACATCTGCGTCAGATAGTGATTGACCTCGCCATGACTCCGGTTTAGCCAAACGTCGATCTTCGGTATGAGACGGTGTGTCCATCTTCCTGTTGTCGCCGCGTCCCACTGCGATCGCCATCGTGCGATGCTGTTCTGCCGTTCTTCAGCTCTGAGTTCCTCGGCACTTAGTGTGGTTGAACTCTTTCGTTGGTAAAGGTTCCGTCTTTCCTCAGCTAGAACTCTGAGCGGCAAAGTTCCGGAAATGACACACACTGCTACTTCTGAGATCGTGTGGAATGCACTGGCTAGTCTTACAACGATCAGTCGATATACTGGTCCAGCTTTTCTCCATGATTCTTGCAACTCCAGCGCGTCTGCCCAAACAGATATTCCATATGTGAGCACCGATGTGACAACTGATGATAGTAATAGTCTCCTGCTCTGCGTTGGGCCTCCAACGTTCGGCATCAGTCGTGCAAGACTAGCCCTCACTACTGACGCTTTGGCACTGACGTGTTCCACTTGCTGTTTAAAGTTGAGTCGGGCATCAAGCATCACACCCAAATATCGGATATAAGGTTGTGATGTGATTTCTTGTTCGCCGACGTTCAACTTCATGGTCTCTAACACTTTTCTGTTGGATATAAGCACTGCCTCAGTTTTGTGTGTAGCCAGATGCAGGTTTACTGTATTCATCCACCGATGGACTCGCTCGAAGGTGATGTCGAACATGTTGTTAATCTCGTCAAGATAAATAGCGACGATGACTATGGCTACATCGTCTGCATACACTACGAGTTTTACACTTCTTGGCAATTTCAATCTCAATAGGCCATCGTACATGATATTCCACAGCAGTGGACCAAGTACAGAGCCCTAGGGTACACCTTCGGTAATATCGTACTCTTTTGGACCATTCTTCGTGTCGTGTTTAAGAACTCTATCGGTGAAATAGCTGGCCACTATTCTACACAAGTATTCTGGAACGTTTTTCTCTCGAAGAGCTTGCATGATGCAGTTCCAGTTGGCGGAATTGAAAGCGTTTTTAATGTCTAATAACGCCACCAGGCAATACTTCTTTGTGCCACCCTTCCATCTGGTTCCGCGATCGCTTCTTTACCCGTGCTAACAACCAGATTGATCGCGTCCAGGGTTGATCGTCCTTTTCGGAATCCATACTGGTTGTCTGCCAGGAGTGGGTCGACTACTGCATTTATTCGTTGATATATTATGCGCTCAAATATCTTACCCGCCGTATCTAGCATGCAAAGTGGTCGGTAAGATAACGGTTCTTCTGGTGGTTTCTTCCCTTTAGGTAACAGTACCAATCGTTGCTGTTTCCACTTACGAGGAAAAGTCCCCTCCTTGAGGCATGCATCATAAGCGTCTAGGAATAATGTTGGAGCTGCCTTTATGATGGTTTTCAAGGCTAAATTAGGGATTCCGTCCAATCCCGGCGCTTTATTATTCCCTACACGGTTACAAGCCTCCAGCAGTTCTTCTTCAGTGACAGGTGGGATGTCGTCCAGTTCGCCTGGCGCCAACTGGTAATCGAAGTTGCGTTTTTGTGGAAACAGTGCAGTGACGATTTTCTGAAGAAGTTGAGGACACGTAGGTGATGGCATTTGTTGTTTTTTCAGGTGGGTCATAACCACCCTATAAGGCCTACCCCACACGTCTTTATCCACCTCGTATATAAGCTCTTTTCAGCATCTTCTTTTGCTCTCTTTGATGGCTTTATTCAGTCCACGACGCACCTTTTTGTATTCTGCGATCAGCTCCACTGAGTTGGGCCGTTGATAGCCGCGCTGAGAGATTCTTCTTTTCTTATGACACTCCCTACGGAGGACGCTGATGTGGTCATTCCACCAATGCACTGAAGGTCTCGAATTTATGCCATGTTTACGAGGCATACTGGCATCACAAGCATGTGTTACTCTCCTCATCAGGTCCTTAGTCCGTTCTTCTTCACATCCAGTGTCGATCGGATCACCATCGAGGGCTATTAGCAATGCTTCTGGATCAAAAGATTTCACCTTCCAACCAACGATGTTAGACTGCTTGATTGGTCTCTTGAGGTTCTGTTCGCATGATATTTCCCAGAATATCGCATGATGGTCGCTGGCAGTGTAGATGTCCAACATCTTTCAGTTGTACTCAGTTGGGTACTCAGGTGTTTATATGGCTCTGCTATCAGTACCAAGTCAAGTTCTAATTCTCGCACGGATTGCATAAGCAGGTCATGTGCTGCTTCACAATGGTTGAGATTGAGCTGCAGTATCCTAATGCTTGTTTGTTCGTCAACTTCTGGAGCGCCTTTTGAAATACCAGGCATCTGTGGGTGCCGGCATGGTGAGCCACGTCCTTTGCTCCTTGCTGCTCAGCACATATTGCACACTTAGCAGAATTTTTACAGTCAGCAATACGGTGCCCTTCTTGTCCACATCTGATGCAGAGTTTAGACCGGTCTACTTGGCTTTTACATTGGGGCCCAACATGTCCAAAGTGTCAGCATTTGAAGCATTGGATTGGTCTCCTGGTGGCTCTAATTCGACAGTTGGCCCAACCGATCCGGATTTTACCGCTTCCTTCCAGTATTTCCACGCTGCAGTTGCCGATAGTGTCACAACAGCGGTCTGAGTACCTCTGTAAGCCTTACGAATCTTAATTGCCTCTGGTGGTATCTCGCAAAGCTCTCCGGTTACCGTTTGCAAGGCAGCTTGAATGTCTTCCTTTGTTGTGGTGCCATCCAGGTCTCGGATCTCGATGTCTTCCTGTGGCCCTTTGCAAATTACTTTGGCATCTTCTCTGAGGATGCCCGCAATAGTCTTCTGTAAGGCTTGGCCTTTGTCGGTGCTCTTCCTCGACAGCGTAATCAGCATGTTTCCGGTCCTGGTTTTGTGGATCTTATCCACCGTAGTCCGGACCTATTCATCAGGGACGTCCGTCTTTAGTCGGCGCAAAATCTCAGCGTACTTTGCCGTCTCAGCTGGGCAGATGATCAGTGCGTCCGGCCTGATCCATTTGCGCGATTTTTTCAGCTTAGGCTCCGGTCGGGGCTCATTCGGCGGTTGCTTCTAGAGCTTTTCTTTTGCTTGCTCTCTCTTCGACTTCTTTGACTGGACTTTTTGCCACTCATTCTCCTCCTTTTTTCCGACGTTCTGTGTTACCACGTTTTTCGGAGGACTTGGTTTAAGGTCCTTCTTCTTCTTAGTACGGCTGGTGATTGAGTCTAGGAAATTTCGCTCCTTCCTTTTCCCAAACCTGATATCAGTTCCAGTTTCATCTCTGTCTTCGACGACTGACTTGACGTCAGCCTCGCCACCTGTGTCCATCTCTTCGGCAAACGTGTCGGCTTTTGCAGGTGAAACCGCTGTCGCACTCGTCTTCTTCACGACATTACCGTGTTGCTGTTGGATCTCCTGCAATTTTTTGTCCAGTTTTTTGAACCTCCTCAGGGCACTGCAGATGTTCGTCGACTTCGATTTAATCTCCTTGTAGACATTTTGCTTAGTTTGGAGAAAGTCCTGCAGTCCACTGACTAGCTTCTCCAGATGTACCAAAGCATCTGTCCTCTTCATCTTTGCACTAAGTAGCAGTGCGTCTTGCTGGGCATGAGGCCCGTTTCCACTCTTGTTTGTTACCTGTGAATTACTCATACTTTTTGATTTAACAGCGCATCGTACGGAGTGGAGCGGGTTGTCATAACTAGGAACGGGTGTACCCTCGGAGATATCACTCCTACCCCAGTTCTCTGAGGCCTAGCCGACACTTAGCCAGTCCCAGAATACACGGACGGACTAGACTCGCTCGGGGCGGTGAAGATTCCGATCTCTAACACTCACTGCGTACTTCCTGATCAAGGCCCGAAGTGACTGGCTCCTGATTCACTGCTGCAACTTACACCTCGGCAGAGCAAGCTCACATCAGCCGTGGCCTGCATCGTCGGAAACTACGAAACAGATTCCGGACACTCCCAGTGAGTTACAGCAGGGACCGATCGTCTTGTTAGGTCAGTTAGTGTGACCAACCCATTAAAGGGGAGTTTTGTCCACGGGAGCTTATTTTGTTTGGTTATTTTGCTTGGCTCCTACCCGCTGTACCTCATCAACTCAGAGATTGAGTGTCATCCAAGGACAGCGAGCATCCTCCCATCCGCTCGGGGAGACGCGTCCAGTAGCAGTTTCTCTTCAGCCCCGAATGTATGTCTGTGTGTGTGTGTATGCGTGTGTGTGTGTGTGTGTGTGTGTGTGTGTGTGTGTGTGTGTGTGTGTGTATGTGTGTGTGTTTGTGTGTGTGTGTGTATGTAAACCTCTTATAACTTTTGAACGGCTTGACCGATTTGATCGCGGTTGGTGCCATTCGAAAAAGCTTCACTAAACGTAGATTTTGTAGATGGGACATACCATACCAAATCGGCCACTTTTTTAGGTTGACCTCTCCAATTTTTTTGAAAATTTTATATGTTTTTAATACCATCAAAGAACACCTTCATGAATTTTTTCAAATTTTTTTGACCACGCGTTTTTGAGATATTGATTTTTTCCAAAATTCAAATTTTTTTTTGAAAGAGCTATAACCGCGAAAAATACAGCTATCGAAGTCCTGTTTTTTTCAAAATTTTTGTTTTTTAATGTTCTTTCAAGAAAAAAATACTTCTTTGATCTCCTCTGATTTATTCCTATTTTTTTTTAAGTTTCAAGCCAAAAAAACATTTTTTCGAAATGTATGCCCCCTTCGATTTTTTTGAAAAAATTCTCAAAAAAACTTGGATAAATATAGAAAGTTTTTAGACCAATCCGATCGAGGACAGACGTTTCGTTCTATTTTTTTTCTTAATTCAAAAAAAATTTTTTTTTTAAATTGCATGTATTTACTTTGACACTCTCATGCATGTGCTCGGATAATTATTTTTTTGTACTGGAGAAACAATTTAATCAATATTTTCATAAATTTAGCATTAATTTATTAATTTAATGAATTGGAGTTTATTCGTAACATCAAAATAATTAGCGTCTTTCAAATTCATCATGGACGTATTAAGCGCCATCTTTTGACCACGAGATTGACTAGATTTCTCTCTTATGTAAGTACAATTTTTATGTTGGCTGCATCGGCTTTTATCACAGTATTGCACGCCTCATAGCGCGAAGCGAGTGAAGCTGTGCTTTACACTCGAGTCGTCAAGTTCAAACTCTTTTTTCTTGTCATATGCGCACACAGTCTAAAAAATCTAGCTTGATTGAGTGGCGCTATAGTTTTCACGTGACAAATACGAAAAATTCGTTTGTCTTTGTACGATTGTATCGTAGTAAATTTTAATAAAAAAAAAAATGCGTAAACTAGGCTACTCATATGAAATATGGATCCAGTTCATCTCATTCTTAAACTAATAAAAGAGGTCCGGTCTTGAAATATCAATTCGTTCGGGAGTGATCGTTGGAACATCCAAAATGGGGTGACATCAGGACGTCCACATAAAATTTTTTTCAAAACGTTATTTTTTTCAAAATAGCTGCATGAAATGATTTTAAAAAGTAGAAAATGGTTCAATTTAAGTGTTTTCTCGGTGTATATCTACTTATATTATTGGATAAGTGTAATATGGTTGTGATAGAGGCATTTAAAAATCACAAAATTGCTTGACCTTGACGACTCGAGTATAAAGCACAACCTTACTTGCTTCGCGCTATGAGGCGTGCAATACCGTGATAAAAGCCAATGCAACCAACACAAAAATTGTACTTACATAAGGAAGAATAAACTCCAATTCATTAAATTAATAAATTAATGCTAAATTTATGAAAATATTGATTAAATTGTTTCTCTGGTACAAAAAAATAATTATCCGAGCACATGCATGAAAGTGTCAAAGTAAATACATGCAATTTCAAAAAAAAAATTTTTTTGAATTAAGAAAAAAAATAGAACGAAACGTCTGTCCTCGATCGGATTGGTCTAAAAACTTTCTATATTAGTCTAAGTTTTTTTGAGAATTTTTTTAAAAAAATTGAAGGGGGCATACATTTCGAAAAAATGTTTTTTTGGCTTAAAACTTAAAAAAAAATGTGGAAAACGGTTGACCCTAAGGGCCATCCCTGCAACTTCCCGCCAATTCTGTACCTAAGCGCTTAATTCAACATATTACAATGTTTTTGAGCTCTTCGAGCTCAAAAATATGTTTTTTTTATTTTTGAGCTCTCCGAATCCAAACACTAGCTGTTCTATGCTTTTAAGTTC
>CAJNRD030001050.1:10216-26424 GCA_905319865.3 Cotesia congregata
ACGCTTCAGACATGAACAGGCATGAATAGGCTTGATCAGGTCTGATCAGGCCTGAGCGTATTTAACGGTTCAGACATGAACAGGCATGAACAGACATGAGCAGGCATGAGCAGGCATGAACAGGCTTGATCAGGTCTGATCAGGTCTGAGCGTATTTAACGGTTCAGACATGAACAGGCATGAACAGGTCTGATCAGGTTTGAGCGTATCTAACGGTTCAGACATTAACAGGCATGAACAGACATGAGCAGGCATGAGCAGGCATGAACAGGCTTGATCAGGTCTGATCAGGTCTGAGCGTATTTAACGGTTCAGACATGAACAGGCATGAACAGGTCTGATCAGGTTTGAGCGTATCTAACGGTTCAGACATTAACAGGCATGAACAGACATGAGCAGGCATGAGCAGGCATGAACAGGCTTGATCAGGTCTGATCAGGTCTGAGCGTATTTAACGGTTCAGACATGAACAGGCATGAACAGGTCTGATCAGGTTTGAGCGTATCTAACGGTTCAGACATTAACAGGCATGAACAGACATGAGCAGGCATGAGCAGGCATGAACAGGCTTGATCAGGTCTGATCAGGTCTGAGCGTATTTAACGGTTCAGACATGAACAGGCATGAACAGGTCTGATCAGGTTTGAGCGTATCTAACGGTTCAGACATTAACAGGCATGAACAGACATGAGCAGGTATGAACAGGCTTGATCAGGTCTGATCAGGTCTGAGCGTATTTAACGGTTCAGACATGAACAGGCATGAACAGACTTGATCAGATCTGATCAGGTCTGAGGGTATTTAATGCTTCAGACATGAACAGGCATGAATAGGCTTGATCAGGTCTGATCAGGCCTGAGCGTATTTAACGGTTCAGACATGAACAGGCATGAACAGGTCTGATCAGGTTTGAGCGTATCTAACGGTTCAGACATTAACAGGCATGAACAGACATGAGCAGGTATGAACAGGCTTGATCAGGTCTGATCAGGTCTGAGCGTATTTAACACTTCAGACATGAACAGGCATGGACAGGTCTGATCAGGTCTGAGCATATTTAATGGTTCAGACATGAACAGGCATGGACAGGTCTGATCAGATCTGATCAGTTCTGATCAGGTCTGAGCGTATTCAATGCTTCAGACATGAACAGGCATGAATAGACATGAGCAGGCATGAACAGGCTTGATCAGGACTGATCAGGTCTGAGCGTATTTAATACTTCAGACATGAACAGACATGACCAAGCATGGACAGGTCTGATCAGGTCTAAGCATATTTAACGGTTCAGACATGAACAGGCATGGACAGGTCTGATCAGGCCTAATTTCAGGCCTGATCATACATGAACAGGCCTGATCAGGTCAAATTTCAGGCCTGATCAGATATGAACAGGTCTGATCAGTCCTGATCATTTTTTCCCGGGTATACACTTTTACTCATGACTATTTTCGAATATTGTACTCATTTTTTAATAATATTTAAAAATTTATATGCTCACCATAAATGAAACCTTTTTTCAAACAAATTGATAGTTTTTGTTTAGTGTTAGTTTAGTTTTTATGGAAGTATTACGTAAAGTTTTTGAGTTATAATTAAGTATAATAGAAAATTTTATTCTTTTCTCCTATAGTGCAATGTATAACCTCTAAAAAAATTCTAACTTTAAAATTAAATATTTCCAAAACTGTATGATGCAATAATCTCATTTGTTATGTAATGAAATTTTTCTTTACATATTTATTAATTATAAAAAATCGAGTATGATTTTATTTAAATTTTAACGATTGTAAAAGATAATTCTAGTGCGGTCATTAAGTGTCTCGTTCGATTTTTGCAAAAGGCCCAGGGAAATTTCGGTAATTAGTCTGGAGCCCAGGTATATTAAAGAGATTAAATAGATGAATGGGAGTTTTGTTATTCGTAAGCAAACTCACTTATATTTAAAATAAGAAATACTTAAAGATAAAGAACATTAGATAAAAAGATTTATTTTAAACCAAAAGATTTTAGAATAATTTAATGACAAAAATTTAGTGTTGAGAAAAATATCGAAATAAATTTTAATATTGCAATTTCCGAAATAATTTTTAGACAACAAAAATTAAATACGAAATGAGAAACAAATAAAAAAAATATAACTTGAAAGTTAAATAATTTAAAATAAACAAATTTTAAACAATTGAATTCTAAAATAATACAACAAATTTATAAAGCGATAAAACAGAAATATTTCTACAAATAAATAATTAAATTCAAGGAAAAGTAAGAAATGTTAGATTCGAGTACATATTTATTCATATGATTTTAATAAATAAATTAATGTAGACAGTACAAATGTATGTCTTTGTCTATGCGTAAATGCGCTTACGTATACACAAACACATAGATGAATAATAGAAAATAAGAGTAAGTGAAAAAGTATGTTGCACTCAGACCCAAGTAGAGGGACTCATGCAACATTTTTAGACAAATTTAAGAGAGAGGGTAAGGGCCCGAGAAAATAGACAAATAATTGGACATTTGTTTCCCCCAATGAGTGGAAATTAGTAACGCCCTAAAATTCGACACCTTGCAATTGTCACCAAAAAATCTCTCTCGTTGTCCTGACGTCCTAGTGTTAACATCGTACATAGTTTAAATAAGTTTCAATAGACCACGAATAAATCTATTGTATAAAAAGTAAAACATTTGTAAAGGTAAAGTAAAATCGTAAAGTGAAACCAACTAAAATAAATTAAATCAACAAGGTTCATCAATTTTTTATCAGGTATATTTTGAATTATTAATATTTGTGAATTATTAATATTAATATTTGTGAATTTGGTAATATTGTAAAATCGTTATATGAAAGAAAAGTTAACTTCTATCACTGTGTAATAATTGTAACTATTGTAAATTAACTAATGATATTAATTTTGGATTTAAACAATATATGTATTAAAATTATTCAACTACATCAATTTATTCAAACAAACCTATCTTTCTCAATAAATTAAAACTCGGAAGTTCCCGGTCTGTTAGCCTAACACGCTAGGACCAAATACTTAAACACATTAAATATTTTAAATGTGTTCAGTGAACAGGCCCACTCAGTGAGCAATACGTCACTGTGGGCTCCCCAAATTTACAACACGCACCTGACAAGCCATCGTTCCCGCTATTTCTCACCCGCATGCGTAAACCGCCTGACTGATCACGCCACAGGTATCGAATTTTACCATTAGCTATCGATGTCGACATCAATAGAACGAATTTATTGATTGGCTATCGCTCTCGATAGACATGCGCAGTAGCCTTCTTCTCCAAAACGAGGAAGAAGACGAATTATTATTATTCTCTTTCGCATCCATCTTCCCGTTTGTCAAGTCGCATTTTCGCATATATAATTTTCGCGTTGCTAATTAACCGCTGTTCGCTATTTCTTATAGTTTAATTCGCTTTAATTGATTGCATTTAATTTATTTAGTCTATTTTAGATAACTTACAATTATTTGTGCAACAATTACCGCTTTTTTCAGTGCCGACAGTTTATTCAACCACGTGCTAACCGGCTTCGCTTTTGCTAACCACGCTGTGTATTACATATCCGCTTTTATTTAACCAATCCGCTATTGAACTAGTTAAATATTTAGTGTATTTATTGTTAATAAATATCTAGTGTTATTTTTGTTAATAATTTTTGTATTTTAATTGAGATAACCAGACCGAAACCTGATCCTTAGTTTTTCCGCTCTTTCAGCATTTTACATTTGGTCCCTCGAGCCGGATCAGGCTGGCTCTATCTCAATTAATTTAGTTAATTATTTCGCTAAAAATCTGTGTTGTGTTAAGTGAACTTTATTACCGCTAGGAAGGGTCGAGTGTCAGGAGCATCGCGGAGCACATCGGGTGCTGCTCCTGGTAGTCATTCGTACACCGGTACGCTGAACTTTCGTTTATTTAGACTGAAAACTCGACTTCGGGCCTAAATTAACCTCGCTATGGAGAATTACGCAAGATAGTTGCAAAATGCAACTTGTGCTTCAACTTTCGTGTTCCGCACCTCGCCGAAGATTTCAAGACCGCTCAAGATTGCCGAAAATGTGGTCAACGTCACCACATGTGCATCCATTTTGGATGTACCAACGACATCAGCTTCGCCGCAGGCTACATCTTCCGCACAGGCAACTAATCGTTCCTTTTAGACCGTTTACAACTTGAAATTAACCGTTGATTATTTCAGATTCACTTTCCGCTCAAGTTTTACTAGCTACCGCATTGGTCCAGGTCCGCCCGCATCATGGCAATCTAATCACCGCCAGAGTTTTGATTGATCAAGGCTCAGAGCTCTCATTTATGAGACAGACGCTCTTCAAGAAGCTTGGACAACCGCTACAGCGTGACATGGTCATGCTCAAGGGCATTGGCAATGTCTCCGCAGGAAGCTCACTAGGTGTGAGCACAATTGAGCTTCGCTCGCTGTATACGACCGCATCAATGCATGTCAGCATGCATATTCTACCAACACTGACGGTAGATCTTCCATCGTTCGTGATCGCTGATCCGAAATGGCCGCATCTGGAGAATCTCCAACTAGCTGATCCGCATTATCTACAGCCGCGTCCTGTAGACATTATTCTAGGTGCATCACCAGCCGCACAGATCATGAACGCAGAGATTCAACGAGGACCTCGCAATGCTCCTATTGCACAATCCACCACGCTTGGTTGGATTGTCTATGGAGTTGTCACCGCTAAAACCGCTTCAACATCACACGCAGCATTACATGCGTCACTTGATACAGAATTACAAGACGCTATCGCTAAGTTTTGGGAGCAGGAAGAAGTTCCATCAGGAAATTCATCGCTCAACGACGCTGAGGAAGACGAATGTGAAGTTCACTTTCGTCAAACGCATTATCGACAGTCTGATGGACGCTATGTAGTCAGATTACCGCTTAAAGCTCCGGAGAGTCAACTTGGCGACTCTATCAACGCAGCTATGGGGTCACTACGCAGATTAATAACTCGCTTGTCGCGAGAAAGGGAATATTCTGACATGTATCGTGCATTCATGGCAGAATATATTCAACTAGGACACATGGTACGAGCTCCAATCAATGACTTGCCCGCAAACACTTACTTCTTGCCTCACCATGGGGTATTGAAGCTTGACAGCACCACTACGAAACTCCGCACAGTGTTTAATGGTTCCTGTGCAACATCGACAGGAATTTCATTGAATGATATTCTCCACGCAGGACCCAAAACGCAAATTGACATTTTTGACGTGATATTGAGAATCCGCTGCAACAAGATTTTATTCGCTACTGACATCACGAAGATGTTCAGACAGATTGAGGTCGACTCGCTTGATTGGCCGCTTCAGTGCATCCTCTGGATAGATGAGAATGACTTAATAGACGCTTACTGTCTCAAGACAGTCACATACGGAACCGCTAGTGCACCTTTTGACGCTGTACGTGTGCTCATTCAACTTGTGAAGGATGAAGGACATCGCTTTCCGCTAGCTGTTGCTCCAATGTTGAATACACGCTACGTAGATGACATCTACGGTGGAGCCGACAATGAAGAAGACGCTATAGAGGTTGCAGTGCAAACAAAACCACTGTGTGCAGCAGGCTGCTTCCCGCTTGCCAAATGGGCTAGCAATAGTCCAAAATTACTCGCTGAAGTCGCTCAAGAAAAGCAGCTAGATACACCGCTTAAAGAAATCAGTGATGCGCCAGTAAAAGTCCTGGGCATGTACTGGAATTCACGCACTGACACTCTCCAGTTCATGTACACGCTACCGCAAGAGACGCCTAAGACAAAAAGAGCTATTTTGTCTGAAATTGCTAAGCTATATGACCCGCTAGGACTGCTCGCACCAATTGTCGTCAAAGCCAAGATCTTCATGCAAGATCTGTGGCTAGATAGAGTGTCATGGGACGAGCAACTGTCACCATCACTCATACACAAATGGACTGGATACCGCGACGATCTCCGCAACATAGAATCAATCCGCATTCCACGCTGGAATAATATAGCACCTGGAGCAACCATGGAATTGCACGGGTTCTCAGACGCATCTCAGAATGCTATGGCAGCCGCTGTTTATTTGAGAGTCACTGACGCTGATGGGATCACAAAAGTGTCACTTTTGTGTTCAAAAACGCAAGTTGCACCGCTGAAGACTATGACAATTCCACGCTTGGAATTATCTGCCGCATGGTTGCTAACACAACTGATACTTCATGTTAAAGAAGTTCAGTCGCTTGAAAATGTCAGGATAAATCTCTGGACTGACTCCGCCGTGACTCTCGCATGGATTAAAAGTCCATCAACCCGCTGGAAGACATTTGTCCGCAATAGAGTGGGAAAAATCCAAGAAACGCTTAGAAATGTCTCCTGGAAATTCATTTCAGGAAAACAAAACCCAGCTGACTGCGCTTCAAGAGGTATACCTACGCTAAAATCAAAGCAACACGCTCTCTGGTGGCATGGACCTACGTGGCTTCATGAACCAGAATCCTCTTGGCCCACTCTGGAGCCTCCAACCGACAACGCAACGCATCGAGAAGAACGCCAAGGTCTGACATTAGTAACTTGGAAAGCAGAAAATTGCCTGCTCCAACAATTACTATCGCATTACACGCAGCTGTTTCCATTACTTAGGAAGCTCAGCATCTGGCATCGTGTCATCGACCGCTTCAAAAGAGTTCCCCAATCTTCGCTGGCCTACCCGCTTACTCCATCAGACCTGGAGCGCGCTAAATTGACCTTGATTAAGTTCACTCAAGGACAATATTTCGCTAGAGAGATTCATACGCTTCAAGATGGTGATGATCTGCCAAAAAATAACAGCATCACCAAGCTGACTCCGTTCATCGATCATCAGGGGGTCCTGAGAGTCGGTGGCCGCTTGAAAAACGCATTGCTGGACCCAGAAGAGAAGCATCCAGCAATCTTGCCACGATATTCACCGCTTACATCAATATTGATTGATGATTCGCACCGCAAAACGCTTCACGGAGGTACCCAGCTCACGCTCGCTGACTTACGAAAAAGTGTCTGGATCATTGGAGGCCGTGTTCCAGTCAGATCTTTTATATTACGCTGTGTAATCTGCACGAGACATCGTGGAGAACGTGCTCAACAACTGATGGGTCAACTACCTGCCACACGAGTACAGCCAACTCGAGCCTTTTTGCATACAGGACTCGACTACGCTGGACCTATCACGCTAAAAACGTTTCAAGGACGTGGAGCAAAAACATACAAAGGCTGGATTGCAGTATTTGTATGCATGTTCAGTTCAGCTGTACATTTGGAACTAGTCACTGACTACACCGCAGCCGCCTTCATCGCCGCTTATCGCCGCTTCACTAGTCGCCGAGGTATCTGCCACACGCTATATTCTGACTGTGGAACCAATTTTGTAGGAGCAGATAAAGAGCTGAAACGACTATTCGCTGCAGGATCCCGCACTTTACGAGAATTATCAAGTTTGATCGCTCAAGATGGCACGAGCTGGAGATTCAATCCGCCTGGAGCTCCACATTTTGGAGGAAAATGGGAAGCCGCTGTGAAATCTATTAAATTTCACCTTCGAAGAACAATCGGAGACTCGCTATTGACGCTTGAGCAGTATTCAACGCTACTGGCTCAAATTGAAGCAATATTGAACTCCAGACCGCTTACTCCGCTGAATGAAGATCCTGATGACCTGGCTGTATTAACTCCAGGTCATTTCTTAATCGGACAGTCATTGACCGCAGTCCCAGAGCCATCGCTAACAGATTTACAACCTGCTCGGCTCTCGCACTGGGAACAAGTCCAGCAAATGGTGCAACATTTCTGGAAACGCTACTACCAGGACTGTATCCACCGCTATCAGGCCATTTCAAAGTGGCATCATCAACGCAACCAGATCAAGGTGGGTTCAGTTGTACTGATCACCACTGAGGATCTTCCGCCAACCAAGTGGCCATTAGCCAAAGTGATTGCTGTCCATCCAGGAGCAGATGGACAAATCCGCGTGGTAACTGTGAAGACAGTTAACACAGAGCTGGTACGCCCAATTACAAAGCTTTGTGTCCTACCGCTGACGCATGAAGAGGATGATCTTGTCGACGCAGCCGCCAACGCCGGGGAGAATGTTCAGTGAACAGGCCCACTCAGTGAGCAATACGTCACTGTGGGCTCCCCAAATTTACAACACGCACCTGACAAGCCATCGTTCCCGCTATTTCTCACCCGCATGCGTAAACCGCATGACTGATCACGCCACAGGTATCGAATTTTACCATTGGCTATCGATGTCGACATCAATAGAACGAATTTATTGATTGGCTATCGCTCTCGCTAGACATGCGCAGTAGCCTTCTTCTCCAAGACGAGGAAGAAGACGAATTATTATTATTCTCTTTCGCATCCATCTTCCCGCTTGTCAAGTCGCATTTTCGCATATATAATTTTCGCGTTGCTAATTAACCGCTGTTCGCTATTTCTTATAGTTTAATTCGCTTTAATTGATTGCATTTAATTTATTTAGTCTATTTTAGATAACTTACAATTATTTGTGCAACAATTACCGCTTTTTTCAGTGCCGACAGTTTATTCAACCACGTGCTAACCGGCTTCGCTTTTGCTAACCACGCTGTGTATTACATATCCGCTTTTATTTAACCAATCCGCTATTGAACTAGTTAAATATTTAGTGTATTTATTGTTAATAAATATCTAGTGTTATTTTTGTTAATAATTTTTGTATTTTAATTGAGATAACCAGACCGAAACCTGATCCTTAGTTTTTCCGCTTTTTCAGCATTTTACAAAATGTAAAATTAATTAATTACCCTAAATTAATATTTTTTACATAACACATTTCTTACAAATCCATACAGAATTATTATTATATATACTTTGAAAAACTGCAAAAAAAATCTATTTTTGTTCTGACTGTCATAACCCTTTTATGTAAGGTCATTTAATTATTCTCATTTAGATCTTCTTTTAAGAGTATGAAACTTTTAAAACTCTATTCGACTTCAAGACATGATGGACTCTCAAAATACTGATATGTGACTGAATCCCAAAATTTTTAAATTAACGCTAATTATTAAAAACTTAATTGTGATTGAGAAAAAAAAAACAGATTGAAAAATTTAAAATCTGAATAAGCATTTGCATTGATGAATCATTACATGGATTTGGTTTCAACAAACGTTTCAAATGTTTTACAGCATTTAAAAAAATTAATTAAATTACCTGATGTACTATGTAAGTTGCTTCAAAAAATTATTTAATTATTGAGTATCTACGGTTATATCAGCACGTTAATGAACCTAATTTAATTTTTCAAGCTTGAAGGAATATTTTGTCCATTGGTCACTGAGAATTGATTATTATTCGTTACGTAATAAAATAACAAATATGTATTTAGATTTTTATTGATATTATTTATTATCTATTAGTTTATTGGTAATGACTGAGTTACAATTGCATGCCTTAAACGTGAGCGTATCCCTCATACTCACTCACAGCTCATCTCTCTTTTGCGGTAAAGCAACATTTTTCCTGAAAGAATTATCCTGGATACTTTAGTCCTTTTACGAGCACCCAAAGCAGATTGCCAAAGCCAATTCGCCCTTTACTCACCCCAGCACATATAACATACAACACATATATGTATATAACACGTCTAACACCAGTGCCTACACTGTACGCTTCTTTCTGCACTCGAGTAAGAACAGGAACAAGATCAAGTTAAGGAAGCTCGCTCGAAACCTGCTCGCTAAAATAAACGCAAAGATTAGTTTACAGGGTACAGACACACGTGACCCATAGGTGGACCTCTTGCTCTCTGGTCTGGTCTCTGACCTTACTATACTTATTTACGTGTCCTTCTATCTAGTCAGTCCTTGGCTCAATTTTACTGGTTACCAACACTTTTTGTTTTTGCTGCTTTAATATTTATTAGTAACAGTAATAATTTTTTAAAATTTATGCCACTGAAATTTGCCGGATACTTACGTAAAATAAAAAAAAAATTTTAATGCAGCTTATCGCACACATAAAACAGAAATACTGTTGGACTTATTGTTATTAATAGAATATTATTATTATAAATTTTTTTGGTTTTATATTTTAGAAGAACTAGATTTTAATTTAATAAAATTAAATGTTTAATAAATTTATTTTGATTCATGTAGAAAAATTCTTGAACTGAGAAACTTTTCCTGGTTTAAATAAATTTTACTTGATAATTTTTTTTGATTTAAAAATTTTTCTCTTGAATGAAGTTAATTTGTTTTTCATTGTAGAAAAATATAAAAAAAAAATAGATGTTATTTTGAAATGAAATAAACTTTCAAATTCGATCAATAATATAGACCCAAACTTCATGACCATGACAACCAGAATTGATGCACCCTTTCTCAAAAATCACTGACCAGTCTCAACACTCCGCACATTTGACTGGCTGGTACTAGTTTCGCGGGAATGGAATAGTAACTCTCACATCGACACAATCGCACCAACATTCCCTTGGTTTGCTTTACTTTCCCTTCTATTCTATTCTATTCATTCTTCTTCCTCTTCCTCTTTCTCTACATAACATTGTAAAGAGCACTGCACACAGACTTGTTCCCGGTAGTCTATACCAGACACCAGTCACCAGTCACCAGAACACTAGATTACTAGTACCAGGGCTATAGACCAGACCCAGCTATATTCATATTATATACAGGTCACTAATTAATTCCAGTCGATGGCACAGATACATTCAGAAAAAAAAACAAGCAAAAGGTCCACTTTCCACTTGGTCACAGACTCCAGAACAGTGGATAAGAAAAATATATTTTTAAATCATGAGTTTATTATTATTAATGAAGAATAAAGAAAGGGTGAAATACTATTTGTGTTCAAGACATGCTTCACTCTTGTATTATATGAATCACTAGTAGAATTTCGACATAATAGTCAAATATTATTCATAGAAAAATAAAATAAAAAATTAACAATATATTATTCATTCATATATGAACAATTTTTTTTATAATCCTTTTTTTTTCAAATTAAAATTTCTTTTGAAAGATTTTATAATATTGTCCCCAAAATTTATGATTAAATTAATTGAAAACGTATAGAATGAATTTTGTGATAAAAAAAAATTTGTTTATATGTAGAATTTCAAAGGATATATCTTCAAACAAAATATCAATAGTATTTATCATAAAAATGCTTCGCACAGAAGAAAAAATTTTTCGATGGAAATTTTTAACTTCTTGCTAAAAATCTCAGATTTTCAAAAATCGGGAAGTTATTGTTTTCACCCCGTTTTTCAAAAATCGAGTTTTCATCAGATCTCGACGTTTTGAGGTCTTAGGAAGCTTCCCTGACTATTCCCGCGATGATGTCCGTGCGGCTGTATGTGTGTGTGTGTGTGTGTGTGTGTGTGTGTGTGTGTGTGTGTGTGTGTGTATGTAAACCTCTTATAACTTTTGAACGGCTTGGCCGATCGGATCGAAATCGGTGGCGATCCAAAGAGTATCATAGCCATTAAATTTCGTGAAAATTTGAATCGATTCGGTTCGCTAGATTTTTAGAAATCTCAAAAACAAAATTTTCGAAAAATCGTTTTTTTGGAATAACTTTTAAACTGCTTTACCGATCGATTCCAAAAACTAATCAGCTCTTAACCTTGAAAAACCACGTCGATCACCGTTGGACCGATTAAAATCGGTTGATTCGTTCGTAAGATATCGAAAACGAAAAATTTCAAAAAAAATATTTTTTCAAAAAATCTCTTAAATGGCTTCACTGATCACTTCCAAAAACTAATCAGCTATTAACCTTGGAAAACCACGTCGATCACCGTTGGACCGATCAAAATCGGTTGATTCGTTCGTGAGATATCGAAAACGAAAAATTTAAAAAAAAATATTTTTTCAAAAAATCTCTTAAATGGCTTCACCGATCACTTCCAAAAACTAATAAGCTCTTAAACTTGAAAAGATACGTCGATCGCTGTTGGACTGGTTAAACCACGTCAATTGCCACCAGTCCCATCAAAATCGGTTGATTCGTTCGAGAGTTATGGAAAACGAAAAATTTCGAAAAAAAGTGTTTTTTTCACATAACGTCGAGATTTCTTTTTGGCTCATTTTTGACGAAATAGAATAATTATAAGAGCCCAAAAAATCACGTCGATCGTTACGAAGAACGTGAAAATTGGTTGATTGGTTTGTGAGTAATCGTTGTCGAAAAAATTCGGAAAAAGTGAATTTTTCAAATTTCTCTAAGATTTTCGGTTCGATCAGTTTGTGTTCAAAAGTATATCATAGATTCTGACAAAGTACGTGGAATACTGCCAATCACGTGAAAATCGATTCATTCATTTAGAAATTATTGCAGTTTAAAAATTCAAAAAATACTGTTTCATTAAACTTCTATCAGCCTTTTGAGCTCGAAGAGCTCAAAAGCATACAAAAGCTACTTCTTTGAGCTCGGACAGCTCGAAATAATACACAAATTGTATTTTTGAGCTCGAAGATCACAGAAACGTCATAAGTGCAATTTCAAGCGTTTAGGTATGGAATTGGCCAACCGCGAAGAAACCGGTCAAGCCGTTCAAAAGTTATAAGAGGGTCACATACACACTGTAACAGGGTAAATTACCCTTAATCGATAAGTCGCCAGAGATCGATAACTTTTTCGACTAGCATTTGAGCGCATCGATCTTCGGGCCTAGAGAGAGAGACGAGGAAGGGGTATTTTGGGGAGTCATTAAATAGGTGAGCCATGCGTTGTGTCGGGAGAAGTAGTGAAGTGCACGAACGAGCAACATCACCTGCCAGGAGTCCAAGAAGGAAGCCAGTAGCAACCAAAGAGTTTCTTCAAACCAAACTTACACCAGGTATTGGACTTTGAGAATGATGAGCCTTGTGGCCAATTACCCGGCTCATCAATAGTACTACTTCTCATTCATTAACTTAATTTTTGGTAATTCAATTGTTTTGATAATTTTGCTTAATAATAATTAATTATTTTAACTGATTTAATTCGTTAGCATTGTGAGCATTTCCTCCTGGGGATTTTACACCCGAGGAATGTTCTAGACCTCTTGGGTTAGCAGTCGTGAGTAATTAGATTATTAATATGGCCAGTTAATAATTATTAACATCTCAAGATTGGCTAAATTAAATTCATTTTTATTAATAAAATTTAATTAAATTCTGAACATCGAGAAATATTCCAATCAGCAACTCACGATTGGTCAAGCGTCAGTACCCGAGGTCAAGCTAGCTACGCAGTAACGAACAACGGCGTCCATTTTGAGCGCGCAAATTCCTTGTGAATTTTATGACGCAGTAAATTTATAAAATTAGTAACTGGAATATTATTATAAATTACAACAATTGAATTATCATTTATCGTCATTAATTGTCATTCTTAATTATCGGAAAATATTTATTCCACATGATATTAATTATTGAGAATTAATTCTCTGAATCTTGGCGCAGATAAGACTGATATACCCGTAGATAAGCTTTAGGCAAGTAATTTTTATATTGAGGAAATTATTAATTAACGATCTAATGTAATTGCCGATTTCTACTTGGGTTGTCTTATATATTGAACTCTTGTCCTAGAAAATTTGTCAATAAATTAATATCATCATTCCGGTAAAATTTCTTGTAAAACTATTTATCAGTGTGGATTACGTCCGAGAAAATTTAGTTAATTTTATAAAGAATATCCGTAGAATTCTATTTAATGTGTTGAGTTAAACTCGTGTTAATTTTGGAAGAAGAAAAGAGGCGTCGTTTTAATACGGAGTTATTGAGAATTTATTTTAGTAATTATGGAAACAATTTGTAATTTCAATTGCGAGCTAATGACTGAATAATTTTGGTAAAAATTAATGTGTTAATTTTTGGAGATTATTTTGTAAAGATTTTGTAAATCCGGAAATAAAAAGTAAAGTAGAATCAGTGTGTGTGTGTGAGCGGGATATGTGTGTGAAGACGAGCGAGTTATGTGTGTGGAGACGTGTGGGTTAGAGGTGTGAGACAGTGGTAGTCTTATTCTAGAGCGTGTGTGCCAAGTGGACAACGCGACGTAGTTAGAAGCCGTTGTATAGACGCCAAGTGGGGTACAACGGTAGTAAGATAGAAACTGCAGTATAGACGCTCAAGGGAGGGTACTGCAGGATTAAGTTTAGTTTTAGGCAGGTGTGGGAGACCGTTTGTTCCGAAAAAGCCCAATTAGTATTAGGCATGTGTGGGAGACCGTTTGTTCTGAAAAAGCCCAAATAGTTGTAATCAAGTTGTGGAAGACTGTCAGTTATGTAACGGGTACTTTTTGACCAATTTTTACCCCCGGCTCGATTTTAAGCTCGCCGGAGTCCAGGATTCTGACGAGGGTAATTTTTAAATTAATTCAACTCGATCATTTAATTAATATTAACATAACAGAACCTCTTTATTTCAATAAACAAAACATTAAACATTATACAAAGAAAAACGGCGAATAATCAAACTAAACCCATACATACACGGCGTTTACAATTTCCATTACCGTCGTCGGTAATATCATACTTCCGTCGCTTACAAAATCGCGTCGCTAATTCCCTTCCGTCGGCCCTCTGGTGCCCAGCTCCTGACGGTTGACTAGTGCCACCCCGCAGGCCCTATCCGCGATACCCAAAGGAAGAGTGAATAGAATCCACCTCTCCCTCACCTACTCGGCTGGGGTTGCCACCTTTTGGCTGAAGGCCTCCAGGTGGAGAGTCGCCTTTACTCGTAGGTCGATAAGTTCACTTACCTGTGGTAGTCCGCACCAGGTAGAGAGAACTCCCTTTTAATTTCCTTGGCCAGAAGTCTCCGGACAAGAAAATTAAACCCAGAGAAAGGTTGCTCAACGGCGGATAATTTTTGGGCTTTATCAACCCAAAAATTATTAATAAAAGCGAAAAGTATTGGCAAATTATCGCCACCTATCGCTCGCCGTCAAACTACGGGAAATCCCCGAAAATTTCTAAGTTTTTAATTATATTTTCCAAATTTAATATCAAATTCATTCAAACAATTCATCAGATTACATCAATTTCATCAAATTACATTTCCATACAATTTCACGTCAGAACTTAGAAAAAAAAATAATTTCATACAAAAATAAATATTTCACCAAAATTATTTCCCATACTAATTTCATTTCTGGGACTTAGAAAAATAATTAATTGGATATTTCGAATTTATTCGAAATATTTTAATCAATTAATTATTTCAGATAAAGTAAATTTTTGTTCTTTGAAAGAACAAAAATTATCACGTCGCTGATTTGCTTATATTGGCTCGGCGATTTTTATCGCGAGCGAATCGTCGACGCCATCTATCGCGCGATGGCGAACTACTAAATTCCTTTATACTTTTTAGCCGTCGTTTAAAATAATTTTAATAAAGAAATAATTATACACAAAAAATAATACATGGATTATTATTATTATTAATAATAATAATCGTCGTAAATAAATCATAAAGTAACCGAAACTCGTCAAAGTAATTTATTCAATTAATTATTTAAAACGACGTTTTAATCGATAATTAAATTAATAATCTTTCAATAATACTTTTAAACAATTAATAATAGTAATAATAATACTATTAATTAATAATAATTAACAAAGAACAAAAATATTTAAACTCCTAAACAGAAAATAAACTTATATACATAAATGCCGTGGCACGGGTAGTCGACGCGGTCGCGGTAGCGATGGCTCGCTCGGTCCGTCGATGAGTCCCATCTCTCGTCGCTCACGACACCCCTCTGCCTCCCCGCTTATAATACCTTCTTCACAGTTAGAACATCCCAGCTAGTCATCGTATCGTCGTTGGAAAAAAAGGGTCGTTGGTAAATATCGTATATTTCGCAGTTAATTCTCCGCGCCGCTAGATAATAAGTGTAGGTTTGTAAGTGAGCTGAATTGTCAGCCAAATTTGTTAAATAAATACCAGTTATTTTGTTAAATAAAGATTTATTCATTTTCAGAACACCTTCCTCCACTCTCTCTCCCTGTAGATTATAAGCTCAGCTCTGGTTTCCGGTTCCAGAAACCGTGATGAAAAATCCTGGTGGCGCCCTGGCTTAGATTAGAATCATTTTGTTTATTATAATTGTTTTATTTAATTTAAAGAAGGGGCCAATGAACGAGAAATAAAC
>CAJNRD030001051.1:0-12205 GCA_905319865.3 Cotesia congregata
TAGGCTCACACGTAACATCGATCCAAATTTACGGTAAACTAAATTTTAATTTTCATTAAATTTCAATTTTTATTTATTATTTATTTATCACCACATTATTGTCGGTATGAGGTCTCATACCATCCTCGGGTGAATATATTTAACAATTAAAAATCTTTATTTAACTAAGATGATAGTGTTTACTCAGTGAATCTTTTTTTTAACACGTACCAGAATCTTTTATCTAACACGTACCGGGATCCGTACCTAATATATATATTAGGGTAGCGCAAAAAAACCGACTATTTTTTTTTTTTGAGTCTCGAGTAAAAAAATGTTAGTTTTTGATGTTTTAAGACCCCTCACCAAAGGACAGCTCGAAAAAAAATTTTTAAGAGGTCACTCCAAATTTTTCAAAATTTAATAGCGTTAATTGATTCTCTAACCAAGATCTTTACACAGATATTGCACGATCGTCTCAGGCAGCGGGCGACAACCCAACACCTGATTCCTGAAGAACAAGCTGGATTCTGCGTTGGTAAGGGCACGGCAGACAATGTATTCATCCTGCAAGCAGTACTCCAAATGCAACTTCGCTTTCCTGGCGCTACCGCGTATGCGCTTTTTATAGACTTTAAGAAAGCCTTCGATTAAGTCCCGCATTACAAACTATGGACGAAACTAGCTGAGATGAGAGTGAGTAGCAAATTCATTAAGATTCTGAAGGATTTCTACGATAAAGCATCAATGTACATCCGTTGTGGCGCTACTCTATCTAAACCAATCGAGGTGACTGAGGGGGTTCTTCAGGGTGACGTTCTCAGTCCCCTGCTCTTCATCCTCTTCCTTGCAGACATAGTAGAGTTCTTTAAATCCCGAAGAGCTGAGGGCCTTTGTTTGGACACCGTCACGCAAGTTGCAATGTTGTTGTTCGCTGACGACATAGTAATCGTAGCACATTCAGCTAACCAACTCAGGCTGGTTCTTAGAATTTTGGAGGACTACTGTGAACTCAATGATTTAACAGTCAACACCAGCAAGACCAAAATAATGGCCTGCAGAAGGGCAGACTGAAGAAGGTTGACCGCAACTTCATCTTTAAAAATAAGCGCATCGAAATCGTCAAATCCTACACCTACCTGGGAGTACCATTCACAAGCAACCTTCAGGGTGGCTTAGCCGCTGCTGAAGCGACAAGAAAGAGTAACCAGGCGACGGGCACAGTCTATTCTATTCTTCCTCAACTCAAGGCAGAAACTTGGTCCAGTAAAGTCAAACTCTATAACAGCATAGTGAAAACATCTCTATTATATCTTGCACATATCTGGGGACTTCAAGAGGAATCGTACGAAAAACTAGAGGCAGCCCATTGTTCCTTTTTTAAGAGAATAATGCATCTCCCAAGCTGCACCCCACACTATGTGCTCCGCTTAGAACTAAACTTGTCCCACGTCGCCTTGGAAGTGCTGAAGCTATCTTACAACTGGACAATCAAAGTCCTAGAAATGGAGGACACCCGTCTACCCAAAATTGCCCCAATCCGTTTGCTTAGTCTCTCTGAGAACTTCTATACACCAAGATTTAACTGGGTCATCCAACTGCAAAAATTGCTCAGTATTATAAACGAAGAGCACATGCTCTACTCTTTATCTGCTCAGCATTGGAAATGTAATAAAACGAGAATCCTTGAAAAATTCCGCTTGCATCTGAAACTTCAGGACCTACATAGATACGCCAACTCCAGATCTTGCCAAGCTCCTATCCCTAGGACAATCAATGACGGGACACCTGATTATTTGCTGAGAAATGAGTTTCACATGTTGATAACTAAACTACAACTAAGAACAGCCAACAGACATTCCTGCTATATATCTACGAAGCAATGTACCATTAAATTGAGACCTACAAGGCAGTGCCGTTTTTGCCACAATTTAGTCCATGAAACGATAGCACATTTTCTTTTGGAGTGTCCATTATTTACTGTCCCGCGCTTGCAGCATTTCTTCATCTCAAAGGACAACAGCGACACTCTTAATCTGCTGATTATCCTAGATGATCATTCTACATCCGGCACTAAAAATTTATACAATTATCTTACCGCCTGCGCGAACCTCATATCCCAGAACAACATTCAACTTTGAACAGCAGTAGTGTTATTCCCCAGCCTTAATCACCGGCCCCGTATTCTTAATATATTTATTGTATATTTTTATATATTTTTTTTTTTATTTTTTATATATATATAACCTTATGAATTTTTCTGTTTCCAACTATTGATAAATTTGTAAATTCTTTGTAAAATTTTATCATTCTCTTATGTAAGTATTATTGTTACTTAATTATCTAACGACCAATCGTCAGTGTATCAAAGATATGTATCTTATAAAAGCATTTAAAATAAATAAAAAAAAAAAAAATTTTTCAAAATTTCAAAAATCGTCAAAAATCAATTTTTTTTTTTAAATTTTTTTTCTCGTTACAGTATAATTTTATAGACTAAAAAAAAAAAGTTTCTGAAAATTTCAGTTCAAAATTCGAATTTTGAAAAGTCGCTCATGATTTTTTCAATTTATCAGTGCATTAGTTTAGATTTTTTCGAGTGACCTTTTACTATTCAAATTAAAATTCCATACATTTTTTTTTTTTTTTTTTAGTACAATAATCGATAAGAATACATCACGAGATGAACTAAAAATCAAGCACAACATAGAAAATATAATTTTTTTTTAATTTAATAATTTTATTTAATCAACTGCCAGGCGCGAGTTCGAATCCCAAGCTGGTCTTAGAAACCAGCTTGGTTGAGATTTGACCTTGCCGCGTTTGTTAAGATTTTTTCAAACCAAAAAGACCCCAACGTACCACTCCGAACACTTAACGTCGGCGATATGACTAATTAACGAAAAATAAAAAAAATTATGAGCGACCTTTCAAAATTTAAATTTTGAACTGCAACTTTCAGAAACATATTTTTTTTGGTCTATAAAATTATACCGTAACGAGAAAAAAAATTAAAAAAAAAAAAATTCAATTTTTGACGATTTTTGAAATTTTGAAAAATTTGGAGTGACCTCTTAAAAATTTTTTTTTCGAGCTGTCCTTTGGTGAGGGCTCTTAAAACATCAAAAACTAATATTTTTTCACTGGAGACTTAAAAAAAAAATAGTCCGTTTTTTTGCGCCACCCTAATATATACTAGACGACCCGGTGAACTTCGTATCACCTACATATATTTGTGAAATGTATAATCAAAACTTAATACAAAATTCTTATTTACATTTAATGCAACATAGTTATACACTTAATCAATTTAAAGCTTTTTGATGGACTACATTTTTTATCTTTTTTGCGGTGCGTAAATATAAAAAGATGATGGTTTTCCGATTCACGAACACAGGACGTATAATTTCCCATGCACGAAACAGGGAAACTCCGATTTGATTCCGCAAATTTTCAACGACTGGTCTGGCGATTTATTTATGATCGTCAGTGTCGTTTGAACGTGAGATAGCTCGTCCCACATCTCATTAACTTGGATGACCATAGTCAGGTCGTCTTTTCCTTGGTATTTTGAAATAATAACAATAAAAAAGTTCTTGCGCTGACAAACTGATGATAAATTTTATTAATCGGCTTGAAATTAATAATCAAGTGTTTAAAAAATGCATTTATTTTCAACCGTTACATTTCCGCAATCATAAAATCGATTAATTAGTTATGTGATCAGCAAAAATAACAGGTATGAAAAATTTTTAGTCCGTTAACTGAATCACTACATGTCATGTTAAGTTTTTAAAACCTTACAATGACTTTTTCCCCGCTGCCAAAGAGACGATTGTTGTAAGGAAATTTTTATTAAATGTTATTGAAGCTTAATAGATATGTCCTAAATTTCATGTCTCAAAAAGTCCTAGTTTATGAACAAAAACATTTTTTTACATTCTACTCACCACTCTGACACAACCTACATATCAATTGAATTATCACGAAATTCGTTTTTAGTTCAAATCTAATCATTGAATAAGAAAAATATTTAAACCGGTTGACCTCGAAGGCCATCCCTGTAATTTCCTGTATCTCTTTAGATTCTTCAAATTTTATATCTTTAGGAACTGTATTTGAAGAATATGAATTTTTTTACAATTAATACCCCCGCACTCTTCTATGGGGGAGGAATTTCGTAAGATCCTATTCGAGATGATTTTTACATTATAAATAAAAGATTCCTCCAAAACTTCGACTACATAGAACCTATTGTTTGGAAATGATAGTTTTTCATAGCTAACGCCCCCGCAATCTCTTTTGGGGTTAAAATTTGATAAAATTCACTCTTAGCTAAACTTAACATCATACACGAAGATTCCTACTAAATTTTGAGTCTGTAGAAGTTATAGTTTGAAAATGAAAAGTTAACATTCTAACACCCACCCCCGCAATCCTTATTGGGGGTGGGTTGTTGTAACATCCGCTCTTAGATCATTTCCGCATCACATATGGAAGATTCCACCGTAAGATTTTCCATCTGTATGATCTACAATTTGAAAGTTAAAAATTTTCATTGTTAATATCCACCCCCGCAACCCTCTATGGAGCGAGCTATCGTAGAATTCGTTCATAGATTATTTCTATATCTCTTACAGAAGATTCCAACCGAATTTGGAAGCTGTAGAAACTATAGTTTAAGAACGGAAATTATTCATTGTTTACGCCCCCGCAATCCTCTTTGGGGAAGAATTTTTAAAAATTTTTTTTTTACATACAAACCTTCTCATAACAATACTGAAGACAACAAAAAAAAATTTAGCTCAATCGGTCCAGCCGTTCTCAAGTGATGCGTGGACATAGATGCGGCATTTTATTTTTAGATAGATAGATAGATAGATAGATAGATAGATAGATAGATAGATAGATAGATAGATAGATAGATAGATAGATAGATAGATAGATAGATAGATAGATAGATAGATAGATAGATAGATAGATAGATAGATAGATAGATAGATAGATAGATAGATAGATAGATAGATAGATAGATAGATAGATAGATAGATAGATAGATAGATAGATAGATAGATAGATAGATAGATAGATAGATAGATAGATAGATAGATAGATAGATAGATAGATAGATAGATAGATAGATAGATAGATAGATAGATAGATAGATAGATAGATAGATAGATAGATAGATAGATAGATAGATAGATAGATAGATAGATAGATAGATAGATAGATAGATAGATAGATAGATAGATAGATAGATAGATAGATAGATAGATAGATAGATAGATAGATAGATAGATAGATAGATAGATAGATAGATAGATAGATAGATAGATAGATAGATAGATAGATAGATAGATAGATAGATAGATAGATAGATAGATAGATAGATAGATAGATAGATAGATAGATAGATAGATAGATAGATAGATAGATAGATAGATAGATAGATAGATAGATAGATAGATAGATAGATAGATAGATAGATAGATAGATAGATAGATAGATAGATAGATAGATAGATAGATAGATAGATAGATAGATAGATAGATAGATAGATAGATAGATAGATAGATAGATAGATAGATAGATAGATAGATAGATAGATAGATAGATAGATAGATAGATAGATAGATAGATAGATAGATAGATAGATAGATAGATAGATAGATAGATAGATAGATAGATAGATAGATAGATAGATAGATAGATAGATAGATAGATAGATAGATAGATAGATAGATAGATAGATAGATAGATAGATAGATAGATAGATAGATAGATAGATAGATAGATAGATAGATAGATAGATAGATAGATAGATAGATAGATAGATAGATAGATAGATAGATAGATAGATAGATAGATAGATAGATAGATAGATAGATAGATAGATAGATAGATAGATAGATAGATAGATAGATAGATAGATAGATAGATAGATAGATAGATAGATAGATAGATAGATAGATAGATAGATAGATAGATAGATAGATAGATAGATAGATAGATAGATAGATAGATAGATAGATAGATAGATAGATAGATAGATAGATAGATAGATAGATAGATAGATAGATAGATAGATAGATAGATAGATAGATAGATAGATAGATAGATAGATAGATAGATAGATAGATAGATAGATAGATAGATAGATAGATAGATAGATAGATAGATAGATAGATAGATAGATAGATAGATAGATAGATAGATAGATAGATAGATAGATAGATAGATAGATAGATAGATAGATAGATAGATAGATAGATAGATAGATAGATAGATAGATAGATAGATAGATAGATAGATAGATAGATAGATAGATAGATAGATAGATAGATAGATAGATAGATAGATAGATAGATAGATAGATAGATAGATAGATAGATAGATAGATAGATAGATAGATAGATAGATAGATAGATAGATAGATAGATAGATAGATAGATAGATAGATAGATAGATAGATAGATAGATAGATAGATAGATAGATAGATAGATAGATAGATAGATAGATAGATAGATAGATAGATAGATAGATAGATAGATAGATAGATAGATAGATAGATAGATAGATAGATAGATAGATAGATAGATAGATAGATAGATAGATAGATAGATAGATAGATAGATAGATAGATAGATAGATAGATAGATAGATAGATAGATAGATAGATAGATAGATAGATAGATAGATAGATAGATAGATAGATAGATAGATAGATAGATAGATAGATAGATAGATAGATAGATAGATAGATAGATAGATAGATAGATAGATAGATAGATAGATAGATAGATAGATAGATAGATAGATAGATAGATAGATAGATAGATAGATAGATAGATAGATAGATAGATAGATAGATAGATAGATAGATAGATAGATAGATAGATAGATAGATAGATAGATAGATAGATAGATAGATAGATAGATAGATAGATAGATAGATAGATAGATAGATAGATAGATAGATAGATAGATAGATAGATAGATAGATAGATAGATAGATAGATAGATAGATAGATAGATAGATAGATAGATAGATAGATAGATAGATAGATAGATAGATAGATAGATAGATAGATAGATAGATAGATAGATAGATAGATAGATAGATAGATAGATAGATAGATAGATAGATAGATAGATAGATAGATAGATAGATAGATAGATAGATAGATAGATAGATAGATAGATAGATAGATAGATAGATAGATAGATAGATAGATAGATAGATAGATAGATAGATAGATAGATAGATAGATAGATAGATAGATAGATAGATAGATAGATAGATAGATAGATAGATAGATAGATAGATAGATAGATAGATAGATAGATAGATAGATAGATAGATAGATAGATAGATAGATAGATAGATAGATAGATAGATAGATAGATAGATAGATAGATAGATAGATAGATAGATAGATAGATAGATAGATAGATAGATAGATAGATAGATAGATAGATAGATAGATAGATAGATAGATAGATAGATAGATAGATAGATAGATAGATAGATAGATAGATAGATAGATAGATAGATAGATAGATAGATAGATAGATAGATAGATAGATAGATAGATAGATAGATAGATAGATAGATAGATAGATAGATAGATAGATAGATAGATAGATAGATAGATAGATAGATAGATAGATAGATAGATAGATAGATAGATAGATAGATAGATAGATAGATAGATAGATAGATAGATAGATAGATAGATAGATAGATAGATAGATAGATAGATAGATAGATAGATAGATAGATAGATAGATAGATAGATAGATAGATAGATAGATAGATAGATAGATAGATAGATAGATAGATAGATAGATAGATAGATAGATAGATAGATAGATAGATAGATAGATAGATAGATAGATAGATAGATAGATAGATAGATAGATAGATAGATAGATAGATAGATAGATAGATAGATAGATAGATAGATAGATAGATAGATAGATAGATAGATAGATAGATAGATAGATAGATAGATAGATAGATAGATAGATAGATAGATAGATAGATAGATAGATAGATAGATAGATAGATAGATAGATAGATAGATAGATAGATAGATAGATAGATAGATAGATAGATAGATAGATAGATAGATAGATAGATAGATAGATAGATAGATAGATAGATAGATAGATAGATAGATAGATAGATAGATAGATAGATAGATAGATAGATAGATAGATAGATAGATAGATAGATAGATAGATAGATAGATAGATAGATAGATAGATAGATAGATAGATAGATAGATAGATAGATAGATAGATAGATAGATAGATAGATAGATAGATATAAATACATACATACATACAAACCTGTACAAATGACCACCTTTGTAATATGTCTACCTTTCTATATTGACCAGTATTTCTAGGAACCGGCTTAATTACACTTGCATTACCCATACTAATACCTCTCTAATCTGACCACCTCTCTTCATTGACCACCTGCCTAATGTGACCTCTATTTTAAAAATATTTGAACTGTAATTGACCTTTGTACATTGATCAACTCCTCCCTCTCTCTCATTTTTCGCATTATCTATGAATTTTCTTTCGTTATTTTCACGGCATTACTCATTGTCTTCTCGTTCTTTGTGCCAGTGACAGTATTAGAGTCTAGTTATTGAAATGTGTGTGAATAGAAAGTATACTGAGTTGGATATTAATAAAAAAAAAATGATTGTCTACTTGTTGGAGCAAAAAGTCAGCCAACGCAATGTGGCGATCTAATTTGATGTATCGAAAACCACTGTAGTTAACAGAGGTTGTAATAAAGATGTAATTTTAAAAATGTGGAATGACAATTGTCACGCAGACAGGAGAAGAAAACTACGGAAAACGGAGTTCGAAGGCGTAAATCTAGGCATACTGAAATTTTTTGAATTATGCCGGTCCAAAGATGTTCCTGATTCTGGAGTGATGTTGAAGAAAAAATCTCTAGAAATAGCAGAAAAGTTAGGAATTAATCAATTTCTAGCTAGTTATGGATGGTTGGAATTGTTTTTAAAGCGAAATAATATAAGTTTCAAAGCACTATGTGGTGACGCAGCTTTGGCTGATTTAGAAGAAGCTAAGGATTAGAAAAATTCCAAATTGCAAGAGATAATTGCTGGATATGATCAAAAAAATATATTTAGTGCTGACAAATTGGCATTATTTTACCGTCAAATACCGAAAAAAAGTTTTGTGAAGAAAGGTGACAGGTGTAAAGGTGGAAAAATGGCCAAAGAACGCCTAAGCGTACTTCTGTGTTGCAGTTTAACAGGTGAAAAATTTGAACCTTTAGTTACAGGATCAGTAGCCAGGCCTCATGTGTTTAAAAAAGGAGGAGTACGTCCAGATAATCTATCCGTATTTTGGCGATTTAATGAAAAATCGTGGATGACCCAAGTGATATTTGACGATTAGCTACTTGAATCGAATAAGTATATGAAAAGGCAAAATAGAAAAATTTTATTACTTATCGACAATGCAACCGACTGGTTGCACATTACACCTAAGACTTTAAGCAATATAACAGTTCAGTTTCTTCCATCAAACTTTACGTCCAAAATTCAGCCTCTAGATCAAGGCATTATAAAATCAGTTAAAGATCGATATAGATCAAGACTATTGGAGTATATCGTGTCTAAAGTTGAAAACTGTCAAAGTAGAGAAGAATTCCATAAATCTGTCACGGTTTTACATGCCGTAAGATTGTATTATGGTGCGTGGATGGACACCAGTCAACAAACAATTGAGAAGTGTTTTCATCGAGCTGAATTTGTAAGCAGTAGGTTGGCTAATGACATAGAAGAACAGAAAACTATTTTGACTGACTCTACACGTGAATTACCAGATGACTTGGTAGCTGCGTTAGCTACTGAAAGAGAAATAGAAAAAGCTGACAAATTCTTGCCTTTGCATGAAGAATTACCGGATGACATTGATAGAGCAATAAATAATTATCTATTTAACAAAGACGACAATGACGAAGGAACAGAGAGTGAGAAAGAAACAGACGATGAAGAAGGAAAAAAAGCAGAGAAAAATAACTTGGGTATTGACGATGCATTGAAATGTGTTAAAAACTTAATTCAATTTTGTAACCAAAAAAACTATACAAATGTAGATAGTCTATTTACTTTGTATAATCAAATTGAAGGGGACTGGATCAAGAAAAAGCTAAGTACATTAAAACAAACTAAACTTGACGATTATTTGAGTAAAAATAATATTTCAAGTTAAATTCTTGTTTATGTTTTAACCTTTCATTAATTCTACTTACTTTTCTTACATTTCTAAATAAAAATAAAATTTCAAGCTAAATTCTTGTTTATGTTTTAACCTTTCCTTACATCCTTGGCTATCAGTTCTCCCCACTTTTCATTCTCTGTACAGTGACCACCTGCATACAATGACTACTCTTATCGAGAACCGTAAGCGGTCAGTGTACACAGGTTTTACTGCATAAACTTTTGAACCATATGCATTTTCTGAATCCGCTTGACGAGCTGAGTCGAAATATAGCAAAATTTTTCAAAAGTTCCGTCATGAGGACCAATGCAATAGTTAGATTTCTATGAAATCTACTAAAAAATGCTGCATCTAATTATATATTATTATATATAATTACATATAATCATATATAATTATATGTAAGTACTATATAATTATATATAAGTAATATATAATTACATAGATGTATATATAATTATACATAAAATTTTTTACCCGGGTACACAACTTATTAACAATAAAAACTACTCATATTTGCCACGCGAATAGAAAATTAAATGAGTTTAAATATCGATGATTTTATACTTACTTGGATCTTTAACTGCAGTAATAACCAGCCGAAAACCATTTGTGTCTGTTCCCCAAGCATCCGTTACGTATTTTAATGTTACAAAATTAGTACGAGTGTATATTGCTCCAACACTTATGTGAGTATTTCGACAAGATAGGTCCGCCTAGGAGTAAATAAAAAACATTTTTATCATGCAAAATTTTATAACATCCTGTCGTAATATTTTCAAGCGAACAAATCTAACATTAAAAGCTAAGAGAAATATTCATATCTTAAGATTAAGTTTAATAACGTAGGTGGTAATCTAAGTTATTACCTAATTGTTAAGTAACACAGAATCACTGTTTTTCTATCAATGAAATTGGTTAATAATTTCAAAAATATATTTACTGAACATACTAATACACTAGTCACAAAAATTAGAGAAAATAAAAAAAATTCAAATTTTTTAGTGATTGTCAACAAGGTGTAACTTGAAGGAAAATAATCGGACTCTGGAGAATTGGAAACCAAATTCAAGCTCCAAGTATCTAGTTTTTAAGTCTAGACAAAAAAAAGTTTGGAAAATCCAAAAGTGCACACCTCATAATCTCATTTTTTAAAATAAAATTGATTAAAATAAAATATAAAAAGCAAAATAATAAAAAACAGAAAACACTGCTATGGTTTAGTGGCGCCATAACTGCACGGTGAGGAAAAAAAATACTATAATAAAATGTATAGATAGAAATACAAAAAAATCCACAGTCATATATTTGTTTTTTATAAATAATAATTTAACGACAGTGAATTGAACGCTCATATTAACTAAGAAATTCTGTCGTGTGTTTCTTTAGATAATTAAAAAAAAATTATTCCGGTACGATCATTTTTTCGACCAATTTCCCTGCCACATACACCCATTCATACACGAACGTCTAAAAAAGATTATGTTTAATGTTATTATTTATTATGTTAAACAACAAAATTGTTATTGAAATATATTTTATGTGCCTAAAAAATTATTTGACTTGACATAAAAGTACTCATTTTAACCTGTGAGTGCGATATAAATAACAAAAAATCAATTTCAGTTTCGAGAAAACTGCTTTTTTCGAAATGTCGAGAGTAGAGCACAACCTCAACGCTTCGCTTATGAGGCGTGCAATTGTTTTATCATTTTCGTTTCTGGAGATATCCCAAAAAAACTGCTGAAAAAAAAATTTTTTCGAATTTTTGCTCATCTCTTAAAAGATCTACGGAATTCGGAAGAATTTTCTTGTTCATAAGTCTGTTAGGTTTTTTCTAAAGAATTAAACGCCATTCAATCTTATGTTATTAAAAAGCCGTTAAGGATTATTTTCTGCGGAGTTATCGTCAATCAAAGCAAAATAGTACGCCTTGATTTTGAT
>CAJNRD030001061.1:0-23711 GCA_905319865.3 Cotesia congregata
GTATCAAAGTGTAAAATTTGTCGCGAAAAACGCAATCGGTTGCTGGCAAAGAGTGGCGGAAATATGAGTCGTTTGATTCATTAAGTATTTTGTCGCATTTAAGGTTATTGATATTTTTTATACTCCAAAGTTCGGTACCGAGTTTAATATAAGTTAATATATAAATGGGCTTTATCCCTAACTTCTCGTAAAGATAAAGAGCGTCGCGTATTTGACAGCATAATGTTACCTGAGTCAATGTTACAGCCGTTTGAAAGCGTCCGTCGGGTATCATACTTACGAACCTATTTGCCTCTTCGATACTTATCTTATTTGTCTGCATAGCTTCCATGATCAGATCAACAGTGTCCCTATAGTTTTGTAACAATGATATCACTGTTAAATAACGCCGATCTTCTGGAAGCCGTAAGCACTGAGACTCCAGCAGGCATCTTTGCAAGGTTAAATATTCTAATTTTTGTATCTGGGTTTGAGTTGTGGTTCCAGATGTCCGGTTTCCGATCACTCGAGCATTTATTCCATATGGTTCGTAACGTTGATTTGGTCCGGTTTCTGTGAATGCGTAGGCATGAGAAGAAATAATGCTAATGATAAGTAATAATATTGATAAAGAGAAATACTTCAATACTGCAATTTATATTTATTGATTCTATGGTTATTTTCGTTAAATTTTATCAAATCTTCGTTAGAAAAGTAAGTGATAATTTGGTCTATCATTAAATCGGGTATCTCTTGTTCTGCTAAAATTTGCACGATGGCAGCTAATCCATCACTTTCTAATAACTTCCGTCTCCGCTCTACTTGTTGTACTCGAGCTAGTATTAAGGGTGTGTATTTTCGATAAGATGTAATGTATTGTTCCTTTTTTAATTTTCTCAAAATTACCCTGGTTTTATTAGTGTTCATTAACTTTTGCCGTGACATCGTCAAGATTTGGTATCGATTAATTTTTCCTATATAAGAATTTTGTAGCTCGCGCAGTTCTGTCTCGCATCTTTGTTCATAGTCTTGCATAATCTCTGGGTGTATTCGAATACTAGCAATTTCGCAAAAATTATTTAGTACGGGTAACCCGGCCGCCTGTAACTTAATAAAATGTTGAACTAGATAATCGAGTGTATCACCCTCAAAAACAATATTTAAACGTCCCGTTTGGTCTTCCTTTTTGCGCATAAAATTCCCGGGCATATCTTCGTATGATTCTGGATGGAATGCAAAATCTAATACTGTGCGACCTTGAGAACTGAGTATATTGATATCGGCTCCTAACTGTATCAACATACGCGTGGTTGATGCGAAACCTTGATGCGCACTTATGTGTATGGCTGTTAAATTGTAAGGTTGTATTGCTTCATCTATATCTACTCCCTTTTTAATTAATAACCGAATAATTTGACATCGTCCCCACATATGGTCCATTTCATCGCGACTATTCCTAATTTCGGGTTGTAAACCGTAATATACCGCTGTGTGTACCAATGTGTGTCCATCTGGCCCTTTAAAGAATACGTCTGCTCCATATCGAACCAAGTGTTTTACAATACAATATCGATTCATTTTGACAGCGTAAAATAAAGCTGATTTACCGGTTTCGTCTAATTGATTTATATTCGCTCCCTTTTTTAGTGTAATGTCTACTGTCTCTAATTGATTTGCTAAGACTGCCTTAGTTAATGCAGTCCTTCCTTGTCTGTCATATTGATTTATACGTAACCCGTAAGCCCTCAAAAGTATGCATATTTCAAAAAATGTCACGTTACGAGGGTATGTATTAATTCTCGATTGTTCAGAATACGGTGAACGGCGTAAAGTGATATGTGTCTGAGGCTTAGCTCCCCTTTTCAATAACTGGTAAGTTAGATATAGGTTTTGTACTCGAATCGCACAATCTAATGGTGATAATATGTCGCTCTCTACATTAAAATCTATTTCTAGTTGCAAGAGGTAATCTATTATCGACTCTTTTTGATTAAGTATTGTTATGCTTAATAATTTTAGAATTTTCTTTGTTGGAATATACTGCGCGATTAATTTGATTTCGCTTAACTCCCCTTCTCTGCACATAAATAGTGCGTATTTTTCTAATGTAAATTTGGTTATGGTATGTTGGTCCAAGAAATTAATTAAAGGAAGTATGGTAATATTTATTTTGGGACTAAGCTCTAGAACACGGTCAAAATCAGCTAAAAATTGTTGTCTCTGGTACTCCCGGATGAATAATGTGCTTAATAACCCGAAGACAGTGTAAGCTCTATTGTATCTTATTATGGTTGTTTTTCCTTCTTGTTTCCTACTCCTTATTCTAATTAACATTGATAATGTTTTTCGATACCAACTGGTTATAACAGCTTCAGCGGAGAAGAGAAATGACGAGACCTTTGGAAAATTACCTGAATGCTGTTGGCCTCCGCCAGAGGTACCTGGTTCCTCATGGTTCTTCATTTTATTTCCTGTGAACAGATATAATCGCGAGGATGGTTTAGGGTTAGGGGAATTATGTGTACAGTTGATAGATTAAAGGTTAAAAGTAGAAAGGTTAATAGGTTATATAGAGAATGCTTATTTATGTATTGATAGGTAAGAAGTTTGGCATTGATAGTCAACCATATCTATCAGTAAAATATTGTTAATGAGTAATATATCTAATACGGTAGAACGGTTACCTTATGATTCCCCTTCCTTTTTATACTTTACTAATACCTGTATCGTTCCGGTGGTAAGTAAAGTATGTTTGAGCGGCTTCTTTTTCTAACGTGGGGTATATCGTTTGATCATTCGGCATTTCTTCGGTTCTTTCTTCGTTTGGCGGAGCAACATCATTTACTGTAGGGTTGGCTAAATGGATAAGCAGGTGTGTGACGGAACTCCATACAGCTCCTATCAAATGCACCGACCATCCATACAAACTATGCAACGTATATCCATGTATTATGGTATCTATTAACAACTTTATTAATCGTATAATCATTAGAAACCCAATAAATCCGGCACTGGCGGTACCAAAGGTTAGGTAAGAATACCAGATCTTATCCCACGTATTTTTGGCAATAATTTTAAGTGTGTTTTCATCTAATAATTTCGAAATACTCAAAGGGTTTCGTCCGGAAATCGTTTGCCCTACTACAGATTTTGCTAAAGTGTCGATTACTGCGGGTTTATTTGTGGTAAACATAAGGTTCTCGGTAAAACGTTCTAGGTCAGTTGATTTATAAATTCCTCCTGTCGCGAGGGATCCTGGTTTAACGTATTTCCACGTGAATTTCATTGAAGGCTGTATTTCTGATGGTCTTAATAATTCGACGGGTTCCGGCCGCATTTCATACCAAAAGGTATTTATCTCGAACATCATAGGAGTTAAAGGATTGCATTCAGTAGAAGTGCCTATATCTGTAATAATATGAGTCCGCGGAGTTAGGAATAGCGGTTTATTGGTTACGTTTATTGGTAATTGTAGATAACACTCGTCGGTTTTTCGTGATTCCACTTCAATAAGAATACATTGCAACACGTGAACTACCTCTCCGGCTACTATTGCCATATATCCAGGACTTTTCATTAGGTGGAACGCGAATTCGTCCGGAGCTTGAGTAGCTAAAACAAGCGAATTCCGTAAGACTTTCATTTCTAATTCCCATTTCTGAAATAAAACATCTCGGTACACGTTTTTTAATTGTTGGTGAAAATGATGACTTAAGTATATGAATTTTGTGTTTACATATGAGAATAAATCAATATTGCTCGTAAGTATGGGATGACTTTTAACTACGTACGAACGACCTATTTGTTGTTCGTTTATAAATAACTTAGGATGCTCGGTTTTAATAATCTGATAACTGCAAACTATTTCCAACCCTTGCTGTATCAGGGCAAAAGTGGTATCTTTTGTTGCTACAGTGTAAACCATGTCTCCGTCACCGTTTTCGTTAGTAATTTTTGTAGCTGGTCCCTCGTATAATACGTCATAAGCCTCAAATGCACACGAGGTCGTGACCAATGGGGTCCAATAGGTGTATCCCCTTACGGGATCTAGACATTGTCCGTCTGTCGCTTTACAAGTAGTCCCCGTACTTAAGTGGATTTTATTATTATCTAGGTCGACAGTGGTTTCAAAGTCGTAAACGTCAATAGTCACATGTCCAGTTACAATTACGTGTGACCAAGTTCCGTATGGGTCTGAATATGTAGTGACTTCACAGTCTCCCCCAGTTGTTAACTGCCCAGCTATCGTAATTGGTTTCTGTATAGTTGAGTTTGGTAATAGTTCTGTAACTAACATACCTGAAAATAAATTAAAAGTTCCTGTGTTATGAATTCTTTCACAATCTTCTCGACTGGTGTAGTGGATATACTGAACAAATCCTCCTTCAACGGATGACACATATGATCTCCAACTACAGTATTGTACTAATCGCTCGACTTTGATTTTACATTGAATTACGTGAGCGGCTCGATACCTACTTAATTGTAGAAGCTGGATATTTGATTTTTCTTCAGTGACTTCGGTTGCAGGGATATTGCATTCCCCCACCGTTAATAATGATAATGTCGTGAGATTGGGTTTTGGAGAGGTGCAATCATAGCCAATCATTCCAAATCCTGGTTTAAATAAAAGGGTTAATGTCAACATAGCGAGAATGTCTCGACAAATTTTACGCATAGACTTCTTAGTTTTCTTTATGGAAGTTCTTGTAACTGACGAATTTTCTTTTTTCTGTATAGTCGGCTCCTCATTTTCTGGACTACGTTTCTCTACAGTTTTGATCTCAGTAATTTCCTCGTAGTCCCTGGAAGTTGGTTGTCGGATTACTGTGTCGCGTTTTTGTTTTTTAATTACAGACATCTTCATATAAATATGTTCATTTTCATATACATGAGGTAGCGGTTGTATTTCTGGCATCCCGATCCGAATTAAATTTCTTCTCGTACATTGTAGATACCAAGATTTTAATTGCATAGCTCTATTCAATGCACAAGGGAATTTTCCCCTTTTTTCGATTCCATGAAAAAAGCATATTTCTTTATTTTGATCTAACAAATTCCAAGGTGGTATTCTACTGTTGAGATTTCTTATCTTTGTACTAGGAATTTTCACTCCTTCTAAGTATCGTTGACTCAACCAACCATGAGTGTATACGACATCGGTGGTTGTCATTAGTGCTCGTACTCTGTCTTCAGTATCTCGTAGCGAAATTCCCGGTTTCTCCCAGTTTAAGCCATGGGTTAATTCGATTATTTGATAGTGTCTTTGAATTGAAGTTTCAAGATCCGAGAAAGGAGTTGGTGGTGACACAACCCAATGTTCTATGGCCTTATCGTTCTTTGTTGTTACGCAAGCTATCTCTTTTGGAAAGATTTGTCCACTGGGGTACGAGTACCCATTTATATGATTAGAGGTTCTTTCTGATTATAATTGTTTGTTTCCGCCATTTCTAGAACAGATAATAATTTCGATATGAACAGAAAAATGTGAAAGTAATAGAGAAGAGTGGTCCGGTTTTTATGGTCACCATATATAGGATGTATGCATGAGTATGGATTTTTACAAATCTAGAATCCAAGGATCTCCTGCGAAATATTTCATTACCCTAAATATACATTCAAAACACTCGTACGCAGGTTTTCTTTCGAATAAATATACTTTATCGTTTCCTTCGCAATCTGAGCAGTGGGTCAAATTGTCAAGTTTACTTGTTACGTGTAGGTTTGTCTTAACACAGTTTACGTTAGTATACTCACGTTCATCACACTCAATGCAGACATATGAACCAAATCTCAATACTGCTGGGGAACTACGTTGTTTGTAACAAAAATAATTATCTATCTTGATAAAATCGTAGTAATGAATTGTAACGATATTTCGTTGGATCCTCGCATATTCTCGTTTCCATTGTTTCATTCTTCTGGCTTGCCTCTTGTTAAACTGTAACTCGTGAACTTCTGGTGTTTTCACGTAGGGGGTCGGTATTGAGCGGAATATTTTTAGACTTACTTTATGAGCTGGATTTCGTAAGTATTCTTCTTTTTCTTCGAATAAACGCAAAAGTTCCCTTCTTGTGTCGTGAAACATATTACTAAAATCTTCCAAAGGTTCCGGGAGGAGGTCCACTAAATCTGCGGTTACTTCCTTATGTTCTCTAATTACACTGTAGATTACACTCTGTTGAGCAATGTAATTTAGATGGAGGTCATATGGAGTTGTAACCGCCCAGGCTTTTTCCCCGAAAAGTCTTGGCAGTAAATTTTTATTAAGTATGAACGGATTTCTCATCTCGCTATCGAACAATTTTCTATTATAACGTTGATAGTGAATAACATTACGACATTGTCTTTTAGCTGCTTCCCAAATTCCTGTATCCGATAATACTGCCATCGCGGCTCTGAATTCTAATGGTGAGGTCGTAATAGGAGGACCCCAAGATTTACACTTTGTATGATAAAAATATTCTTCCCTAATTATTGCGATAATAAGCGTGATAAACTGGTCATCAATTCCGAATGGCCTCTCTAGGTCATAGCGATTTTCGCGTGGAATCATCTTATTCTTCTTCCTGAATGGCGTTATTCTGTAAAAACATTGAGTATTTGCTAATACGAGTTTCCTAAAAAAAAATTTCCCCACAATAGCATAGGTAACTGACTGAGATTCAGTGGAAGTAACGGGTTAGAACTATAGTTTTGTTGCAATCTCAAAAATTCCTTTTGCGTCGAAGTCTATTAGGTCTTGATTAGTTGATAGAGGTTTTACTTTTTACAAAGATTGTGATTTTCAACAAGATGTATGGAAATAGATTTTTATAATAGAAAAAGAAAAGTATAGACATAATTATTTTACGAGTTATCTCTTTTGCTGTTGTTGTAAAGCTAAATCTAATCTGATTAAGTCACGATAATTTAAAAACTCCAATATCATGTGCTGACTCCAGAGGTCTAAACGCCCATCAAATATTTTTGCTAGAAACCGTCGGGGCCTTTCTAACTTTTGAGCATCTTTATTTCTTTTTATTTGCTGTAATCGGTTTACCGCATGTTTAAAAAGCGCTTCACAATGGTATTCCCTAAAACTTTTAATGATGTTTCTAGCCAACCCCTCATTTTTCCTAATTAATTCTGCTGGGTTAGCTACTACGTCATAAAAAGTAACATTTGTATTAAGGGGACCGAAATTTCGCTCTCGGAACAATGCTACTTGGGCTGTATACACTAACGTTGTTACTGATATTATCGAACGTTTACTATTTTTTAATATTTGTTCGTTAATAGGATGTAAATGGTGTCCTGTAACTTTCAGCATGCACAAATGTCCTAGTAAGGTGTCTTGTGTCCACGTTACTGTCTCTGGTTCGTCTTTCCTTGGTTGACACCCAGGTAGTCCTAAGTCTATTTTTTAAGTTTCAAAAGCTATTTGTACTGCTGTTAAACCAGTAGTGGTTACAGCATTTATATCAGCTCCTTCTTGGAGTAGCAATTGTACCATTAAACATAATCCTCTTTGTGCAGCTAATTGTAACGCGGTTATTTGATGTTCATATGTTCTCGTGTTAAGATCTATATCTTTATTTAATAATAATTCTAGAATCTTCAGATCATTATTTATCGAAGTTTCGTCTTCCCTTTGCATTAACTCGTGTAATTTTCTTTTTTACAGATGTTAGGTAGAATCTGGATTAAGTCTAATTCGTACTTTGATTGTGTTGTATTGATTTCAGAGTTATTAGAAAATCCCATTAATCTAATATCATTAACTATTAAAGAGTGAGAAGGATCGGTTAGAGTGAGGATTCCTGAATCAGAAATCTTAATTTTACTTATTATTTTATCCTGAATGGTTTCTTGCAATTCAAGGTTTAAAACGGAATATAGCCATCCGGATGCTTTTTCCAATGGCTTCCAATAGGGTTTGAAGTTTTGATTTATTCTAATGTCACATTGAGAAGGAAAGGGTTGTAAACGAGTGGTTAACAAATCTATTTCACAAATGGGATTAGTAGTATTATAAAAAAAAATGAAATTTGGTCTGCATACTAGAAAATCTTTGAATTTATAACAATTTTTTAATTCATCTTTAGTTATAGGGGAATACTGGTTATTGGGAGATACTAATAGATAATCAGAACTAGGTTGTACGTAAGCGGACATCGTTTTATTTCCACATTTTTGTGGTACCGGATACGGATGAGCTTTTAATAAGCTAAATTCAATAGTGTCCAAAAGAGGGACTTTTATAGTGAAGAACAAGAAATTCTGAAAGAGGTCAAATTTTACTTCAATTTTTCCTAAATAAACATCATCTGGATCAATTATGAGATTACAACTGGTGCAATTCATTCGGAATTCTTTAAGAGCTTGTGAAAGTATTTGAGGACTAAGAACTCGAGGACTCAATTTCCCTGACATAGCATAAACTACGGTTTCTATTACATTATTGACATGGTCAAGATACTGCGAAAAGTATTCTCTTATATGGATGCTCCATTCATTCAAGTGGTTAAGATATATTACAGGTGATGGATTGGTTCGATTTAAAAACTTAGTCATATTCTTTACTAATTTGTTATGTCTATCCTGGGATTTAAATAAGCGAGCTTGTTCGAAGAATGATTCGGCATCAATAATTTGACTATGTCTATAAATATGAATATGTATATCATTTATGGTTGGAAAAATCCCGCTTAAATCAATAATATATTTACGAAACACGACTTCCTTGTCAGAATTTATAGGTGTTTTCTGATTACCATCGGCATACATTAAGTGATTTAACTCGGTTAATTTTAAGTCTATTTGCTGAATAAAATGATTATAAAGGTTTAACTCGATATACTGACGACAAATTGATGTGTTGATATACGCTTGACATTTCAAATCGACAAAGTCTATTTGTAAATCGGAAATTGTCGGTCTTTTAAATTCAAGATCAGTTAAATTGAATAGTGCTACTAATTTCCAATTATTTTTGGTGAATCGGACATCTTCCAAATATTCGAAATAAATGCCGGTTTTGTGAGTAAATGGTGCATACTTAACCATATTCCCTATTATTCCTTTTAGATGAGATTGAGATTAAAAAGATGCACCCGATAAAGATAATCCCCGGAAATAGTTTCCTCATCATTCTGTAAAATAAACAAATTCTAATCACTATCGGTATCCTCGTTAGGATTAATTTTGGACTGAACCAACCGGTTTGGATGTATTACTTTAGGTTTTTGATTATACTGAATTCTTACATTACCGTCGGGCATTATTTTAGTGACCTCGTACGGTCCTTGATACGGATTACTTAATTTACCTTTTTTCTTGCCGCTTACTAAGAAAACGAAATCTCCTATTTGAAAGTTTACTGGGTGCGCCGTTTTATCGTAACGCTGTTTTGATTTTTCTTTAGCTATAATTAAATTATTTCTCGCGATTTCTTGAATTTCATAAATTTTTGTAGTTAATTCTATTAAATAATCTTCATATGTACGTAATTCATCTTCATTATTACAAACGCTAGCTGGTAACCGTGCTGGTCTACCAAATACTAATTGAAAAGGCTGATATCTCGTTCCTTCATGCACGCTAGTGTTATATGAAAATGTAGCTATTTCTAACCATTCGTCCCAATGTTCTTCTTCATTGGAAAATTGTTTTAAATATTCTACGAGTGAATGATGCGATCTTTCAATAGATCCATTAGACTGAGGATGAAAAGCGATCGTTCGATATTGTTTTATTTTAAATATTTTCGCGAAATTTTTCATTAATTCACTAACAAAATTAGATCCCTGATCTGTTAATACCGATTTAGGTGTACCGTAGACGCAAATAACTTGCTTTACTAACGCACGAGCAATATCTTCAGAAGTAGTTCGTCTTAAAGGAATCGCGATAACTAATTTAGTTAATAAATCTTGTACAGTTAAAATATGAGTATATCCGTTTCTTGTCCGCGTTAATGGTCCTACGATATCCATCGCGATTTTATCAAACGCAGCTTCAGGAGTATCTGTAATCTGCATCAGTTGTTTAGTTTTAATACGTTTTAATTTAAACAATTGACACGATAAACAACGTTGTATGAATTTTTGTATATCTATTTTCATATCTTTCCAAAAATAACGTAAACGTATGCGGTTATACGTTTTTGTCACCCCTTTATGACCGCCTATAGCTGATGAATGAGCTTCTTCTATTACCTGCTTACGTTGTTCCTTTGGCACATAAGTTACTATTCCTAGACATACTACCAGTGTAGTATCGATTTTAGAAAAACATTCCCCTAACATTGTTGATATACGAGTCCAGGATATACCATTTACACTACTAGACTTAGCTATTGATATTGTCCGTAAGTTAAGTCTGGTCAAGGTGCGTGTCAATGTCCTGACAACCCAACTTAAGGATTCCCCTTTATTAACTACTATAGCTATATGATGCCTACTACCTATTTTCGTTATAGCTATACTACCTGCTTGTAAATTCTTAAATTTAGGTAGTAATGATCTTTCTTCTAATTTCGTCGCTCCATTATCAACAGGTTGACCATACTCATCTATAAAATACAAGTAATTATTTTTCTGCATAAATATTTGATCTCTAGTTTCGATAATTTTTCTAGCTCGTCCTGATCTACTTGCCTTCACATCTTCTTGATCTTCATTTTCTTCAACTTCGCTATAAGGTTCATCATCACTTTCATTTACGCGTCTGTCCAAAAATGGTGGTACTCGTACTCGTCCTCCATTTGTTTCGCTATCAGTATCATCAGAAAACATACTCATGGATTCACCTGAGATTTCTAAGTCTGTTAAACGTTCTTCACGCTGTCGTCGTTGTAAACGAGGCGTTGTTGTTGGAGTATATAGTTGTGTCTTCTTGGGTGTTTTCCGGATATCCGATCTTTCAGATACCGATGATTCACTACTTGATTCTATATTACTTTCTGATCTTGACGACGATGACTCCTTTATTTTACTGAATTGTTTTCTTTTGAACGATGGTAATTTATCGAAGACTCTTCGCATCACTCCTTTAGATGTACTGGGGAGAGCTGTGTCGTCTGCTTTGACCTTGCTTCTTAAACGGTGAGCTATAGGTGAACCTTGTAATTTCTTATCTGCTGGCTCTTCCTTCTTCTTTTGACTATTCTTCTTCTCCTGCTTCTTCTGTTGTTTGGATTGTTTTTCTTCTGCTTCTTGTTCAGCTATTTCTTGACGAAATTTTGCAGCTTGAGCTCGTGTAACCGGAAAAATATAATTTTCGTTGTTCGCTACTTCTTTTTCTTCATTGTCCGGCATATTAGGGGGATTACGAGATAATGCGTCAGCATTCACATTTGTTTTACCGGCTTTATAAATTACTTCGAATTGATATTCTTCTAACTTTAAACGCCATCGCGTGAGTCTAGAGGTAGGGTCTTTCGCGTTACACATCCATACTAATGGTTTGTGATCGGTCACTAGTTTAAACGGTCGTCCATATAGATATGGGCGAAATTGTGACACTGAATGTAAAATAGCTAAAACTTCTTTCTCATACGTACTATATTTCTTTTCATTATCGTTTAAAACACGCGACGTATACGCTACTGGTCTATCTTTTCCTAAAGGACCTTGACGTAATATTCCTGCTATTGTGACTCCTGACGCGTCTGTCGTTACAATAAACGGTTGTGACATATCGGGATATTGCAATACAGGTTCTTCACATAATTTATTACGTAATATTTCAAATGCATTTTGTTGCTCTGGACCCCATTCAAAAACTATCGTCTTTTTCAATAAATTTGTTAAAGGTTTAGCAATTTGAGAAAATTTATGAATAAATCTACGATAATAACCTACTAATCCTAGAAATTGTCGAATATTTTTCATATTTTGAGGTCTCGGAAAATTTTTCACTGCTTCGATCTTTTTTGGATCAGGTCTTATACCATCAGAAGAAATAATATGACCTAGATACGCGACTTCTGTTCGCAAGAATTCGCATTTATCTGGCTGTAACTTAAGTCCGGCTTCACGGAGTCGTCGCGCGACCCGTTCGAGTTTAACTTCATGTTCTTCAAGTGATTTCGCAAAAATAATTATATCGTCGAGATATACTAGGATTTCAATTCCCTGTAACCCTAATAATATAATATTCATCAAACGTTGAAATGTTGCAGGAGCATTTTTTAATCCGAAAGGCATTCGCACAAATTCATAATGACCTAAGGGGGTGGAGAAAGCGGTTTTATGTCTGTCCTTCGGACTTACTTTAATTTGATGATAACCTGACTTAAGATCTAATGTCGTAAAATATATCGCCCCTCCTAATTGATCTAATATGTCAGTAATTAAAGGTAATGGATGTGCGTCGGTAATTGTCTTTTCGTTTAACATTCTATAATCCAGAACCATACGCCACTGTTTTTGTCCCTGAAAATTATCCTTCTTGGGGACTATCCATACAGGCGTGTTATATGGTGATTTAGAATGTACAACGATACCGTCCCGCAATAAGTCTTGCGTTTGCTCTTCGATTTTGTTTTTTAACATAGAAGGATAACGATACTGTCTCACGTTAATAGGTATGTCATCTACAGTATCGATTTTATGCTCTAATACGTCTGTACAACCCATCTTATCTCCATCTAAATAATATAAGTCGTGGTTTTTAATTATGTGTTTCTCGAGGTGACTTTTACCCTCTTCATTTAAATGTTCTGTACGCAACGAATTCCAAATTCTCGAAATACGTTCTTTTATGTTATCCGACAATGTATGTATATTAAAAATTTTCGAAGTTTTAGATTTTTTTGATTTTAATTTCCGTTTATTTTCTGTTTCGCGAGAACTATAAGACTCAGTGGAACTAGTAGAATTATAATTTTCGTATGAACTAGTAGGAATTGCATTTTTACACGAATTAATGAAATTATCATTGTCGTCGATATTGATTTTTTTATAAGAACTAGTAGAATGAATACTTTTACGCGAATTATTGTTTTTATTCGAGTGTGAATTTTCATATGATTTAGTAGAATTTGAATTTTCATTAGATTTACTACAATTTTTCGATTCATATTTTATTTCATAAGGTTCAAGAAAAACTTCCGGTATAGCAATATCTACAATAACATCGGTGGAATTTATCACGTATAAATACGCCTTACCATTTTCATTTTTGACTAATGCTTCGCCGATAAAAATTTTATTCTTCTTCTTCTCGTCATTTACGAATAACCGTGGGACATACCCTGTATCTATCTCAGGATTAGCTACACGCACATACATTCCTGCCTTCGTGCGTGCCGGAATAGTAATTGTTTCTTCATGTACAAAATTAATTTTTTTACCTTTCCACATGAGACAATTTTTAGAATATAAAACATCTATATTATTATTAATTAAAAAGTCCGACCCTAAAATTCCTTCCCTTATTATGGGAAAGTCGTCCGATACTACATGGAATATTACTGGGACACCATGAAATGTAGTATTGATTTTTCCTAGTGTAGTGACATGTTCTGTCGTTATACCTTTTAATTTTATTATTTCGTCTTTATCGATCCACGCTTCTGAATTTAATGCACTTAATTTAATTAAATTTATTTCGCAACCGGTATCAATCATAATTATTACAGAATTTTTAAAACTAGGTGTGTCGATTCTTACCGTAGGAGCTTGACATTTTTGTTTTAATTCGATAGAGGCGACTGAAACAATTCTTCTAACGTTTCCGATTCTTCTATTATTTCCGATTCCGTATCCGCGTTTTGTATATGCAAAATTGGGCGTTCGTTTTGGGCTTCCCTCGATACGCCCGCTCGGGGGAGCGGTGGGAAGTTTCCCTGATACGTGTTTCTAGGATTTCGATTGATGTTTGGTACTTGCTGATCATCCGCGAATCTTACCGGTCCTTTATTTCGATTATTAAAATTATTCGAATTGCTAAAATTATTCGGATTATTTCGACTAAAATTATTTGATTGAGGATTTTCGCGTGAATAATTATTACGATTATAATTGTTTGAAGGTTGAGAGTTTCGATAATTTGGATTTTGAAAATTTGCACGATTATAATTATCGGGTGATTGAAAATTTCGGTAATTTGGATTTTGAATATTTGAACGATTATAATTATTACTCTGTTGAAGTCTAGATTGATTAAAATTAGGATTTCATTGATAATTTGGTTGATTCAGACGGTTATACGAATTTTGTGCATTTAAATAATAAGGTTGACGATTAAAAATTGCAGGATTTAAAGGTTGAAAATTTCCCGAATTATTTGGACGCTGATATCTAATATTGTTATTATATTGCCTTTTTTGGCATTCTTCAATAGTGTGACCCGAATTTTTGCAATATCTACACATTTTATCATTGTATCGTGAGTTTAAATTTCTATTATTATTATTTTTTTGTGGGCAATTTGTTGCCAAATGTCCATTTTCGCGACAAAATTCGCATTTTAATGGTAGTTCTTGAATTACATTTATATCTCTAGTATTTCGTGGGTTTCTGTCAAAGCTATACGTTTCCGTCGGTCGATTATATTTATGAGGCATTTTCTACGTAACGCGTTTTTTGCTTCTAACTGTCTTTCGATGTGAATTGCTTCATGGGTCGTGTCCATAAAGTTTTTGTCTCTAGAAATTCTCTGTTCAATTTCCGGTTTTAAACCTCGAATTAATGAATTTTTAACTTGAATGTCGTATGCTTCTCTAAGTGCAGGAGGCATCTCTCTATTTTCCTGCGCTTTATAGGCGTCAAGAATTCTGTTGCCTAATTCGCGAGCACGATTTGTATAATTAACTGCGTTTTCATCATCTTTTTGAAAAATTCTACCTAGTTCGCCTAACAACTGAAGGTATGTTTTAGAAGGTGCATATAAATTTTTCAAGAAAGTTATAAATTGTTCAACATTATCGAATCTTGTAGAAAGAATTGTCCGTCGGGCCTGTCCGCGCAGTTTATGTTTTGTCGAAAACTATCCAATGCGGATAATTCCCGTAATTGTTTTAAATTATATGATAAAGTTGGGATTAGGAAATTAAATAATAATACTTGGAATTTTTGGGGAACAATTTAGAAAAATTTATTTGTCCCCAAAAGAGGAAAACCCAGCTAGGCTGGGAAAAAACCTCCTTGATGAAAATTATACAAGTAAGTTGTATGTGTGTAAGTGTGTGTGTATAAATTACGTTGCAATAACGCAATAGGGGTGAGCTCAGCCGCCGTATAAAGAAAATTATCGATAATTTGAATTTGTACTGTCCCAAGGCGGGAGCTAGTAATATCTAATTAATTAGATGAACTGTCTCAAGGCGAGAGCTAATTATGTTCAATTAATTAGATGAATTGTCTCAATGTGAGAGCTACTAATGTTTAATTAGTTAAATAAATAGTCTCAAGGCGAGAGCTAATAATATACAATTGATAACAGAATGTTAGTCAATTAAGTTTGATGTTTTCGTGTAGAAATTAGTCAAATGATTTGAAATTGGAATTTAATTATTTATAAGTTAAATGAAATAAGATCGTAATTAAATGTCAATAATTAATTCAATGTAATTAATGGTTAATATCACGCGTCAATTATCGATTGACTAAAGCCGCGTGGCTGATGCAATACTTTGTGAATATGGCGCGTAATTGCTGCGTGGCGTCACTAATTAAATCTACTTTGATTTTAGTTATTCTAATTCACTGAACTATTAAACTGATTTAAATCAATTGAGAATTTAAAGTATAATTGAATCTACTATAACTATTTATATTTAATGAATGATTTAAATATTTGAATGAATATGAGATGTAAGTAAGAATTATCAAATTGATTAGCACAGAGTAGTCGTACTAGTACAAAAGTCCAAGCACAACTGTTGCAGCAGACCACGCGAGCCGGCTTCTCTACCGCTAACCAAGGCGCGCATGAGCGACGGCCATAGCGTGATACGATTATTCCCGAGTTCATACGATTATTCCCGAGTTTTAACAATTAAGCCCGAAGGCGTAATTCTTCTTATAAGTATTTGACTAGATCTCTTTTCTAGCGGTTAAACAAATAAAATAACAACTCGTACACTTGTACATACTCCCAACTCGCTTACAACTACTCACTTACAACTACTCACTTATAACTACTCCACTCAACTCCACATCACCGCTTATATCTACTTGTCAATAAGACACCTCGTACAAAGACTTCAGTGCACGAGGGCTTATCAACAACGCCTTGCTACAGAAGCAACAGCCTAGTGACTGCAACGTAAGCCAGGAAGCCCCTGTAGCTCTCTAACACCTAACTTACTACCGTTGTACCCCACTTGGCGTCTATACAACGGATCCTATCAAAATTGCTTAATCCCACAGTACCCTCTTATGGAGCGACTATACTGCAGTTTCTACCTTACTACCGCTGTACCCCACTTGGCGTCTATACAACAAACAGTTTATTTCGTAAAATTCTAACTAAACTTAGCTCGTCCTCGGGGGGTATCATTGCTTTTGCTTCGCGACAACCTTCAATAAAATAAGAAAGTGGAATATTTTGACCGTCAAAAATAGGTACTGCTTCAATAGCATATTTAATTGATACTGGAACGGCATATGGTCATCTCGCGTCGGCGACTTGTTCGGGTGGATGCACGATTCGACCGTCTTCGTTAGGTAAAATTGGTGGATTTGGATTTGCTGGATCTTGTGGGATCCGTTGGTCATTATTTTGTCGATCATTTTGACCGTCCATTTCGCGGTGTTGATTAAAAACTGTTGGAATTATTTGAATTTGATTTTCTCGTTCTGGATTTATTTGAGTTTGATTTTCGTGTTCTGGGTTTTCCAAATCTTCAAATTTTTCGTTGTCTAGGTCTATTAAATCCGAGCTCAAATCTTTAACTACGGTTTTATCTATCGGGTTTTCTGGAGGTCAAGTCTGAGGTAATATTGGAGTGCGAAAAATTGAACTGCCTACAGGTGGAGAGATTATAATAACTTTAGAGTTTAATATTCCTCTACCAGGAGATGGAGTATCCATACCAAAGAGATCGTCTCAGGCATTATTTTCTATCAAATCCCACTTCTGACACCAAAAATTTTATTTGTGTTACCTCCTGGGACGCCACAAATTTCTTCGACTGCTTGATTGTACGGTCAGACAACTGAATGCCTTTACCCTGGGAGTGACAGTCACACTTGTTGACTGATCTCTTTGATTTGGAACTTATTGATTAATTAACACTAAAGGGATGACCATCAGAACCGGTTGGAAAAAAGAAAAGAAGAGGAATGAAATATTAAAGAAATTAATTAACAAATTACTTACGGTTTAAATATAGTAACAGGTGTTTTATTAAATATTGATACACACTGGATGTTGTTACGGAACACGTCTCTATTGGGTCATTACGGTTAGAATTGATAAACTGTTGCTTTAAGTTGGATTTTAAATTGACCTTGAAGTTGTTGGCGCAGCTAACTCGACGTTGATGAAGATGTTGTATGTGGATGGCTCTCTGGAGTGTATTGAGTCGATTGTCAACCTCAATGCTTGGGTTGAACGGCGATGCAGCTCGATTTTATTTGAATACCGTTTTTGAATTTAAATTTATTTTAGAAAAACTTCGAATGTACTAATTTGATCTGAACTGAATTGAAGAGAGTTTTCTCGAATTTATTAAAAATAATTATGTGGTTTGAAAAGAAGTTTCCCGTTGATTAAATATTCAGAAATACTCCTAACCGGTGACTGTATTGACTGACAGGGGTTCCCCGTTAATTAAAAGCGTTCTGAAGGTACTGGGTTCCTCGTAGTTTAAATGTCCCGGTTGGACTGACTGATCGACGACTGACGACTGACGGACTGCTGACTGCCGATAACTGACTGCTCTGTAGTCCGTGGCGCTTGCTTTTTTATACTAATGCGAAGGGATGAACTAGGCGGTGGCGCGATACCTTTGGACTAAGGTGGTGATCACCATCCCTTGTTTTCTTAGAATTCTGTGACTGTGTTGGTCTTCGTAGGTGTAAGGCTTTTAACACTATCGATCTGTTGGATATTCTTTATTTTCATGTGATCCTGATTCTATGTCTGAGAATAGTATTACAAGGCATAGGCTTGATAGTTGAGCGTTCTCCAGGTTTTTGGATTAGTGTAGAAGGCTTCCTGAGAATTCTGTTAGTGTATTCGGCTTGTATATGAGAGACCTTTAACACAATATGTCTGCTGGACATAAACACGGTTAATACACATTGAGTGACGGATATTCATTGGTTAATCCTTATAAGGGTATAAACTCGGTGTTTACGCTTCTTTTTCTCCTGGAGTCCTGATTCTCACGCATGTGAATACCTGGCGACGAGACGCACCCCTAGGTTTGGAGTGAAGCGTCTATGTTTTCTGTTCTCCTATTCTTTTTAGTCACATAAATTTTGCTTCGTTCGGTGTCTATTCCTTCGTTGGCACTCCTCAATCGATATCATGTCCTCTTCTTTATTTCATTGTATCCTGATCCTTCTAGTCCAGTTGTCTTCCAGTAGAAATATTTTTTTATTACTTATTAAATTTACCAAAATTTCTAACCGTAACAATCCGATCTAGTGTGCAGACCAAACTTTTATAATCTCACTATTTTTGATGAAGATATGGTTATAGTTGAACTAAAACAAGTAAGAGTTTGCTTCAACAAACCAATTTATGTAGGATTTAGTATATTAGATTTATCTAAAACTTATATCTACGACTTTCACTACAATTATGTGATAAAAAATTATGAAAAAGATTCAAAACTATTGTACACTGACACAGACAGTTTAATTTACCAATTTAATGTACCCAACATCTATGAAGACATCAAACGTGATATCTCACGGTTTGATACCTCCGATTACCCGCCTAACAATGTCTTCAACATGCCTCTTGTCAATAAAAAGGTTCTGGGACTCATGAAGGATGAGAACAATGGAAAAATCATGTCCGAGTTCGTGGGTCTCAGAGCCAAATTGTATGCCTTCGAAATTCATGATCCTGAGAAGGAAAAAGACAGGATAAAGAAACGGGCAAAGGGTATCGGAGGTTCAGCCTTGAAGACCATCACGTTTGATGACTTCAAAAGATGTCTTTTTGAAAATGTATTATTAAGAAAAGAGCAGTACATGATTAAAAGTAAAAAATATCAAGTACACACAATAAAGCAAGAGAAACTTGCTCTCAGTTGGGCTGACGACAAACGTCAACTCATTGAAGCAAGCACTGATACTGTGCCTTGGGGTTATAAAGGCTCCTTAGATTTTAAGAAACGAAAACTTGTTGAAGATAACGATGAAAATAATAATAATAAAAGACAAAAAAATTTGTAATATTAAAAAACAATGTAAATATAGTTTTAAGGATTTATGTATTAAGGTTTTGTGAATAAAAACAATGTAAATATAATTTGTGTTTTACATATCAGATTTATTTATCCAACTATTATGTTTAGTATCAAAACCTAGCCATTTAACATAGTATTTATTTCCACGTTTTCTAATTACTTTTTCAACGAGATATACATCTGGATATTTGACTTTGCTGAGTTCTTCGTTGTAAAATCCGCCTTCGATTGGTTGATCCTGATAGTCCACGAGCTTATACGTCGTTGGATTCGTATTCTGCACCGACTTGATTGTGAAGATTTCTGTTGTCCAGTTTGGTGTGTATCCTTTGTCAAAAACATGCTTGTACTTGCTGATTCGGACTACATCAAGTATATCGGTCCACTTGTAGCTGCCACGAGCTGTAAACTCTCGCCACATTTTAGTCTTAAGTGTTCTATTGAAACGTTCACATATGGATGCTTTGAGATTGCTGAATGTTGAATACAGATTTATCTTGTGCTGCTTCATCAGATCTTTGAATTCTTTGTTGTAAAACTCTTTACCCTGATCAACATGGAGATTCTTAGGGATACGACCTTGCTGAAGTACAGACTTCATAGCACTTGTGACATCTACACCACTTTTAGACTTAATTGGAACTACCCAGGCGTACTTTGAAAATATATCTATGATTGTAAGCAGATACTTGTATCCTTCATTGACTGTTGCATATGGAATCATCTCAACCAAGTCAGCTTGCCAAGTCTCATCGAGACCTCGGATATCAACATGACGACGTTTATAGTTTCTACGAGCTGGTTTGTGAAGCTCTTCAGTTATCACTGCCTTTTTGTCGTTCATTGAGTTTCACAGTGAGATATTTGATATTATTCTGGTGAGAGGAAAGTATTGCTTTAGCTTCCTCAGTAGCTGTCTGCAAATTTGTCACAGCAGCTTTCAATATTACTATTTCAGAGTGCAAATGTGAAATAATCTCTTTCTGTTCACTGTCTATGCTTTTATTCAAGTCAGACATCTGTCTCAGTACAAATTGCACTGTCGCTGCATCATGTTCATTTGAAGGATTACCGAGATTGCACAGCCTTTTATTCTCAATGTTATAGTTTCCATCAGAAGTTATATTGAAACCTCTACCAGCTGGACCTCGTTGAACCGATTTGTCATTGTCCAGAGGACGTCCAAATATATCGATGCTCATAGTTCTTAACACTTTGACTGTCAGCGTGTGAATGGTGTTATTTTCTAGAAGCTTTTAATATATAACTCCAGCCTCCCTAAGCTCTTCAATAATTGACATGATTTCATTCGTGTGACTTGGATTTCCAGCAGCTTGAGATGCCATCAGTAGTCGCAAACGATCAACTAGCTCATTTGGATCATCCCAGTAAACATAATCCATTGGTAATCTCTGTTTTCTTGCAATCATATATTTTGGTAACCCTTTACCGAACTTAGTGAGAAAATCAGCAACGTATTTATTGTACTTTATTGTTATATCTTCATAAATGGAACGATTTGGATCATAATTTTTCCTATGAGTGTTGGTATGTTGAATTATATCCAAGTACATATCCTTATCATCTGGGGTGATGAGTGCATCATCTGGCGATTTTCTAAATAATAATTCCAACAACCCAGGAGTTATTGGATAATTTTTACCTTTGATACTTATTGTATCATTTGCAAATGAAATAGGTGAATCACCCATATGCAATTCACCATGTTTTCTGCGTATACCATATCTCATATCATTATCTTTACGTTTTTTACTTAAACGTTGTAAATAATTGATGAGAGGAGGATTTTTACGAGCTGGAGTACTTGTTGATGGCGGTGGTTAGGTTACAGCAAATGATGTGTTGTTTAATGAACTTTCATCGTTTGATATTAAACTGTTGTACTCTTCTGGATCAGCATATAACGATTTTTCAATCTCTTGTTCTTGAACCTCTTCTTTTTCAACCTGCGGCTTTTCTTCTTTTTTAATATTTTCTTCCTTCAGCTTTGAACTTTCAACTATACTCTGGAGTGGTGTTACAATAGGCTTGAACATTTCTTCGATAGCTTTTTCAACTGTATCTTTACCCAACTTCAACATCCTATGCTTCCGTCGGATGGCCTCGCTGGCTTGAGATATCTGATGCAGAATATTCTTCTGCTTCGAAATTTCTTCAGGCTTCATGTTAACAGGTTAAAGTCTACAGCATGTATGACTATCTCACTCTAAAGTACCTCAATTTATACTAATGAAGCAGTCGAATCCTTTCCGATACCTACCACTGTTCAATTCACTGTCTTTATCTATTACCACAAATCCATATTTATTCCAACATGCCGAGCATAAATCTCTGAATGAGTTGTATGGCATGTCCGTATTGACATGATCATCATAAATATGCTTCAGATTCATTTCATCTTGACGGAACAGCACGAGAAAGTTTGCATTATCTCTAATCAGGTGCTTGGGTATTCGTGTATAAGTTTGACAGAGATAGAAGCTGTCAACATCCTTGTGTCGACCCATGCAGAAAAAAGCTTTGATGTGATCCTGTTTTTCACAAGCAACATCGTCAAATATCATCAAGGATAGACTTAGCATCTTCAGGCTTGATTACAGCTTCATGTTCACTGAATGTGAAGAATCAATACCATCAATCTGTTTAAGCAGTGTCTCCAGGAACTGATACTTTGGTTGCTTAAGAGACTTTGAGTAAAGATATATATTCTCAAACCGCAAACCGTTTGGTTGTACAATAAGAGACAGCAGAGCATTCGTCTTTCCACAGTTTGATAGCCCGCAAAACACTGCACGGATACTGTTGGGAAGTAAAGCACCATGTCGTTTGAGCTTCACACCGGTTCCTTGAACAATTTGATCAAAATTGATAACTGGCAAATGAGCTCTTGGTTTGTTATCCATGACTGCTGATTAGATTCTGAGCCCGAGGGGTATATATACCAGCTTATATAGATTATCAAGTCAGTCTTTGATGTGACATGTCTGAGAGCAGACGTGGTAAAGGTTTGTTCAACAATATAATCAACAAGCTCCCACTTGAACTTCACATACCAAGTTATCAGTACTGCGGTCCGGGTACAAAGTTAGCCAAGAGATTAGCTCGAGGTGATTCAGGTATAAATCCTTTGGACGCTGCGTGTAAGGAACACGATATAGCTTACTCAAAAAATCGTGAAAATTTGGAAGCTCGTCACGAGGCTGATAAAATTCTTGCTGAGAAAGCGTGGCAACGATTTCAAGCAAGAGACGCTGCTATTAGTGAAAAAGCTGCTGCTTGGAGTGTAAATAAAATCATGAAGTTAAAAAGACGTTTCGGTATGGGAATTAAAAAAGAAAAACCTATCACCAAGCGTAAGACAACCAAGAGTAAGCCAGTTAAAACTTCCAAAAAGAAGGATGTTGCTCTCAGACAGATTGTTGATGGAGCTAAAAAGTCCATGCAGCATGGTGGAGATCCAGTTAAAACAGCCGTAGAAGGTGCCCGCAAGGCTGTCAAGAAAGCTGGTGGGAAGAAAAACATACGATTGCCTCGTATTCTACCAGTTCCATCAAAGATTGGAGGAGTACTTCCATTCTTGATTCCCCTGTTCGCAGGGTTATCAGCTGTTGGTGCTCTGACAGGTGGAGCTGCAGGCGTTGCAAAAGCTGTGAACGATGCAAGCGCAGCCAAAAATCAACTAGCTGAAAAGAAACGTCACAACTTGAAGATGGAGGAAATAGCTGTAGGTAGAGGATTATACCTCAAACCTTACCGCAATGGTATGGGACTATCTGAAACCATACCCACAGGGAGCGGGTTGCAAGAAGTCAAAAAACCAGTAGAGCTACCAAATCGAGCACTGACTAACATCGACTAAACTACTGGATCATACATCAATAGTGTGAAGAATCATACAATCCATGAATTTTTCCCGAGGGTTCCAGCAGGATATAGAATAGTGCAAGTACCAACAAACATCATTTACCTTCCAGTCGCCGTACAAGCAACGTACAAGCAATACACAACGTGAGACTCCGCATTGTTGATCAAGACGGGAGAATAGCAAATTTCCGTGGTGAGACTATAACGATAAGACTGCATATAAAGAGTCTGTAATGGGTATCGTATATGAGACAAAGACTGGTAATGGGTATAAAAGGATTGCAGCATGCCCAAAGATCATCAGTCATCATCAAGCTCTGAAAGTGTTAACACATCAGAACGCAGAGTTCCTAAAAAGTCTAGGACTAAAATTACGTGGAAAATTCATAAGATAAAAATAAATTTTTGTTGTCTAGCTTGTGTAATACCATGGCGGAAATCTTAGATATAAAAAAATCAATTATTTTTGATGAGTCTATTGCACACT
>CAJNRD030001062.1:0-23695 GCA_905319865.3 Cotesia congregata
TCACCAGTGTTAAGGAGGACAACATCTAGTGTGGCCATCGCTTCAAGTAGAGCCTTTCCCCGTGCATTGGTGAACTTGCTACCCCAGTCTACTCCCCACGAATTGAAGTCACCTACTATTGCTACGGGAAAGTGTTGCCTTGCATCTTCGGTTAGACGATCAAGAAAATCGATGAATTGTTCCAAAGAAAGACTCGGTGGGGCATAGCAGCTGTAGAAACGAATTCCGTCTACCCATGCTGCTACAAATCCAGCTTCTCTGTTGTTGACTGCCTTCTGAAATGGTGATTTGTCACACGACCAACTGACTGCTTTGTTGGTGCTGTCCGATTCCCAGGGTTGGGTACTTAGATGTTTATATGGTTCTGCTATCAGTACTAAGTCTAGCTCTAGTTCGCGCACGGTTTGTATGAGCAAGTCATGCGCAGCCTCACAATGATTGAGGTTGAGCTGCAGTATCTTCATGCTCGTTTATTTATCATTTTCTCGAGCGCCTCTTTGAAGAACGGGCATCTGTATGTGCCAGCATGGTGGGCAGTCTGAATGTGCTTCTTCGTCGTGTCATCATCAATGTCTCGAATTTCGATCATCTCCTGCGGTCCTTTGCAAATTACTTCAGCTTCTTTTTGAAGAACGTCTGTGATGGCCTTTTGCAAGGCTTGACCTTTGTCAATACTCTACTTTGAGAGCGTAATCAGCATGTTCCCGGTTTTGGTTTAGTGGATCTTTTCCACGGTTGTGCGGACCTGTTCGTCGGGAACGGCCTGCTTCATACGACGCAATATTTCAGCGTACTTCTCCTTCTCTACCGGACGGATGATCAGAGCGTCAGGCCTAATCCACTTTCATGGTTTTTTCCGCTTAGGCTCTGGCCTGGGCTCCTTCGGCGGCTGCTTTGAGAGTTGCTCTTTAGCTAGCCTTCTCTTCTCCTTCTTAGACTGTACTTTTTCTCAGTCAATCGTCGTCTTCTTAGGTTCGTCACCCTGCTCTGCCAGTCGTTAAGGAGGGCTTTTTTTCAAATCCTTCTTCTTTGTTACTTTGTCGGTTGGCTCTGGTGAGTTTCGTTCCTTTCTCTTTCCAGGCCTTTTGTCAGTTTCACCCTTCTCTTCAGCGATTGATTCACCGTCACCTTCGGCTCCGGTGTCCATTGCTTCGTCAGTCATGGCGTCAACTTGACAGGTTTTCTCCTGTGTAGCACGGGAAGTGCGCAGCAATGATGAGCACCAATCTTCGTCCAGTTTCTCAAAGCTTTGAAGGGCGTTAGCTACACTAGTCGTCATGGACTTTATCTCCTTGTGGATATTGACCTTCGATTGGACGGAGTCATTCAACTCACTGGTCAGCTTTTTGAGGCGTTCGAGCGCTTGTGACCGCTTCATTTCAGCGCTTGCGTCAATCGCTGCTTGTTGGGCATGAAGCCCGTTTCTACTCTTGTTTGTTTCCTGTAAATTACTCATATTTTTTGATTCACCAGCGAATCGTACGGAAAGGAGCGGGATGTCATAACTAGGAACGGGTGTACCCTCGGAGATAGTAATCCTACCCCAGTTCCCTGAGGCCTAGCCGACACTTAGCCAGTCCCGGAATACACGGACGAACTAGACTCGCTCGGGACGGTGAAGATTCCGATCTCTAACACTCACTGCGTACTTCCTGATCAAGGCCCGAAGTGACTGGCTCCTGATCCACTGCTGCAACTTACACCTTGGCAGAGCAAGCTCACATCAGCCGTGGCCTGCATCGTCGGAAACTACGATATAGGTTCCGAACACTACCAGTGAGTTACAGCAGGGACCGATCGTCTTGTTAGGTCAGTTAGTGTGACCAATTCATTAAAGGGGAGTTTTGTCCACGGGAGCGTATTTTGTTTGGTTATTTTGCTTGGCTCCTATCCGCTGTACCTCATCAACTAAGAGATTAAGTGTCATCTAAGGACAGCGAGCGTTCTCCCATCCGCTCGGGGAGACGCGCCCGGTAGCAGTATCGCTTCTGCCCCGAGTGTGTGTGTGTGTTTTTTTTTTTTTTTTTTTTTGGGGGGGGGAATCCTTTATACGGATTCTAGGCATAGCTGTTGGCCTGGATATGTGGCGACTCGACGCAGCGTCATACTAAAACTCGGCACTGGCGCCCCTACCCAATAAACCCTAAACCCCTTTCTCTTCTATCCTCTGATCCCCCATGGTACCGCCGTAAGGCATTTCTTCGCGGGGGGAGGAATTAGCTGCCGCTCTTCCTTCTGGTGTCTGAGATGTTATTTCTTTCTTCTAGATTCGGTCTTTCGCTCTTTTCCTCTCAATGGATCGCAACTCGGTAAGCACTTTTGTAGCAAAAATGCTTGTGGCGTCCAGGCAGCTTCTGACGACAACATTGCCTCTACTATTGACTCTGGTTGGGTTCTCTTCTTCAGAATCTTCTCTAACTCATTCCGCTGTTGGTTGAAACGTGGACACACAAAGAAGACTTGCTCCGCATCTTCATTGACCCCTGGACAGGACGGGCACTCTGGGGTATCATCGTGCTTAAAGCGATGGAGATACTTCCGGTAACATCCGTCTCCTGATAATATCTGCGGTAGATAATAGTTGATCTCACCGTGACTCCGGTTGAACCACATATCAACCCGAGGTATTAGACGGTACGTCCACCGACCCTTATCTGAAGCATTCCACTCTTGTTGCCATCTTGCGATGCTGTGTTGCCGTTCTTCGCTTCTAAGTTCTTCAGGGCTCAGTGTGGTTGACCTTTTCCGTTGATATAGGTTCCGTCTTTCCTCAGCTAGGACTCTGAGAGGAAGAGTACCGGAAATAACACACACTGCTTCCTTTGATATTGTGCGAAAGGCGCTAGCTACTCGTAGGTCACTCAGTCGATATACTGGTCCAGCTTTTCTCCATGATTCTTGCGTCTTTAATGCGTCAACCCAAATGGATATTCCGTAAGTGAGCACCGATGTGACTACTGATGACAGTAATAGCCTCCTGCTCTGCTTTGGGCCTCCGACGTTCGGCATCAGTCGTGCTAGACTAGCCCTCACTACTGATGCTTTGGCACTGACATGCTCCACTTGCTGCTTGAAGTTGAGTCGGGCATCAAGCATCACTCCCAAATATCGGATATAAGGTTGTGATGTGATTTCTTGTTCGCCGACTTGCAGCTTAATGGTCTCTACCACTTTTCTGCTGGTAATAAGCACTGCCTTAGTCTTGTGTTGCGCCAGTTGCAGGTTCACTGTGTCCATCCACCGATTAACGCGCTCAAAAGTGAGATCGAACATATGGTTTATCTCGTCAAGGTGTTTGGCAACGATCACTACGGCTACATCATCTGCATATGCTACGAGTTTGACGTTTCTTGGCAGAGTTAGTCTTAATAGACCGTCATACATAATATTCCATAGGAGCGGGCCTAGAACTGAACCTTGTGGTACACCTCCAGTAATATCATACTCCCTCGGACCGTTCTTCGTGTCATACTTCAAGACCCTATTTTCAAAGTAGCTTGTTACGATCTTAAGAAGGTATTCTGGTACATTCTTCTCTTGGAGGGCCTGCATGATGCATTCCCAATTGGCGGAGTTGAATGCGTTTCTGATGTCTAGGGTCGCCACCAGGCAATACTCTTTCGTTCCACCCTTCCATCTGGTTTCTGCGATTGCTTCCTTGGCCGTATCAACGACCAGTTTGATTGCGTCCAAGGTTGATCGTCCTTTCCGGAATCCATACTGATTGTCTGCCAGGATTGGGTCGTCTACTGCTTTAATTCTCTGGTGAATTATGCGTTCAAATATCTTACCCGCTATATCTAGCATGCAAAGTAGGCGGTAAGATGGTTCATCCGGTGGTTTCTTCCCTTTAGGTAACAGTACTAATCGTTGCTGTTTCCACTTATGCGGAAAAGTCTCCTCCTTAAGGCATGCATTATAAACGTCTAGGAATAATGTTAGAGCTGCCTTTATGATGGTTTTCAAGGCTATATTAGGGATTCCGTCCAATCCCGGCGCTTTATTATTCCCTACACGGTTACAGGCCTCCAGCAGTACTTCTTTAGTGATAGGTGGAGTGTCGTTCAGTTCGCCTGGCGCCAACTGGTAATCGAAGTTGCGTTGCTGTGGGAACAGTGCAGTGACGATTTTCTGGAGAAGTTGAGGACACGTAGGTGATGGCATTTGTTGTTTTTTTAGGTGGGTCATAACCACCTTATAAGGCCTACCCCACACGTCTTTATCCACCTCGTTGATGAGCTCTTTCCAGCATTGTCTCTTACTATCCTTGATGGCTTTGTTCAATGATTAATGGGCTTTTTTGTATTCTGCGACCAGCTCCGCAGAGTTTGGTCGTCGATAGCCACGCTGGGATATTCTTCTTTTCTTAAGACACTCTTTTCGAAGAACACTGATGTGGTCGTTCCACCAGTGTACTGCCGGGCGTTGGCTTATGCTGTGTTTCCGGACCATACTGGCGTCACAGGCCTGCACAACTCCTTTCATCAGGTCCTTGGTCATTTCTTCTGCGGATCCAGTAGTAATCGGTTCACTATTGAGGGCTATTACCAATGTGCTTGTGTCAAAAGACTTCACTTTCCATCCAATGGTATTGAGTGACTTGATTGGTCTTCTTGTATTCCGGCCATGTGATATTTGCCAGAGAATTGCCCTGTGGTCGCTGGCTGTGTAGATATCCATCACCTTCCAGTCGTATTTCCCACTGATGAGGCTGCTGCTGACGAAAGTGAGATCTACGATAGAGCTTGCTTCTCCTTTAGTATAGGTTGGCGTATTACCACTGTTGAGCTGGACAACATCTAGTGTAGAAGAAGCTTCTAGAAGTGCTTTTCCTCGCGCATTTGTCTGCTTGCTGCCCCAGTCTACTGCCCAGGAGTTGAAGTCACCGGCAATCGTGACTGGATAATGCTGCTTGGCGTCCTCGGTCAGTTTGTCCAAAAATTCAGTGAATTCAACAATGGATAGGCTAGGTGGTGCATAACAGCTGTAGAAACGGATGCCGTTAACTGTATTGTTAACTACACTCTGGAAGGGATGCTTACCACAAGACCAGATGACAGTCTTGGCGGTGCTGTCAGATTCCCAAGGCTGAGTATTCAGGTATCTGTATGGCTCTGCTATCATTACTCAGTCTAACTCTAGTTCTCGTTTAGCTGCAATATCTTCATGTCTGTTTGTTTGTTATCTTCTGGAGTGCCTCTTTAAATACTGGGCACCTTGATGCGCCGGCATGATGGGCCGAGTTCTCCGTACTTTGATCTGCGTATGATACACATTTCGTTGCGTTTTCGCATTCAGCAATCTTGTGTCCTTCTTGTCCGCACCTAATACATAGCTTAGACCGATCCACATTGTTCTTGCACTGGGACCCAAGGTGTCCAAAGTGCCAGCACTTGAAACATTGGATTGGTCTCCTCGTAGCTCTGATTCGGCAGTTGGTCTAGCCGATTCGGACTTTACCGCTTCCTGTCAATATCTTCCGCGCTGCAGCTGCTGGTAGTGTCACAATAGCTGTCTGAGTAAGTTGTACTACGAAATCTCCCCGGACAAAATCTCCCCGACAAAATCTCCCCACGACAAAATCTCCCCGACATAATCTCCCAACGACAAAATCTCACTGAGAAAATCTCTCTTAACTTATTTTAAAAATTTATCATAATTTAAATATTTTATTATTATTTTATTACCTCTGCTTGTGACTGTGTTGCGCCCTTTTCACATGGTTTTTGTGTATGTTTATTCGACATTAGGACAACACAAACGCGGATAGTCGTGTTGCGCCCTTCTAGCATGGTTTTTGTGTGTTTTTATTCGACATTAGGCCAACACAGACGCGGATAATCGTGTTGCGCCCTTTTAACATGGTTTTGTGTATGTTTATTCGACATTAGACCAACACAAACGCGGATAATCGTGTTGCGCTCTCTTAACATGGTTTTTGTGTATGTTTATTCGACATTAGACTAACTCAAACGCGGATAATAATATTATAATTATTTTATTGCACGACTCATGATCGCGGGGAGATTTTGTCGGGGAGATTTTGTCGCGGGGAGATTTTAGGGGGGAGATTTTTTCGGGGAGATTTTTTCCTGGGAGATTTTGTCGTGTCACCTTTCGTAAACGAGTTAAAGTTTCTCTATTAAAGCACTCGTGTAATTTGATGCGCGAATCTTCCTGCTGATGATCTTCAAGTTGTCTCGATAGCTTCCGAAAGGACATCTCTTCGGGTGGTGCTGACTTCTTGTAGTCTTGCTGTTCGTCAATGATACATATGCTTGACCTTGGCCGAGGTATCGGAGCCATAGGTCGTTGTTCTTCTTCGTCAAAAATCCGTCTTTGTTGATAATGACGATGAAGTAGGAGGTTGGTTTACGTATCGTAAACCGCTGTCACTAACAATACGCTACACCCATAAATGGTATAAAGGGCGTAGGCATGGAATAAAGTATCAAGGACGAACTTCAGCAGTCTTATGATTAGCAAAATTGAGAAAACGCCGGCGGTGAATGAGCCAAAATCTATTAATGCTCGCCAGATCTTCCAGCCGGTGCTAGTTGCTAATTTTTCGAGGGCCTCTTCGTCGAATAAGCCCATAACGTCAAGACTTCCTGGAGGAATGGCACGTCCTGCTGCCCCCATCGCTATGGAATTTAAAAGAGCGGGTCTTTCCGCTGGAAACATGATGCGGCTTCTCAGCTTTTCTAAATCTTTTTGAGAATAAATTTCCGATGTTGCTAAATGCTCCGGATTTTCATAATTTTAAGTCGGGCTCATAAGAGGTTGTAGTTGTTGAGGCTCGGGCGCTCTAATCACCTGTGGAGTTATGTGAAACCAGACACCGTCGATTAAGTAACCTATTGGCAAAATAGTATTACACTCTATCAGGGTACCGTGTTGTATCAATATTCTTGACTTGGGTGTTAAAAAGTAGCTTTTATTGTTATATGTTACAGGTAGCTCCTGATAACATTGTTCTGTTTCGCGGACCTTTACAGGTGCTGATATACACTTGGTAATGTGGACCAATTCTCCGGCGACGGTTGTGTAATATCCCGGACCTTTCATCAAGGCATACCCGAACTCGTCTGGCGTAAGTGACGACAAGGCCAGCGCGTTAAGAAGCACAGATCGTTTTAGTTCACAGCGTCGAACTAGAACGTCGTGATAGAGATTTTGTACTTGCTGGCGGATGAATTTCTCGACATAGAAAACTTACTGTTTATATATGCGAAAATGTCCATGTCTTCGGTTTTAATTGTTTCGATCGAGAGGGTATGGCCTTGATTTTTAACGACAATGATGAACAATTTCGGATGTTCAGTCTTAATTACCGTATGCCCACATACGTCCATCCAGCCTCGCTGCGCGAGTGCAAAGGTGATGTCCTCTGTCGTGAGTGAATAAACATCCGGTGATTCGTTTTGACCGACTAATTTAGTGGCGGGCCCGTGGTAAAGTTACGCGTATTTCATAAGGCACGAGTCTTTTGGTACTTCGCTCCAAAATGCGGACATACCGTCACTAGTTACGCAAGTAAGTTTTTCCGCGTTACATCTCGTTCCCGAACGCAACATCACTTCGTTAGTCTTAGTATTTAACGCAGTTTCGTACTCGGTTAATGTTATTTCAAAAGTAGCGTCCACTACCACTCCCGACCACGTACCGTATTCATCACTGAAGGTTCCTTTTTCACAATCGCCCCCCATACTTTGACTACCCGCTAGAATTGCCACTCGATGACTTGTACTGTTCATTTTTAGTTCATAGAATGGAACTCGATCAAATAGCCAGACCGACCCGGTCTCATGCATTCTTTTACATTTATTATAATCTATGTCCATATAGTATTCTCTTCTACCATAAAGTACTGAGGATGTATGGGAGTGCATACCACAATGCTGAATGTTCCGATTAATCAGAATTTTACACTCCATAACGTGTACTTGAATTATTTCCGCGGGTTGTAAAAGATAAATATTGACCGTCTCCGATTGAGGCCGGGTATTTTCTATTTTACACTCCCTTACATCCAACAGTGATAATGTTGACGTATTCATGGAGGATCCGCCGTAGTCGTATCCTACCAGTCCTTTAGAAAGGGGGAGGGACACCAACAGTATAATTGCTCCGAGGCCGAAAGCCATCTGAAATTATATTCGAGAAATTCTTAATTTATTTATGTGTACGAATCTTGAGATTCCGTCTACATCTATTTCCGCGGTTTCATTTTGCCCTATACTGATTAGCTCGTGAGGGCCAGTATACTGCTGGTCACCCTTGCTCTTTCTTGGCTCTATCAATAGGAAATCTCTTGTTCCCGGTCTAAGCCTTTGTGGATTTATTTTTTTGTCATAATAGAATTTTGATCTTTCTTTAGCTCTACGTAAGTTCGCATTCGCAGCTATTTCTGTTTGTCGAATGCGATTAAATAATTGCTCAAGGTATTCTGTATAAGTTGGATTAGTTTCCTCGACTGCTTGGAATTGAGAAGGAAGACGAGGTAACTTCCCGAAAACTAATTGGTACGGAGTAAAACCTGTGCCCTCATGTTCACTAACATTATACGAAAATGAGGCTAAGTCCAGGTACTCGTCCCAGTCTTCCTCCTTGGTAATGCATTGTTTTATATATTCCTGTAAGACATGGTGCGATCTTTCGACCGACCCATTGCTTTGTGGACTATATGCAGTCGTTCGATATTGTTTTATTTTATACTTTCTAGCAATATTTTTAAGTAGGCTTGAAAGGAAATTTGTTCCCTGATCAGTAAGTATGGCTTTAGGCGGACCGAAGTAGCAAAACCATCTGTTTACCAGAGCCCTCGCTACATCGACTGCTGTTGCTTGTTCTAATGCGATCGCCATAGAGAATTTGGTTAATAAATCCTGAATAGTTAAAATATATTTCATGCCTGACGCAGACGTGTGCGTAGGGTACATAATATCAAGACCAATTTTGTCGAATCCCGCATCCGGGGTATCTGTGAGCACCATTGGTTGCTTATTTTTGACTCGAACTAGCTTTTTCAGCTGACAATCCAGACATTTTTGAATATACTCCATAACGTCCTTTTTTATATTAGGCCAGAAAAAATTTTGCCTGATTCTTTTGTAGGTTTTGGTCATACCTTTGTGACCACCTACAGCGGAACCATGGTATTCCTTTAAGATCTGAGGTCTTTCCTCGTCACTTGGAATACGAACTAAATTAAGGCAAATAGTAATTTTTACTTCTGTGTCAGAAAAAATTTCAATTAACCTACGCTGGATTGTCAACCAATTAACGTCGTCAATCTTGTCTGTTTTTGCAATACTAAATGATTCCAGACCTAATTCTGTCACGTTTGTACAAACATTATTTAGAGTGTCACAGATGTCATCCACGGATACGAGATCCAACGCCCTGTACTTGGGCACAGCCAAGATATAGTGCCTTTTTTTTCTTTTATATGGAATTACTGTAGATTTAAGGTAATTAACGCGTAAGTCTTCGGGAATTTGCAACATCCCGGAAAGTTCGCGGCTACCTTCATCGAAGGGATCACCTTTAACATTGACGAAAATTAAGACATTATCCGTCTGCATCGATAGCCGGTCTCGGGTCTCGCGGACATTAGGCGTGATTTCACGTACTTGCGGCGTAATTGCCGCTCGATTGTTACGCGAAGGGCGTTCAGGATTTTCTTCATCCGCACCAGCCTCTCCCTCCTCAGACTGACGATCGTCCTTGGAGTCATCTGCGTCCGTTTGCAGTTCGGATTCATTGACTATGTCGTCGTTGCCGCTACTTTCGTCAATTTCCATATCAGTCTCGCGATTACTGTTTCTATTCTCGCGGTTATTCCGCTCGGTTTCCGTTAGAGGGTCGTCAGACGCTTCTCCGTACGTGGAATCGCCAGAAGATAACAAAGGCATGTTACGCGGACGCGCCCTGGGAGTCGTATGTTCTCGAGGTTCATCCTCGATCGGGTGTGTCGCCTGTTCGTCTTCGTCAGAAAGAATTCGCGGTTGAGGCGCTGTCGACAGCCCAGGTTGGCTCGGGTCTTGAATTGCTTGTGCAGCAGGACCTGGAGCTGGTATAGCTCACTGCCGAGGTTTGAATGTAAATCGGACTGGCGGAGTTATCTTTTCGCGATTTTCGGGTTCCGAATTACTGCTTTGCTCCGGCGTATCGTTAAGCGCTCGAGCTTTCCTCCGAAGATTGTAGGACCTCCGAACGCGTTTTCTATTTTCAGTAGGGTCTTCTTCGCTCGTTTCTTTCGGCGTAGATATAGTTACGTCTGGGTTTCCTTTGCGAATCGGTGCTACCTGTACGGGTTCTTCGGGTTCATCAACTGGGTTACGCGGTAATGAGTCGACATTAGAATTTATTCGGCCCGGTTTATATACGACCTTGTAACTATAGTCCTCCATGCTCAACCGCCACCTAACTATGCGCGAATTCGGTGAATTTACAGAATTTACCCACGTCAACGGTCGATGATCGGTTACTAATGTGAATTGACTTCCGTAGATATACGGTCGAAATTTGTTCACGGCGTATACTATAACGAGCATTTCTTTTTCGATTGTGGAGTAATTACGTTCGGCCGAATTTAATAAACGCGAGGCGTAACACACGGGTTTATCTTTATTAATTTCACCCTGACTTAGACAAGCACCGATGCCATAATCGCAGGCGTCCGTGGTTATTATAAATTCGCGAGAAAAGTCTGGGAATTGCAAAATTGGAGAATTTGTTCATTTACCCTTAAGGGTTTCAAATGCCTCCTTCTGACTTTCGCTCCATACGAACGTAGCGTTCTTTTGTAATGAGGAGGTTAACGGTTCACTAATTTTCGCGTAGTTATCGATAAACCTCCTGTAATACCCATGAGACCCAGAAATTCCCGGATTTTCTTTACAGTGTTTGGTATCGGAAATTTTTCGACGGCGTCCGTTTTCTTCGGGTCCGGTTGAACCCCGTTAGCAGATATAATATGTCCTAAATAATTAACTTCCTTACGGAATAAGTGACATTTATCTGGCTGCAGTTGCAAACCGGCCTTACGCAGACGTTCGAATAATTCCCTAACTTTCGCAATATGTTCCGCAAAAGTTTTTGAGTATGTTACAATATCGTCCATATAGACGAACACTCCCCTGCCTATCATACCAGCCAAGACCTTGTTCATTAATTTTTGAAATGTCGGAGGGGCATTTTTCAGCCCAAACGGCATTCTTACAAATTCATAATGCTGGTCTAGGGTCGAAAAGGCAGTTTTGTGTATATCATCAGGGTGGATTTCAATCTGGTAAAATCCACTAGCTAAATCAAAAGTGGAGAACCAAGCGGCATCTCCAGTTTGATAGATAATTTCAATAATGTTTGGTGTCGGATAGACAATCGTAAAAGTTTTATCGTTTAAATCTCTAAAATATATAACCATGCGCCACCTTTTATTGCCTAAAGAGTCTTCTTTATTTTTGACAATCCAAATGGGCGAACAATAGCCAGATTCTGAAGGTCTAATAATACCTTTTTCCTCTAATTCCCTGACCTGCCGTGAGATTTCCCCCTTATGTATGGGAGGAAAGCGATATTGCTTTTTAAAAACCGGTTGGTCGTCAGTAGTGATGATTCTATGTAAAATCTCGCTCGTTAAACCGAGATGTTCTCCGGGCAGATAAAATAGATCTTGATTATTTGTAATCAAGTTTTTAATTTCTACGCGTTGCGAATCCGATAACTCTTCTGTCAGGTGAACAGAGCTAAACACACTCTGTGCCCGTTCCGGAGTTTTCATATCCTCGGATATTATGAATACGCTAGATTCTACTTTTTCTGGAGAATTCCGGGTTTTAGAACAATCGCGAGCATCATCGTTGATAATTTTAATCGGCGATAATTTTTTCGAGCAATCGCTTTCGTCCCACCAAAAGGGGAATCGCAAACTCACTACTGGTTTCGGAATCAGGACCTCATGGTCCAAACTATTGTAAGCCCTTAGGAAGGTACCGTCGTCGTTAGTTTCGAAAGTTCCGCCTAACTCCACTCCGGGAGTACAATAAATACGCGGTACGTAACCATGACTGGGAATCGGAAGAAGTTTTAATTTTAATTGCTGAAACTGAATCCGGGCTCAATTTGTCCATTTCAGTTTCGAAAAACGGTACTTCTATATCAAAAAACGTAAATATTTTGCGATCAAAAAAAAAGCCTAGCGCCGTATTCGCTAAAGAATCTAGCACCCAATAAAGCAGGGTGTAATGTAGGGAAATTATCCTCGACAACACTAAATTCAATATCGTAGCCGAATAGTTCCACGTAGGTTTTGCCTACGGTGAACACTGGATCTGTATTGATACCCAGCAGCGCTAATTTAAAATCTCGATCGATATATTGTGGTTTACAGAGAGCACCAATTTTATTAAATTGACTTCCGATCCCGTGTCAAGCATAACGGTTACCGAATCTTTAACGTCGTTACCTTTAGCTAAAATCACGGGCACATTAGTTTTATGGAGATTTACCATTACTGTTATGATGTTGACGGGGTCGCTGGATTTTTCGACGAGGATTTGGAGTTGTCCGGACTCCCGGAGGTCCCGTCGTTGGTTTGCTCCAGGAGTATCAAGTTTCCCAACTCACCCATACGAGATTGAAGTAATGAAGAAAATTTAAAACATCTCGCGAGAGGATGATTAGTCTTGCCACAACAAGGGCAAGGGTCATACAAGTTGGACCTCTGATTACCCCCCGAAGATGCGCCTTTACCCTTATTTTCACTATTGTCGGATTTTTTTGAATTATTACCGGCGTTAGATTTTTGCGCGTTATTGTCGTTGCCGTTTTTCGCATTTGACCCCGATCCCGATTTACCTTTACCGTTTCCTGAATTTTTTTTAGGTTTCGATTTATTATCTTTTGAGTTACCTTTGGAATCCTGATTTTGAACAACCGCTACCGCAACTGGAGAGGTTAATGATTGATTTTTGAAACGTTTCGTATTCATTTCATATTCCTTAAATGCCTCGATCGCGGACGTATAAGTTTGTTCTAAATCGTCATGCGGTCTTAATCGGCATTGAACTTGCAAAAGCGGTGGAATACCCCGAAGGAAAGCTGCGATAGAATTTTTATCGATCTCAATTGTTTCGGAATCAGTTAGAACGCCACGCTCTGAAATTTCTGCGTGCAGTATATCGCGGTAAATTGCTCGGGCCCGGTTAACATAAGATACCATGTCTTCGTTTGGTTTCATAATTATGTGTTCCATGTCGGCCTTATATTGATTTGCGGAACGGCGGCGATCAAAAATGGTTCTCAAAAGATTTTCGAACTCCTTAATGTTAACATAGTCCATTTTCTCTACCGTAGTGCGCGCTGGACCTTCAAATTTTTGACGCAACAAGGTCAAAAACATGAATTCGGAAGTTCTTCGCTTTGAGCTTCGATTTCGGTTTCCCGCTGATTCAGAGCATCCTCCCTAGCTTGTAAATCGTTACGAGCTTGATCCAACGAACTTTCAAGCTCCTTGAGGGAGTTTTCCCGTTTATGATAACGTTCGGCTTCCAATGTTCTGGCCTGGCGGAAAACATCCGCTGATTCCCGCGCTTTGTTTTCGATTTCTGTTTCTTTATCGTCTAATTCGGCTCTTCGATCTTCTTTCGCGAAAGCATTTAATTTAGCCTCCTTTTCCGCGAGCTCATTTTCGGTAACGTTAATTCCACGACCCGCGATTTCTAACTGCTTTAAGGTAATTTCGCGTTCTTCTAACGAAATTTCTTTTTTACTAATAATTGATTCGCGGTCTTTCAAATCAGATTTCCAACTAAGAAGTCGCTGCTCGCGACCCGTCAAATCTGTTAATCGAGATTTAAGTATACTCTCACGTGCTAAAATATCGGCTTCGCGTTTGTATGGTCACGACATTGAGCGTCTAAACGTTCACTTAATTCGCGAAGTTCTTCTTCGGTCATCTGATCCGGTGGCGCCATGGTTAATTAACAAGACATGAAAATAAAATTTCTTAAAAGAATTTGAATAAAATAAAATAAAGAAAAATATTTTAATTCAAAATCGTTTGCAAAATTTCAATGCTTAATTAGGAAGTCAATCCACCAATTTCTAATAATCAGTCTCTGAATAATAAAAGCTAATTTATAAAAATTGAAATTATAATTAATTAATTAAAAGAAAAATCCTCATAACTGATTTATCAATTTAAATTTATTTTATTAAATTAAGTGTCAATTAATTACTGATAGCTAACTCAGGCGACTGACGTTATATTATATTCGTTTAGATTCAAAGATAATAAAAATGTTATCAGAATTGGTAAAAAGCTTCCTTTACATTAAGCATTGAAGAAAAATATTGCAAATCTAATAAATTGGTATCATTTTATAGTGTAGCTTGAGGTTTTTCCTCACGCATCTGACATAAGATTGCGTATTGACGAGTGTTGTCCGACGGACGGTATGCATTCCAGAGTCCGACGGATAAATTAATTTTCTGAGATTAAATACCCCAAAGAGTCATTATTTTAATAAATTTTCGTAAATAATTATTTATTTTATAAAACTTTAAATATCATAAGGATTTGCCTCGTTGAATTAAATAATGAAAGAAAATTTCAAATACGCGAATATTAAATTCGCCATAAAATATGTCGAGTTTAAAATCTCGAACGAAAGTGACAGTTATTAATTTTATTAAAGTTAATAAAATTTTCTGTAGCAACTGTAATCGCATAATACATGTGAATTTAATTTTCCATAAAATTTTTTCGTAGCAACCATTTTCGTATAAAATATGTGAATTTATTTTTCACAACAAAAATTTCGTGTGAATTTAATTTTCATAAAAAAATTTTCGTATAAAATATAAAAATTTGTTTTCCTAAAGAAAAATTTCGAGTTAATACGCGAATTTAATTTTTCCTAAGAAAATTTCATATAAAGCTTAATTTCTATAGCAAAAATTTCGTGTAAAATATGTAAATTTAAATTTCACAGAGAGATTTGGTACAAAATACAGATTTAATTTTTATAACAAAAATTTCGTGTAAAATATGTAAATTTAAATTTTCGCGGAGAGATTTCATTCAAAATATAAAAATTTAAACGAAAAATTTCGTGCACAGTATGTAAATTCAAATTTTCACAGAGAGATTTGGTACAAAATATATAGATTTAATTTTTATAACAAAATCTCGTGTAAAATATGTAAATTTAAATTTTCACGAAAAGATTTCATTCAAAATATACAAATTTAAACGAAAAATCTCGTGCACAATATGTAAATTTAAATTTTCATAGAAAGATTTGGTATAAATATATAGATTTAAATTTTATAACCAAAAATTTTGTGTAAAATATGTAAATTTAAATTTTCACGGAAAGATTTCATTTAAAATATATAAATTTGATTTTATAACAAAAAATTCCGTGTACAATATGTAAATTTAAATTTTCATAGAAAGATTTGGTATAAAATACATAGATTTAAATTTTATAACCAAAAATTTTGTGTAAAATATGTAAATTTAAATTTTCACGGAAAGATTTCATTTAAAATATATAAATTTGATTTTATAACGAAAAATTTCATGTACAATATGTAAATTTAAATTTTCATAAAGAGATTTGGTATAAAATATATAGATTTTAATTTTCCGTAGCAACCATTTTTTTTTTTAAATATGTGAATTTTAATTTGTCGTAAAAATATTGGCGAATCGTCATAATAGGTAATTTTTCAGAAATTATAAGCCATGCAAACTGATCGTGGATAAAACAAATTTTCTTTTCTTACCCCAGGAACACCTGTATAAAAATAAAGGAAGAAAACTAATGATTCACAAATCACTTCACTAAAATTGCCCATATTTCATTTAAAATTTTCACTAACTCATCACTGCCATCACTTTTAGTCACTTCACAGTTTTCTTTATAAAAGGTAAGTAAGATTATCTGTGATCCTGGTCACAGCACCACTGTTACGTTCTCAATTTTTGGGAATTATTTTAATTCGCTTCTAAATTTCTATTGGCGATTTTAAATTAAAATATAAATTTAATAATTAAGAACTGACGAATAAAATTCAGGTTTGACATCGTTGGGTGATCTATTGACCTCCGGCGTGCCGTCACAGATAAGCTTACTTTTACCTCTCTAGTATTTTAAAGACTCACCATTGCGGACCCCATAATTTAGCCCAGATAATACCTTTTTAAACAAGCCTCCTGGCTTCAAACGGAGGGTAGCTGTCAAATCCGGTGCGGAGAAAGTACTCCTCAGAGTAATAGCCGTACCGTAGATCTTGAAGAGGAATTGTTCCACCTGGTGGTTGGAAATGTTCCGGAAGATCGATGGCCTTGTGTATCCAAGGACGTGATACGTCTGTCCAGAAGGTTGAATAATTTTCGGGAGTTAATGGTCCAGTGCTTGATGGTTCCTGCAGCGACGGAGATGGCGACCTGGGCGAATAATTCCCCCGAGGTACGTAGGCGGTACACTTTACTGGCACTCGCGATACTTCTGGCTCCTCGTCGGAGATTATGGGCATAGAGAAGTTAAGCGACAGTAACTGAAATGAACGGCCCCTTTGCACGGCCCGACCCGAACGACGTGAACGCCTGCCTTTCCGTGGCATGAACCGAGAAGAAAATTCGGATAGAACGGCTAATGAGCCCTCATCTCCGAAGTGGGTTTTTGGACCTGGGGAACCGCTGAAAGGCGCTCACACCATGAGAATTTTATCGGTGAAACGGCTAATGAGCCTTTGCACCCAAAGGATTTGAATTGGTGGAACGGCTGAAAGGCGCTCACACCATGGGAAATTTAATCGGTGAAATGGCTACTGAGCCTTTGCACCGGAAGGATTTGAATTGGTGGAAAAGCTGAAAGGCGCTCGCACCAAAAGGATTTAACAGCGTGTTTACTGTAATTAGTTTTTATTGGATTAAGGATCTGGAGAGGTTCAAGTCGGACAGAGCTCTGTGCTCAAGAAAGTCCGTCGATCTACTGACTTGAGTCAACTCCAGATTAGTTTTTATAAACAGTATTTCAGCCATGTTTGCAGCTCAGGTTACTCCCTGAGAGAGTCATCGAGGCCCGGGTCCCATGCTGACGCAAGATGTTTGGACTATCCGCGACCGCGGTGACTTTCTGCCGATGCCTTATCGCGAGATTTCCATTACTAAGCTGCTGATGAAGCCACCAGCGATGCAACGGATATCTCTCAATGTGCATTCGGAGAATTGAACGAGATAAATTTATTTAAAATATAATATTTATAAAATAATAAAAAAATAATTTTGGGCGAAATTCTGAGAACGTAACATAAAAATTTTTTTTAACAAGTAAATTATGGTTGCCTCGTAACCAATCTACCCGAGTTCGACTCCCTTGTCGAATTATAAAATATTGTTTTTTTTGTTATGTACGTAGTAAAAACTTTTTACTGTGCTTCGTTTTTTTACCGATAAATTACCTACCGATGTAAAAAAGAGACAAATTCTGATAATCTGCCATATCAATAAGTGTTTTGTCCAACTTCACTAAAATTTCATATTAAGACTTGTACTACAAGATATTGAGCAAAGTTAAAGTGGATTTCCGGCACTAGATTGTGCATAAGTTGGATTGCATTTTAACGTTAACTTTTACGATTGGATAGCTATCAGGGTTATTTTCGTTTCTTCTTTCTAAATAAATTTTATTTTATTAAAATTCCTTCACTAATTAATCGAAAGGAACTTCGTTCCATCCGGGTGTTCCTTGACACCCCTCAAGTTTTTTTTTTTAATGAGTTTTAAAGAGATGTGACGATCAATTCAAAAAGGTCCATTGTCGCAAGCCGCATTGAAATCGATTGAGGCGTTAAAGCGAAATTGATGACGAAAGTTTCAAAAAAATGATTTTATTTGAATAACTTCGAAATTTCTTCTTGAATTCTCATTGATGTAATAAAATAACTATGAGTACTCAAAAAACTTTATCGAACGCAGTCAATCTCGTCAAAGTCGGTCAATTTATTCTCAAGATATTCAATTTTTTTTAATTCTGATAAAGTGTTATTTCAACATAACTTCAAAATTTTACGTCGAAATATTTGGTAGGTAGTAAATAATCTTTTTTGACTTTAAAAACTCCGTCGAATGCTGCAAGCCTTATCAAAAACGATTGATGTAATCGAAAGATATCGCAAATAAGTAGGGTAGCAGGGGGTGTACGCCCAGTCGGCAAAAAAGATTTGTGGGTTCTTATCCATGTTAAGTTACCGACCGTTGACATGGCGGATATGTTTTAGCGACGGTTGGAGGCCATGCTTAGGGTTGTCTATAGGATGTGTATATGGTTGAGCTTTTTTATCCACTTTCATAGGTGGTGCTGGTGGTGAATTCTTCGATTTGAATTTTCAAGCCATGTTTTAAATCTTACTATCCGCCAATTTTTCGTCATTTTGAATTTTGAATTCGCCATTCGAATTCCGCTACCTGGTGGCTGCTATCTGCCATCTGGTGGTCGCCCCTTTTTTTTTTCAAAGTTTATATAATAATTTTTAATAGTACATTTTTTATGAACTATTCTTAGGTCAAATAAACAAAAAAGAAAACCTTATAGTTGTTGGTTTTGAATAAGTTAAAGGCTGTAGTTAGCAGCACACGGACTTAAACAATCTGTGCGTATTAATATTGTTTTATACCTGGACAAATATAACAATTTTTTTCGTCTAAATAATAATTTTTTATAATATCTCTCATTTCATCTGGAATTTTCCATAACTTTTTCCGCTTCCTTAGTGTTAATAAGCCTGAAAAAAAATTTAATTGTTGTTAACATGTTAATAAAATTTAAAAATAAATGTAGAACTGATCAATTGAAATAAAATTGGTAGTGTAAAATCGAATGAAATTTTATTATTATAATTTTTGGAGGAGGACTGCGATATGTATCAAATTATACTGTACCGTTTTCGAATTTGGTCTTTTTAAATTCTCTGAACATGTAATTAGAACAATCAAAGTATTGTTTAACTTGTTTTAATTCCCAAGATAGTGGTAATATTTTCAGTACTTGAATCTTTTCAGAAATACTTTTTGATTGCTGAAATTTATTTTGTAAAGATAATATAATGTCGTTAAGCGTATTACTATCTTATATCAAATTCTGTGTTACAGGATTATTGAATCTTGAAATATTCAAATCGTATGCGTTATTTATTTTTTGAGTAAGTTTATCTAAAACTTCCAGTAGAGTTTCTTCTGCTTTTCTTTGCAAACGTTCCGTAGAAAATTTATATTTATTTATAGGATCTATATCTAATTCTCTCAATATACTGTTGATTGAATTGACATTTTGCGAATTAGATTGATAGTAGGATCCAGATGAACACGGTTGTGAAGTTAAACTTTCGAATATTGAATTTCCTCGTGATAAAGTCGAGCTATCGCCTCTTACAATGTTCTGTTCTTCAAAATATTCAATTTCCATAGGCTTCGAGTTATCCAAATGTTGCTCGACTATTTGCTTTATTGATGTTTCACAGGTTCGGCACTACTTATCCCCAGAAATTAAGCTTATTGAATGGATTTCTGATAAAATTTTATTGAAATTTTCACAAGTCTCTAAACTTATTGTTCTAAGATAATTAATTATGTTTTTTTTTACGGTTTTTTTAAAGTATCACAACACTTGTATTGATATTGAGAAAAGTATTCTAAAAATCGGAGCTTATGATAATGACAAATTTTCCCATCTGAAATTTGTTCATAAAATTGTTCGTCTTGTAACCTCAACTTTAAAAGTAAAATATTTTCTTCACTCAATTCACTTAAATTATATAGAATTTTATTTTCAGAGTATGTCACTAAATGACATTCTGAATCAGTTAATAAACCAATATAACACTTATCCATTGTTTCAAGTTTTGATAGTTTAAACACTCCAACTTAAACACATAAATTTATCTAAATACTGTAGACCTTCATACCTAGAGAACTTCAACGTAGATTGCAATATGCTTTCATGAGCGTATAATAACATTGGTACCTCAGTCACGCTACGAAGCGGATAAATTGAGTAACAGAGTAGCCCGAGCGCGACTTTTGATACAAATTCAAACAATATAAACGGAAAAAAATAATCGGTAGATGCTACCGATTTTTTTGGTAAAGGCTACCGAAAAAATCGGTAGCTGCTACCGAAAAAAAATCGGTAGCTGCTGCCGAAAAAAATCGGTAGCAGATACCGATTTTTTCGGTAGAGTCTACCGATTATTTCGGTGCAGGCTACAGATTACCACACGGAGAGAATTTTATGTTAATGGTAACCATCCTTATTTTGTACACAGAAAAAAAAATATTCTTAAATCAAGTATATATTTTTGAAGAGCTCAATATTCTTGGTTTGAGTAGAAAAATTCTTGATTTAAGAAAATTTTTCTCGATTTAAGGAAATTTTACTTAATTCAAGAATTTTTCGTCTTGATTCAAGACAATTACTCTCTTTAAAATTATATTCTTAGTTCAAGAATTTTTCTCTTGTATCAAGTTAATTTTTTTTTCTGTGTAGCTTCTACTATTCAGGATAATTATTAACTTTTGCAAAGTTAAGATGATAAATGGAACTACCCGGCGATTGTAATTAGTACAATCAATATATATTAATTCCCACAATTATATAAAAACTACACAAGAAGTATAAAAAACTTAATTTTTTCGATTTTAGAGTCAGAATCTAATAACATTCGAATGTTTGACATAAGAGTGAGTATTGAAAAAAGTATATTTATATTATTAAGAGAATAACAAAAATTTCATCTTTAGGATAGTAATAATATTTAACTTTCTTAAGTAAACTAAAGTATACGTCAATTTTTCTAAAATATTCGTTATATTTTTTTACAAAATCAGTATTTGCTATTATTCTTTTCTTTTTGTTTAATGTTATTATTTTTTTTTCTTTACTCAACGTGCCAAAATGTATAATAAGTATTACACGAAAAGCCCAACGTTCTATGCGTCTGATTATGTATCGTGGCTTCAAACACGAGATGCCGGTACAAAGTGGTCATTTCATGAAATACCTAGGCTGATAATGCAATTTAAATATTTTTCACTACACGTCGACGCTTCTGGAAGTGCCTAGGTATTTCATGAAATGACGAATTTTGCGAAAAGACTACGACATATATATATATATATATATATATATTATATATATATGAAAAATATAGCAAAATGCATGTGGGTACTCAAATGACAGCTCTTAATGAGTATGACATCAGGATGAGCTCATATAATCAAAAATGTCAATAATTAAGAACCATCCCGATGTCCGCTTTACTGTTTGAAACTATAAAAACTAACCGGAATCCGAGTGAATATTACAGTTTACTTTTTTCCGTGTATTTAATTTAATAAAAATTTATGATCGAAAATATCTAATAATAAATACTCTTCATTCTTAATATTTTGTATTTGAGTAAGCGTTATTTGTATCTCAAATGAAGTTCCTTTTTTTTTTATTTATTTAGAAGTGCGAATTTAAGTTCTCGTTAAGAAGATAAGAAATTTTCAAAAATTAGTAATCGCTAGCCTGCACCGAATAAATCGGTAGCTTGCACCGAAAAAATCGGTAGCTGCTACCGAAAAATAATCGGTACCTGCTACCGATTTTTTTCGGTAGCAGCTACCGATTGCCAATCGGTAGCATCTACCGATTATTTTTTTCCGTGTAAGAACGATAGCGCTTTTGAGGGTAAAATGTTTACTTGAGACGTTACTCAAATGGTTACTGACAGCAGCTATATCTATGTACAGAGAATATTAATGTTTCACTTGTCAATAAGATATAAATAATTCGATAGATATGTAAGAAATTATTAGCAAATATTATATTCAACAACGCAATTTTGGCAATATTAAAAAATTCATGACTTGAATACAAGCTCGATTCCCTAGCCCCGATTTTCAGGGCTTTTTAGGAACATAATAAAGCAACTTTCCTGAAAGTTTGAACGAAATCGAAGTTCCGAGAAAAAAGTTCTAGCCATCTGAAAACTGCAATTTTTTAAAATTTGATTGGTTTCGGATGGCTATAACTTTATTTAATAGAAGCAATGAAGTAAAAATTGCATAGATTCTACTAAAGTATACCCCAGTAGAAGACATTAGCTGCGGGTCGATCCTCAACTTCAAACACTGTACGTATACTAGTGTTTTACAAATAGGTAAAATTTAACCAAAACAGTTCGTTAGTTAGAGGCTGTCAGCTAAGCCCTATTTGAGTTTAGACCAAATACTTATTTTTTTCTTAAAAGTAGAGAGTCTACTGAGAAAAATGCCGCTGAGCAGGGTTCTTTAAGTTATATAGAAGCTGAGATACAAATATTCGAAAATCAGTGAAAAATCGACTTTTTTAAAAATTCAAAAAATTCTCCAGCGGCCGAATTTGATTATATCGGGTCCAAATTTTCAGGATCGTCTTTTTTTAAGGTTTTCTTTTGAGAAAAAAATCGGCATCAAAATCGCTGACCTGAGTGCGCACACTTTCGTCGAGAATTAATGGATCTGCCCTGTGTATATATATATATATATATATATATATATATACAGGGTGTCCTAGAAGTAACGGACGCCATTTTAGCATCTGATGAAAAAAATAATTCTGAGACGAAAAGTCCTTAGCCATTTTTTAATTAGATGCATAGATAATTAATTATTACTTAAAATAACGTCTCTTTATGTGTTAGAGACAGAGAGTGCCAGTGTCCAGTTAAGTATGTGCCAAACAAAGACACAACTAACTTTATGACTAACTAACTACTATAGCTAACGTAATCACCCACATTTACTAACACATTCATACGTGCAAGCGTCTTCGTTGGGAACGTACTTGACTGGACACTGGTGCTCTCTCTCTCTCTAACGCATAACAGGACGCTATTTTAATTAATAATTAATTATACATGCGTCTGATTAAAAAATGGCTCAGGACTTTTCGTCTGAGAATTATTTTTTTTATCAGATGTTACAATGGCGTCCGTTATTTCTGGGACACTCTGTATAATCATACATGATTATATTAGGATCATATATAATTATTAGGGTGGCGCAAAAAAACCGACTATTTTTTGAAATGATAACGTCTTATAAATTGATGAACACCAGCAACACACATGAAAAATAGTAACGTTCCGCCCGAGCCTGTGCGTGCAAGCGAGAGCGCGCAACATGCGATAAAGAGGCACGATAAAACAAACGATAGAGAGGCCTAAGCGTTGGCTTGTGTTAATAATTAATAATAAATATAAACAATAAATTAATAAAATAATAATAAAAAATAATAAAATAATTAATATTAATTATAAATAATAATAATTATATCAATTATCAAATTATTATATCAATTTTTAATTATCAATGTAGGGTGAAGTCACCAGTAGCCAGCCCCCTACCTATTTCCAGCCCCCGCCATAAGAAAACTAGAGTTTTCTGTGGCATATACTATTGAAGGCTGGAAATAGGTAGGGGGCTGGATATTGGTGACTTTATTCTATTAATAAAATTAAAGTACTTATTCTTTGTTAAAATAATTTTTAAATATTTAAAATTTTTAAATTTTCAAATACAAAACAATGATAATTCAGTGATAATAATTCAATTAAATTTATAAAAGTATGCAATTTTTCATCAATGTTT
>CAJNRD030001069.1:14274-25265 GCA_905319865.3 Cotesia congregata
GCGGCAGTCCCAAAAGATACCGAAAATATCGAAGACTTTTATTACCGGTTAAGCGAGATGGTCCGTCGCATTGAGCTCAACGCTCCCGAAGATGATAGGGCCGTAGTAAAACGTACATTCGAACAAACAGCAGCTACTACATTATACGAATATCTACCGGACTTTCTACGACGCCTGTGCAAAATAAGGAGAGCAGAGACTCTAGATGACATGTACAAGGCCAACGAAAATGACGCATACAGAAGACCAGAACGTAGACGCGCTATGAGAGACGACGGACTCATACCAGGCGAAGCTCTACCACCCTCAGTAGAATTTCACCGACGATCCGTGCAAGATGGTAACCGACATTATCTGCAAATGCCGCGATCTTCTCGCGATTATGACGATCGAGGTAATTATCGCGAATTACCTCGCACCTTGGCATATCTAGAATACAGTCAAGGCCCAAGAACAAGCGCTCCTGGGTATTACGATGACCTATTTCCTGACACGTATGAAGACAGTCACTACGGCTCGGGTTATCAAGTAGAACAACAAATGATGGGCTCTACTTTTGCGTTCGGAACCGAGCGAAATACGCAATATATGCCTAGGACTCAAAATTATTATCAACCGCGACCTTTTCAAAATTATAACCAAAATCGTTATCATCCGGGAGTACCAGGTCCCACTAAGAGGGCGGTACGCTTTGAAGAAGATGAAGATTCGGAAGAGGCAAAATTACGGCACAAATCGGACCCGACGATAATCTGTTACTGTCCATTTTGCCCAAAAGGAGAACTTCGAGACGCGTACGATCCTTTAAACGGATCGGGCGCTCGTCAACCGGAGGCAATGGCGAGTATGCCCGTCCAGTCTCCGTCTATTTCAACGAGGACTCCCAGCAATTATCAGCAGTATCCAAAGAGTCAATATCGAAATTATTCAAATCAATACCCTCGATCCATTTTGCAAAACACCCAGAAACAAGTCTTAGAGGATCAATCGACCATGACGGAATCAACGACTCTTCCGAGACCAGAACAACAACCAGTCCAGAACAACACTACATCTCTACCGGGACAACAAAACCCGCAATTGATGACAACAGGAGAGCTACGAATCCAGGCGAGGACGAACCAAAGTGCCTAACAACAGGAAGAGGCCCATCAATCCATCTACGAAGCACAGCACTTCGAAACGGAGGAGTAAACGCTCTCCTCGACACCGGTTCGGACCTCAATCTTCTCTGCGTCGAAGAACTACGCGACGAGGCCCTCTGCAACACCGTGTTTACGGGGATAGTCGGGGGCATCGCTACGAGCTCAATGCCAATAACCGGTTCAATAGATCTAAAAATATTCGGAGTGAAAATCACGTTCCATCTCGTACCGGAACCGCCCGGCGGTTATAGGGCCATCCTCGGAAACGAATTCTTTTTCGAAAATCGCGTAACCATTTTATTTTATTGGAACACTTTAGTGTTGAAAAATAGACCTATACAACCAATACCGATCATTAACCCACGAAGGTTCCCGGAGCAAAAGATCCTCGCTCTAGAAACCGGGCCAAAATTATATATGCCTTGTAATATGCTTCTAGGGAATTATCAGCGATTCCTCATCGATACCGGGGGGGATGTATGCCTCATCAATGCATCCGCTTTAAAACCCGAAGCAATTATTGACATCGGAAAAGCTAGAAAATTCCGAGGTCTCAGCGACAGTACCTTTGAGACTCTAGGAGTAGTTAAATTAAAAATTCTTAATATCGAAGTCGAATTTCAGGTTTGTCGAGAGGATTTACCATTCTCCGGAGTGGGAATCCTGGGAAATAATTTCCTTGAAACCGAAAAGGCAAAAATTTCTTACGATAACCATACTTTAGTTCTATTATCCTACCCAACTAAAACAACACCCTTTAGCCTTGGGACAAAGCCCTCTTCAAGCTACACATTACCACCTCGCATGAGAATGGTAGTAGCTGTACCAGTCCAAGATTTCGAGAAAAGCGAAGGATACCTCCCTCGAATGAACCTTCCGGACGGAGTGCTCGGAGGAGAGGCTGTTGTTAAGGTAGAAGATGGGTACGCCACGTGCATGGTTATCAACCTTAATTCAAATTCAGTTGACATAAATATCGGACCCCAAACAGTCGAAGAGTTCGAGTTCAGTAACTCTAGCTCAAGTGGGGACGAATCCGATGACCTTTTTCTCGAAAATTCCAATCGTATAGCTAACCCGGAAGAACGTATTAAGATCATAATTCAGAAAATACCTCTAGGTCATCTAAATGAAGAAGAAAAAGAGCAAGTTAAGACTCTTATTCGAAACAATCACGATGTCTTCCATCTTCCTGGAGATAAGCTGGGTTGCTCGAAAAACTTCACCTGCCGGATCGAAACTATCACCAATGAACCAGTGAGAATAAAACAGTACCGATTTCCCCCAGAGCATCGAGAAGAAATCGCCAGGCAGGTTGAAACTCTCGAAAGACAAGGAATAATAAGAAAATCTAATTCTCCATACAATTCACCTTTGTGGATTGTACCAAAAAAATCCAATGACCCTTCTATAAAAAAATATAGAATGGTTATCGACTTTAGACAACTAAATAAAATAACCAGAGGGGATGCCTATCCCTTACCACTAATTATCGATATTTTAGACCAGTTAGGCGACGCAAATTTCTTCAGCGTCTTTGATCTCGCCATGGGTTTCCACCAGGTCCCAATGCATCCCGAAGACGCGCATAAAACGGCATTTTCTACGCCAGACGGGCACTGGGAATATCGTTGTATGCCCTTTGGCCTAGAATGCGCTCCATCTATCTTTCAAAGAATGATGGACTCCACGCTGAGCGGGCTAAAAGGGACGGAACTCTTTATTTATATTGATTATCTAGTTAGCTATGCCAAAAACCTACAAGAGCATGGGGTAAGAGTACAAAGACTATTTAATAGATTGAGAGAAGCAGGTCTCATGCTTCAACCGGAAAAATGTAAATTTCTCTGTCCAGAAGTAGATTACTTAGGTCATGTAATAACAAAAGAAGGCATAAGACCTGACCCGAAAAAGGTTGAGTCACTAAAAAATGCCTCGCGACCTAGAAATCATACAGAAGCAAGAAAATTCATGGGACTTGCTAACTATTACCGTCGATTGATCCAAAATTTCGCCGAAAGGGCCAAGCCCATAACAGACCTTACGCGAAAAACTAAACCAATTATATGGACAAAGGAAGCGCAAACGGCATTTGAAGACATCAAAAATGCCCTCTGCGAAGACTCTTTCTTAAAATATCCAAATTTTAATAAACCCTTCATCCTAGCTGTTCATGCGCCAGACTCGGGAATATCCGGAATCCTCAGTCAAACAACGACAGCGAGGGATGGTGAAGGAGATGGAGAAAAGATAGTCTCGTGTATTTCCAGAGTCTTTCACGACACTGAAACTCGATACACGAACGTAGAAAAACAATGTCTTGCGGTGGTTTACGCAATTCAACAATTCCGACAGTACCTCCAAAACCATTTTACCCTAATAACTAGTAACCTTGCGTCACCTGGTTAAGAGATAGCGCAACCGTCACCGAACGACAAGCTAAATGGCGCTCTAAATTAAGTAAATACAAATTTAGTGTCATAGTCCGCCACAAAATTACGGAACAATACGCCGAAGGACTCTCTTATAACCCAGAAGGTCGTCCCGAACCTTCAGAAAACGCGATAAATAATAAAACCGAAAATAATCCTGTAGCATTACCAATCTCTGCTATGCCAAAACCAAAAGGGTCAAATAGAAAAATCTCTGACTCGGAGGCAATTCAAGCGGTCAAGCGCCCCGGTCGCCCCCTAGGATCTGAAAACAGACCAAGAGTCAGCAGCGCTCCTGAACTAAGAGAGACAATCGCCTCCCGTCTCAAGAAAAGGGAGATGGGAAAAACGCGAGTCCCACCAAAAATAAATTATCATGAAACTAGCAATCTTGATATAACATCAGAAGACCCAGAAAAGACACAAGAAACGGGAAATGAAGAACAGGGGGACGACGAAGTCTTCCTACCAGTTCCAACACCAGGACCGTCAACGAGTAATCTAAATTCGGACATTGGCCAAGAGGGGGATGACGAGAAAGAGAAAGACGAGGAAGCCGAAAAGGAGGTTGGAACAATCGTTCCACAAAAACAGCGAAAAAAAACACGCGAACTAGTAAAAATGTTCGACGAAATCCTCCAAAGGCGGCCTCCATCGGAAAATATCTACACAGAGAGAGCACTAGAAAGAATCCGTAGAGAAGAAGCAATATTTAATTATACTCCTCAAGAGTATGCCGGGATAAAACGAACTAGTTCCGATACCGCGAAAAATATTCGCCAATCATTAAGCAAACTTCCACCTCTCTGGCGAAGCGAAGATGACTCGTTAAATGAGGATACAGCACCCGAAATTAACGTCGACGAATTTCTAAGAGATAACAGCGATCAGCCTGAAGAAGGATCAAGCGATATCAGTCCAGAAGAAACCGGAGGAATCGAAGACCTCAGCGAAGTGGAGAATCCCATTATCATTGAGCCAAGGCCTTCGACCTCAGAAGACGACATCAATGCAAGAAACGTCATCGATACAAATGATGAAGAGAATGAATCCGACAAAAATACTCTAACTCCTCGAAACGTAAATCGATCTCGATTCATAGGGTATTTAGGAGACGGTCCAGAACCCCGAACTCCAATTTTCGGAAGAGTTCTCATACCTGATGAACTAGCGGCTATGGGTATACGTTATGACCACGCAAGCCGCCAAATCGTAGATGAAAACGGTAAGGGAATAAATGAAACGGCCGAANNNACGCAAATTTCTTCAGCGTCTTTGATCTCGCCATGGGTTTCCACCAGATCCCGATGCACCCCGAAGATGCGCATAAAACGGCATTTTCTACGCCAGACGGGCACTGGGAATATCGTTGTATGCCCTTTGGTCTAGAATGCGCTCCATCTATCTTTCAAAGAATGATGGACTCTACGCTAAGCGGGTTAAAAGGGACGGAACTCTTTATTTATATCGATGATCTAGTTAGCTATGGCAAAACCCTACAAGAGCATGGGGTAAGAGTACAAAGACTATTTAATAGATTGAGAGAAGCAGGTCTCACACTTCAACCGGAAAAATGTAAATTTCTCTGTCCGGAAGTAGATTACTTAGGTCATGTAATAACAAAAGAAGGCATAAGACCCGACCCGAAAAAGGTTGAGTCACTAAAAAATGCCTCGTGACCTAGAAATCATACAGAAGCAAGAAAATTCATGGGATTTGCTAACTATTATCGTCGATTTATCCAAAATTTCGCCGAAAGGGCGAAGCCCATAACCGATCTTACGCGAAAAACTAAACCATTTATATGGACAGAGGAAGCGCAAACAGCATTTGATGACATCAAAAATGCCCTCTGCGAAGACTCTTTCTTAAAATATCCAAATTTTAATAAACCCTTCATCCTAGCTGTCCATGCGTCAAACTCGGGAATATCCGGAATCCTCAGTCAAGCAACGACAGCGAGGGATGGTGAAGGAGATAGAGAAAAGATAGTCTCGTGTATTTCCAGAGTCTTTCACGACACTGAAACCCGATATACAGACGTAGAAAAACAATGCCTTGCGGTGGTTTACGCAATTCAACAATTCCGACCGTACCTCCAAAACCATTTTACCCTAATAACTAGTAACCCTTGCGTCACCTGGTTAAGAGATAGCGCGACCGTCACCGAACGACAAGCTAAATGGCGCTCTAAATTAAGTAAATACAAATTTAGTGTCATAGTCCGCCACAAAATTACGGAACAATACGCCGAAGGACTCTCGTATAACCCAGAAGGTCGTCCCGAACCTTCAGAAAACGCGATAAATAATAAAACCGAAAATAATCCTGTAGCATTACCAATCTCTGCTATGCCAAAACCAAAAGGGTCAAATAGAAAACTCTCTGACTCGGAGGCAATTCAAGCGGTCAAGCGCCCCGGTCGCCCCCTAGGATCTGAAAACAGACCAAGAGTCAGCAGCGCTCCTGAAGTAAGAGAGACAATCGCCTCCCGTCTTAAGAAAAGGGAGATGGGAAAAACGCGAGTCCCACCAAAAATAAATTATCATGAAACTAGCAATCTTGATATAACATCAGAAGACCCAGAAAAGACACAAGAAACGGGAAATGAAGAACAGGGGGACGACGAAGTCTTCCTACCAGTTCCAACACCAGGACCGTCAACGAGTAATCTAAATTCGGACATTGGCCAAGAGGGGGACGACGAGAAAGAGAAAGACGAGGAAGCCGAAAAGGAGGTTGGAACAATCGTTCCACAAAAACAGCGAAGAAAAACTCAAGAATTAGTAAAAATGTTCGATGAACTCCTCCAAAGGCGACCCCCATCGGAAAATATCTACACAGAAAGAGCTCTAGAAAAAAATCCATCGAGAGGAAGCAATATTCCACTATACTCCTCAAGAGCTAGCCGAGATGAAACGTACTAGTTCCGAAACCGCGAAAAACATTCGCCAATCATTAAACAAACTTCCACCTCTCTGGCGAAGTGAAGAAGATTCTTTAGACGAAAACACAACACCTGAAATTAATGTCGACGAATTTCTTAGAGAGAATAGCGACAAGCCTGAGGAAAGGTCAAGTACCGATATCAGCCCAGAAGAAACCGGAAGAAGTGAAGACCCCAGCGAAGCAGAGTCTCCTATCATCATAGAACCAAAGCCTTCGACTTCTGTTGACAACATTGATATAAGAAATAAAAGTAATTTAACCCCTCAAAACGCAAATCGATCGCGATTCACCGGATATTTAGGCGACGGTCCAGAACCGCGCACTCCAATTTTCGGAAGTTTTCTCATTCCCGCCGAACTAGCGGCCATGGGTATACGTTACGACCACGCGAGCGGCAGGATCGTAGACGAAAACGGTAAAGAAATAAATGAATCGGCTGAAACCAAATCGGCCGATCCCAATAACACCCTTACCGATTCGGAAAAGGAACAACCGAACGAAGAATCGACAAATATAAAAAAATTAGTAAACGATAGACCAACTACAAACGAAAATATTACAGGGGGGGATGATGTAGGAGACCGCCGATTCGGACCACCCTTTGTCGCTTATGACCCTCCAACCTTCGAAGAGGCTGAAGATGTTTTTGCCGAAAGGCGCCATCGACCAAGAATATCTCCACCCTCGAGTTCAGACGAAAGTATACCGCCAAAAGGACCCAAAATAAAAATCAAATTCTCAATTAGCCGAGACGGGCTTACTTATGCCCGAGATCATTTAGTACATTTTTTAGCAGCCGATTGCGAAATAATAAAACCCGTAGCAAAATTACTCCGTGATCTAAAATTTATAAATGCCGATGACCTCCATGCATCGAAACCTTCAAAGGGAGATGTATTCGTTACCAAATTAGGTCGTTGTAAAATCTTCACGGTATTTATCAAAACTAAACATTTTGAAAAATTAGACCCAATCGACTTGATCGAAGGATTGAGAAACCTTCGACGGTCGATGCACAAACATGACATCCATTCGCTCCGCTGCGCAAAGCAGGGGGACGAGTTCGAAGATCTTGACATTCAAGCTTGCTTATCGCACGAATTAAGAGACTGTCCGATAACGATCACCTTGTGCGAAGGGAACATTGAAGTACCAGATGAATCCCTTCGAACAAAAATAATCGAAGAAAATCACAACAGCTTAATAGCCACAAAGGGGTGGTAAAAACATATTGGCGTATTCGCGAAAAATATTACTGGCCGGGAATGAAAGATAAAATCTATAACTACATCCGAGCATGCGAGATATGCCAGAAAAACAAACTTACGCGAATAAAAACCAAACAGCCAATGTCCATCACCGATACACCTTTCGAACCCTTTGAAAAAATTAGTATAGACACAGTGGGACCTCTACCCATGACTCCCGACGGAAACGTACACATTTTAACCATCCAGAATAATTTTTCCAAAGCAGCTGCGGCGGTTCCTCTCCCTGATATAAGAGCAGTAACCGTTGCAGATGCCTTACTGAATCATTACATTGCCCTTTACGGATGCCCCCGTGTAATCCTATCAGATAAGGGCACCTCTTTTACAAGTAAATTAATTCAACAGCTAGCTAAAGCGTTAAAAATCCAAAGAATAACGACTTCCTCTTATTACCCACAATCGAACGGAGCCTTGGAACGATCTCACCAGCCTTTAATCGATTACCTCCGAGCGTATGTAGATAAATTTAGTAACTGGGATCGGTACGTCCCAATGGCAATGTTAAATTATAACACTACCGTCCATACCGCCACAAAATTTACACCATACGAAGTTTTGTACGGAAGAAAAGCTCGAACTCCAACTCAATTTCCGGATTTCAGTAAAATAGAATCTTATAACGATTACTTAGCCGACTTAATCAGTCGAATATCCGAAATCCAACGAATATCCGCGGAAAATTTAACAAGAGCTAAACACGAATCAAAAATCAGATTCGACAAACATATACACCCGGCAAAATTTAGTGTAGGAGATCTCATATATACGTTAAAAGAACCTAGAAAAAATAAATTAGACCTTTACTATACCGGCCCATACGAAATAGTTGAGATAAACGATATGGGAAATTTAATAATAGAAAAAGAAAACGGGAAACGGAAATTACTCCATCCAAATAAGGTTAAGCCAGCCAGCTGCGAAAAATTCGACTAAAAAGAACCCTAGATTGTCTGTTTCAGAAAAAAAAAGGGGGTCAATCAATAAAATTCCCACATGAATTTCGCACTACTCCTCTTCCTGGGGCTTGGATACCTGGCCTGGGGCGCAGGGGAAGTCAAAATAAAACCAATGGAGGCAAATCCAGGTCTGCTGTATGATCCATTCAAGAAAATCCATCTAATAAGAGAAGAATGGCAACTGGTTAGCTCCATCAACGTCGAAAAATTGGTGAATCTGTATCCGCATTCCAACCAAACTCTATGGGAAGCTTACGGAATATGCTCGTTAAAATTTAACCATTCAATCTGCATGTCATATATAAGAGTAAAAAGCCATCAAGAAATACAAACAGAAATTGAACAAGCTCAACATCGGCTGAGACAACTCCTCGAAGATCCACGACTAGAAAAATTCGACTCACAAAAGCGCTCAAAAAGAGCTCCATGGTTTGGATTCGTAGGCACAATAGCACGAGAACTGTTCGGAACCATGGATTACAGCGATAAGGAACACATCACCTAAGAAATAGACAGACTATATCAAGACAACAGGGAATTAATACATTTATCACAAAACAACACTCATATCATCAAGAGTGAAATAAATGAAATTCTCAAACATGAAATAAACATAACTGAGAGAATCAAGGATCTGGTTCGAACATCAGCTTACCTCAAGCAAGCAGTAAACAAACAACTAAGCGACCTTCAAAGAAGCCAATTATTTTCGATGGCTGGAGATGAGCATATTCACCTGATGACCAATCACCTAAGGACTCTCAATAACGCAGAAAAAATTATAGAAGATGCAAAATGGGGTAAACTCACCTATTTAACATTGTCAGCCAAACAACTACATCAAGCAACTGCTGACATGATGAAAAAACATCCAACATTAAACCCACCTCAGCCTTTGGATCACATGGACATCAATACACTAGCCAAGGTATTCATGGTAGAAACAGGAAAAACAAGCGGACATTTTCTGATCTACAGATTCGGTAGAATCTGGCGCCAAGTTCCGTTCAAAAATCCCGTTGCAAACGGAGCGCCAGACTACCGAATGTATTTACAGTAAGCAGAACAGTTTTTTGAGGTTGTATAATTTTATTTAATTATACCGTACTTTTTTTCACTAATTTGTATATTATAACAGAGAGTCATAATTAATTTTACCGTATTAATTCATTTATATTCACTTATTACAATTTATTTACTTGAAATTATTAAATTTTATCAGCACATACTATAGCGCGCTCACATTTTTCGATCCTGACTTTTTTTCGATGGGTAAAAGTCAGCGCCACAGACTAGATAAAATAAAAATGTGTAGTATTCCTCCTATAGATACGCAACTACAGTTAAAAAAAGTATTCACAGCTTACATTTACGGCCGCCAGGGTGCGCTGTGATTATACCTACATAAACTGTAGCTTCAAGGGGATAGTTTGCGCCGCAGACTAGATATCTAGGGGCGAACCACGAGTTAACTATGTGATACTTTGGATTGCGTCCAGCAGGTGACACTACCTGTCGCGAAGCGCGAATTCAAACATTTTTTCCGGGTTAATACTGTAATTCTAGTTCTACACGCCTTATAGATATCGTAGAGAAAAAATTAAACTATTATTGTTAAGAAAAAATAAAATTATTGTAAGAAACCGAAAAAAAATTGATACAACCTATAAAAAACCGAGTGTGTATTTACCGTAAGCAGAACGGTATTTTGAGGTTGTAAATTTTTTTACAAATTTATTTAGATTTCTTATTTATATGATTTTTTATATAATGGTAATAGTAGTAAATACTCTTTATTACACGTATTAATAAATTACTGCAGTTAATATGCGACCACTGAGATTTATGAATTATGAATAAAAAACTTTAGCTGAATGATTTTATTTATATTTGAAATCACACTGGACATAAAATTGGGTACTTTATAAATAAATTATTAATTATAACAGTGCTATCACTAGATTAATTACAAATAATTCGAATGACAAATGTGACCGACCAAATTTATTGAATTAGAAAACTATTAAACACTCTTCCGAAAATTTGACATAAAAAATTTACCGTAAAAAATTGTAAAACCAAAAGTCTTTCATTCTTATCAAGACCTTTATGATAATACCAAACTAAACCATAAATAATCTTTTAAAAGAAATAATATGCTTGTCACAAAAATTTCCTTTCTCTCTTAATTGTTTAAGTCATAAATAACTATCGCTAGAAAATATATACATTTACATA
>CAJNRD030001074.1:0-19779 GCA_905319865.3 Cotesia congregata
GATTTTTAGCGGGAAGTTAAAAACTGAAAAATTATCTTAACTTATTAAAAAAATGATCCGGCGGTGCCATCTGCCCAACGATTATCGTTAATTTAAAAGTGATTTTTCAAGGAAATCTTTTTGCGTGTAGACAACAAATAATTTTAAGAACTTTCGTTGGAAACTTTTTCCGTAGAGCGTAAAATTCTCTTAAAAATTCATAAGTCAAAATTTTCTTACGACCCACCGTTGTAGAGTTTTAAAGGTTCGAAAATGAAAAAAATTACTTCCGTATTGTGAAAACAAAAATTAGTTAATATAATCGATTCAAGCAAAAATTTACATTCACATTAGCAGTTCGGATTGGTAACAGACATTTTTATTTGTAGGTCCACTTTCGATTTTAGGACACTGTTAGAAAGTATTGAAATGGCAATACTTTGGATATTTAGAACGCGAGATATTTGATATCAAATTTTTCATACGGCTTTATGCCTTTCCAATGGAACCGTTAACCATTATATGGCCTTATAGCATTTGAAACGCGAATTATTTAGAATAATGAAGACTATAGCTTTGAATCATACAAAGTATAACTTAAAATTTTCTGTTGATAGGCGTTATTGATATGCTACATGAATATATTTAAGCATTCCCTTTCTCGTTCATAAAAAATCCGTGAGAAAACATTGAAATACACAAAAGTCAAGATATTAGAACATTTCCCAATTAATTAAATTTTTATATTATGTAATATAACATTTCAATATCTTACAGGCTTGGACGAGAAAGTTGAAGTAAAATGTCCGCCTTGGAAGGATTTCCAACAGCGAAAAATAGAAGAAATGATATGTATGATTTCAATAACGATTCAAATGATGATGAACCCATCCAGCCGTTCCGAAATAACGAGTTATTTAACAAAGTTTCATTAAATACACCAAGTACAGCAGACGAAGCAGAGAAATCTACACCACAAGAATTAAAATCTACCTATGAGAAAAGAAGTAACGTTTTAATTGTTGTGTCAGAAGAATCTGACACTGACAGTTCTGAAGATGAAGGAAAAAATCAATCTGAATCGGAAGATAGTGAAGTATTAACGGAAACTGAAGTTAACAGTAAAAAAGCTAAACAAATTACGGATAAAAACAAATATTATCATGTAGAGGTTGGCAAAGCTACATTAATTAGCGAACCTTTAACCGACGAAGAAAAAATTATGAAAGGAAAACTGATAGAAAATATAATGGAAAATTTATTAATAACGTGGAAATGTTATTGTCCTTTCGAATTGAATACCAGGCAGAGCAAATATACGAATATTGGCACTATGTATGGACGATGTTTGCATTCAGCTCATAACCCAAAATTTATGATAAATATTGTTGAAATAGACAGAAATATCTTCACATTTACCTATTATAGCAGTGTAAACATCCATCCGGAATGTCAAAAGAATATACGAATGCCTATTAGCATCCAAAGCTATAGATATGAAATCTTAAATACCGAAGAATTTGAAAATCCGCCAACATCAAAACCAGAATCAACTGATCTTACCGACCTTACGAAATTGTGGATTGAATCAAGTCAAAAACCAGATAGTTTTGTACGTTCTGTTGGTTTGCCTTTGACAGTCGTAATGTACACAAAACAACAGCTGAAAGTAGTGGACAATGCACGCACACCAAATATTGTTCACCTTGATGCCACTGGTGCTTATGTAAGACCAATCCCGGGTTTAAAACAGAAATACATTTTTTATTATTTTTTAGTGTATCGTGCGTCGATTTCAACTGTGCCTTTATGTGAGATGATTACGTCAGAACATGATATCACAAGTCTATCAAAGTTTCTCAAGCAATACAGAGCATTCGTAGTTTCAATAGAAAACAAGTGGCCATATTTTGATGCGATAGTTGAAGATTGGAGCTGGGCATCAATGCACAGTATATTAATGGAATGGAATAATACCGATATTAATGCTTACCTAGACGATGCATACTTATACTTAACGAAAGGTACTCGTATGCCACCGGTGACTTTGTTATTGAGTTGCTGCGCTCATAATGCATCGTGTTTCAAGAACAGTAGATAGTGATTTTCCAAAATTGCAGCATAATAAAGGATTAGTGATGGAAATTATGGGATTAATGATAATGACTCGAAAGCTTGAAGAAATGGACACACTGTTTGCTTTTATTTGCGATGTATTTCTGGAGAAAGATCGAGGTAAATGTAAAGAACGAATCGAAAGTTTATTAAAGGAAAATTGAAAATACAAAAATGGCAAAATTACTGGAAAATTTTGAAGTTCCACAAGAAAATGATGAAACAGAAATGACTTGGGAAGAATTCAAACGTCTATTTAAGAAGAATCCAACTATTTATGCAAAGTCACCATTCTACAGACGTTATTATTTACTTGTTGAAGGGAAAAAAGACCAGATGCGTTCAGATGCTACTTTGAAAATTACGAACGGTTTATATTTTCCGCAGTTCATACATTATTTACTAACAACATTCATGGCGTATTGTCCGTTGTGGACTGCAATGATGATGGATTTGCTCGATCGAGAAATTTCACGAATTTCGAACAATTACGCAGAATCCCATATGCGAACATATAAGTATTGGGTTTTAAAAAATGAAAAACGTTGGCCAATTGGAAAAGTATGTCGGAAGTTGCAAGAGAACAATGAAAATCTTGTAAAGGAAAATATTTTAAGCAAGTGTGAATTAAGCAAAAAATTAAAAGGTACTCAGTATGACCTATATCGTAAAATAACAGAGAATTCTTTAGATGGATTGTTGTGGAATCGTAAGATTGAAAGTGATAATAATGAAGAAAAAAAAGTAAGAAAACGAAAAATTAGACATATGGATGGAAAAAAAATTCTAAAATTAACAGAAATTCCGGAAGAAACGGAAAAGATAAGTACCCCCCAGGAAAAGGTCAAAGATACAAAAAAAAACAAGCAGCAAAAGAAATTTGCTGCAAACGATTTATCAATTGAGAATTCAGAACTACATAAGTTGTTGTTGTTAAAAAATGGTTTAGTAAATGACGTGAATTATTATGCCAATACGAAGTCTCTCATCATCGTAATTGCTTATTACTACCCTACAACTGAGAACTTCATATTGAAAAAAGAAATAACAATGAATGGAAAACAACTTAGAAATTTATTATATAGGAGAGGATCCGTTGACGCTGAAACTATTGACATATTTGCTGCTATGAACGCTGACAAAAGTACAAATGTATTTTACCAATCAGCTGAAGTAGCTAGCGTAGTGATAAAAAGTAAAAGTAAAAGAGATAGTAATGAACAAGTTCATGAAAAATATTACACTAAAAATAATACCTCGTGTGGAACCATTCTCATACCGTATTACGAACAAGAACACTGGATACTATTGGTAGTTAGCGAAACGGAAAAATCGATCGAAATCCTAGACCCGTACAATAGAGTAAAAAATCCGACAAAAATAACAAATGCAGTAACGAGTTACATTAACAAATGTAATCGTCAATCGAACAAAAAATCTATGATAGCAGCAAATTGGATCGTTAAGATTCCACGAGATCGATCTCTTCAGAAACTGACTGATAAATTTAATTCTGCAGTTTATGTAATGTACTATGCACAATGTATTGGACAAAATCGGGAAATGAATGAAACCTTGGATCCCGAAAAATATCGAGAAACAATTATACACTTCATTATGGAGCATTCATTGGGCTTAGAGAATAAATGCTTATATTGCTTTCGGGGAATTGATACGGAAAAGCATATTGCTTGCATTATGTGCCACAGACAAGTTCATAACAAATGTCGGAGGCTTGATGGAATGGATACAGAAGATGAAGAAAGAGTTGAGTATTATGAACCACCGAAGAAGAAAAATTGTTCAAGAAATAAAGAGGGAAACTATAAATAGACTATGCCGGAGATACAAGTAATCCCACATGAAAATTTAAGTAAATTTATGAAAGAAATTGAATTTATTACGGATCTAAAAATAATCGAATACTTATACTGGCTAATATCGACAAACGAAAAAGTTAATAACAATAACAGTAAATGTAATAAGAAATAATTGTAAAAAAAATATATAAAAGGAATAACTCAGAATGATAAAAAGTAGAACTAAAAAAATACGATCATAAAAAAAATAGCATTAAAATATTATAGTGTACAACTTTGTATAAAAATTGTAATAGTATGTTTCGTTATTTTATATAAAATAATAATATTGTTATTATTTACCATTAGCTAAATGCAACATTAAGATTAAGAATATTGTAAATTTTTGTAATCTGGTTATTGGCCTGGTGTTGTTGATTTTTTTTTAATAAAAAAAATAAAATGAAATAACATGTCATGAACATTGTTAACGTGATTTGAAAAATAAAAAATTGAAATATTATCGTCGGCTTTACTCTGGTCATAATGATATTCATTTTAAAAGAACTAGAGTTAAGGATGTCAATTTAGTCAAAAGTCAACACTTATAGGGCTGTATGGAAATCTTTACAAGAGTGTAATCTATGATTCCCATGAGTTTTTTTTCCTTAATCTCCAGTGGACACCGAGAAATAATTTTTTTTATGTCAATTTTTAATAAATTTAGCCAAAAATCGCCCTTATAGGGCTTATACTCGGTGTCCATGGGGTTGATCAATCAATTGAAGGTATGGGAATCTTTATAAGAGTGTACTCTATGATTCCCATAAGTTTTTTTTCCTTAATCTCCAGTTGACACCGAGAAATAATTTTTTAACCGTCAATTTTTAATAAATTTAGTTAAAAATCGCATTTGTAGGGCGTATACTCGGTGTCTATGGGGTTGATCGATCAATTAAAGGTATAGGAATCTTCATAAGAGTGTACTCTATAATTCCCATAAGTTTTTTTTCCTTAATCTCCAGTTGACACCGAGAAATATTTTTTTTAAGTCAATTTTTAATAAATTTAGTTAAAAATCGCCTTTGTAGGGCTTATACTCGGTGTCTATGGGGTTGATCGATCAATTGAAGGTATAGGAATCTTCATAAGAGTGTACTCTATAATTCCCATAAGTTTTTTTTCCTTAATGTCCAGTTGACACCGAGAAATAATTTTTTAACCGTCATTTTTTAATAAATTTAGCCAAAATTCGCCCTTATAGGGCTTATACTCAGTGTCCATGGGGTTGATCGATCAATTAAAGGTATAGGAATCTTCATAAGAGTGTACTCTATAATTCTCATAAGTTTTTTTTCCTTAATCTCCAAGTGACACCGAGAAATAATTTTTTTAACCGTCATTTTTTAATAAATTTAGCCAAAAATCGCACTTATAGGGCTTATACTCAGTGTCCATGGGGTTGATCGATCAATTAAAGGTATGGGAATCTTTATAAGAGTGAACTCTATAATTCCCATAAGTTTTTTTTCCTTAATCTCCAGTGAACACCGAGAAATAATTTTTTAACCGTCAATTTTTAAAAAATTTAGCCAAAAATCGCCCTTATAGAGCTTATACTCGGTGTCCATGGGATTGATCGATCAATTGAAAGTATGGAAATCTTTATAAGAGTGTACTCTATGATTCCCATAAGTTTTCTTCCTTAATTTTCATAATATTAAGGTAGGTGTTAGTGGTTTATAATATTCGGGTAGGTGTTAGGGGTTGTTTCGGCGGTCCTAGGGGGTTGATGATTTTTTCAAGGCTTTATAGGTTCGAAATGAAGAAGCTTGTAAAAAATTAGCTTGCTAACCCGATTAGCCGAGGCCATACGAGTTTTTATAATATAAGGGTGGGTGTTAGGGGTTGTTCCGGAGGTCCTAGGGGGTACTCTATGATTCCCATGAGTTTTTTTTCCTTAATCTCCAGTGGACACCGAGAAATAATTTTTTTTAAGTTAATTTTTAATAAATTTAGTTAAAAATCGCCTTTGTAGGGCTTATACTCGGTGTTTATGGGGTAGATCGATCGATTAAAGCTATGAAGATCTTTATAAGAGTGTACTCTATGATTCCCATGAGTTTTTTTTCCTTAATCTCCAGTGGACACCGAGAAATAATTTTTTTTAAGTTAATTTTTAATAAATTTAGTTAAAAATCGCCTTTGTAGGGCTTATACTCGGTGTTTATGGGGTAGATCGATCGATTAAAGCTATGAAGATCTTTATAAGAGTGTACTCTATGATTCCCATGAGTTTTTTTTCCTTAATCTCCAGTGGACACCGAGAAATAATTTTTTTTAAGTTAATTTTTAATAAATTTAGTTAAAAATCGCCTTTGTAGGGCTTATACTCGGTGTTTATGGGGTAGATCGATCGATTAAAGCTATGAAGATCTTTATAAGAGTGTACTCTATGATTCCCATGAGTTTTTTTTCCTTAATCTCCAGTGGACACCGAGAAATAATTTTTTTTAAGTTAATTTTTAATAAATTTAGTTAAAAATCGCCTTTGTAGGGCTTATACTCGGTGTTTATGGGGTAGATCGATCGATTAAAGCTATGAAGATCTTTATAAGAGTGTACTCTATGATTCCCATGAGTTTTTTTTCCTTAATCTCCAGTGGACACCGAGAAATAATTTTTTTTAAGTTAATTTTTAATAAATTTAGTTAAAAATCGCCTTTGTAGGGCTTATACTCGGTGTTTATGGGGTAGATCGATCGATTAAAGCTATGAAGATCTTTATAAGAGTGTACTCTATGATTCCCATGAGTTTTTTTTCCTTAATCTCCAGTGGACACCGAGAAATAATTTTTTTTAAGTTAATTTTTAATAAATTTAGTTAAAAATCGCCTTTGTAGGGCTTATACTCGGTGTTTATGGGGTAGATCGATCGATTAAAGCTATGAAGATCTTTATAAGAGTGTACTCTATGATTCCCATGAGTTTTTTTTCCTTAATCTCCAGTGGACACCGAGAAATAATTTTTTTTAAGTTAATTTTTAATAAATTTAGTTAAAAATCGCCTTTGTAGGGCTTATACTCGGTGTTTATGGGGTAGATCGATCGATTAAAGCTATGAAGATCTTTATAAGAGTGTACTCTATGATTCCCATGAGTTTTTTTTCCTTAATCTCCAGTGGACACCGAGAAATAATTTTTTTTAAGTTAATTTTTAATAAATTTAGTTAAAAATCGCCTTTGTAGGGCTTATACTCGGTGTTTATGGGGTAGATCGATCGATTAAAGCTATGAAGATCTTTATAAGAGTGTACTCTATGATTCCCATGAGTTTTTTTTCCTTAATCTCCAGTGGACACCGAGAAATAATTTTTTTTAAGTTAATTTTTAATAAATTTAGTTAAAAATCGCCTTTGTAGGGCTTATACTCGGTGTTTATGGGGTAGATCGATCGATTAAAGCTATGAAGATCTTTATAAGAGTGTACTCTATGATTCCCATGAGTTTTTTTTCCTTAATCTCCAGTGGACACCGAGAAATAATTTTTTTTAAGTTAATTTTTAATAAATTTAGTTAAAAATCGCCTTTGTAGGGCTTATACTCGGTGTTTATGGGGTAGATCGATCGATTAAAGCTATGAAGATCTTTATAAGAGTGTACTCTATGATTCCCATGAGTTTTTTTTCCTTAATCTCCAGTGGACACCGAGAAATAATTTTTTTTAAGTTAATTTTTAATAAATTTAGTTAAAAATCGCCTTTGTAGGGCTTATACTCGGTGTTTATGGGGTAGATCGATCGATTAAAGCTATGAAGATCTTTATAAGAGTGTACTCTATGATTCCCATGAGTTTTTTTTCCTTAATCTCCAGTGGACACCGAGAAATAATTTTTTTTAAGTTAATTTTTAATAAATTTAGTTAAAAATCGCCTTTGTAGGGCTTATACTCGGTGTTTATGGGGTAGATCGATCGATTAAAGCTATGAAGATCTTTATAAGAGTGTACTCTATGATTCCCATGAGTTTTTTTTCCTTAATCTCCAGTGGACACCGAGAAATAATTTTTTTTAAGTTAATTTTTAATAAATTTAGTTAAAAATCGCCTTTGTAGGGCTTATACTCGGTGTTTATGGGGTAGATCGATCGATTAAAGCTATGAAGATCTTTATAAGAGTGTACTCTATGATTCCCATGAGTTTTTTTTCCTTAATCTCCAGTGGACACCGAGAAATAATTTTTTTTAAGTTAATTTTTAATAAATTTAGTTAAAAATCGCCTTTGTAGGGCTTATACTCGGTGTTTATGGGGTAGATCGATCGATTAAAGCTATGAAGATCTTTATAAGAGTGTACTCTATGATTCCCATGAGTTTTTTTTCCTTAATCTCCAGTGGACACCGAGAAATAATTTTTTTTAAGTTAATTTTTAATAAATTTAGTTAAAAATCGCCTTTGTAGGGCTTATACTCGGTGTTTATGGGGTAGATCGATCGATTAAAGCTATGAAGATCTTTATAAGAGTGTACTCTATGATTCCCATGAGTTTTTTTTCCTTAATCTCCAGTGGACACCGAGAAATAATTTTTTTTAAGTTAATTTTTAATAAATTTAGTTAAAAATCGCCTTTGTAGGGCTTATACTCGGTGTTTATGGGGTAGATCGATCGATTAAAGCTATGAAGATCTTTATAAGAGTGTACTCTATGATTCCCATGAGTTTTTTTTCCTTAATCTCCAGTGGACACCGAGAAATAATTTTTTTTAAGTTAATTTTTAATAAATTTAGTTAAAAATCGCCTTTGTAGGGCTTATACTCGGTGTTTATGGGGTAGATCGATCGATTAAAGCTATGAAGATCTTTATAAGAGTGTACTCTATGATTCCCATGAGTTTTTTTTCCTTAATCTCCAGTGGACACCGAGAAATAATTTTTTTTAAGTTAATTTTTAATAAATTTAGTTAAAAATCGCCTTTGTAGGGCTTATACTCGGTGTTTATGGGGTAGATCGATCGATTAAAGCTATGAAGATCTTTATAAGAGTGTACTCTATGATTCCCATGAGTTTTTTTTCCTTAATCTCCAGTGGACACCGAGAAATAATTTTTTTTAAGTTAATTTTTAATAAATTTAGTTAAAAATCGCCTTTGTAGGGCTTATACTCGGTGTTTATGGGGTAGATCGATCGATTAAAGCTATGAAGATCTTTATAAGAGTGTACTCTATGATTCCCATGAGTTTTTTTTCCTTAATCTCCAGTGGACACCGAGAAATAATTTTTTTTAAGTTAATTTTTAATAAATTTAGTTAAAAATCGCCTTTGTAGGGCTTATACTCGGTGTTTATGGGGTAGATCGATCGATTAAAGCTATGAAGATCTTTATAAGAGTGTACTCTATGATTCCCATGAGTTTTTTTTCCTTAATCTCCAGTGGACACCGAGAAATAATTTTTTTTAAGTTAATTTTTAATAAATTTAGTTAAAAATCGCCTTTGTAGGGCTTATACTCGGTGTTTATGGGGTAGATCGATCGATTAAAGCTATGAAGATCTTTATAAGAGTGTACTCTATGATTCCCATGAGTTTTTTTTCCTTAATCTCCAGTGGACACCGAGAAATAATTTTTTTTAAGTTAATTTTTAATAAATTTAGTTAAAAATCGCCTTTGTAGGGCTTATACTCGGTGTTTATGGGGTAGATCGATCGATTAAAGCTATGAAGATCTTTATAAGAGTGTACTCTATGATTCCCATGAGTTTTTTTTCCTTAATCTCCAGTGGACACCGAGAAATAATTTTTTTTAAGTTAATTTTTAATAAATTTAGTTAAAAATCGCCTTTGTAGGGCTTATACTCGGTGTTTATGGGGTAGATCGATCGATTAAAGCTATGAAGATCTTTATAAGAGTGTACTCTATGATTCCCATGAGTTTTTTTTCCTTAATCTCCAGTGGACACCGAGAAATAATTTTTTTTAAGTTAATTTTTAATAAATTTAGTTAAAAATCGCCTTTGTAGGGCTTATACTCGGTGTTTATGGGGTAGATCGATCGATTAAAGCTATGAAGATCTTTATAAGAGTGTACTCTATGATTCCCATGAGTTTTTTTTCCTTAATCTCCAGTGGACACCGAGAAATAATTTTTTTTAAGTTAATTTTTAATAAATTTAGTTAAAAATCGCCTTTGTAGGGCTTATACTCGGTGTTTATGGGGTAGATCGATCGATTAAAGCTATGAAGATCTTTATAAGAGTGTACTCTATGATTCCCATGAGTTTTTTTTCCTTAATCTCCAGTGGACACCGAGAAATAATTTTTTTTAAGTTAATTTTTAATAAATTTAGTTAAAAATCGCCTTTGTAGGGCTTATACTCGGTGTTTATGGGGTAGATCGATCGATTAAAGCTATGAAGATCTTTATAAGAGTGTACTCTATGATTCCCATGAGTTTTTTTTCCTTAATCTCCAGTGGACACCGAGAAATAATTTTTTTTAAGTTAATTTTTAATAAATTTAGTTAAAAATCGCCTTTGTAGGGCTTATACTCGGTGTTTATGGGGTAGATCGATCGATTAAAGCTATGAAGATCTTTATAAGAGTGTACTCTATGATTCCCATGAGTTTTTTTTCCTTAATCTCCAGTGGACACCGAGAAATAATTTTTTTTAAGTTAATTTTTAATAAATTTAGTTAAAAATCGCCTTTGTAGGGCTTATACTCGGTGTTTATGGGGTAGATCGATCGATTAAAGCTATGAAGATCTTTATAAGAGTGTACTCTATGATTCCCATGAGTTTTTTTTCCTTAATCTCCAGTGGACACCGAGAAATAATTTTTTTTAAGTTAATTTTTAATAAATTTAGTTAAAAATCGCCTTTGTAGGGCTTATACTCGGTGTCCATGGGGTTGATCGATCGATTGAAGGTATGGGAATCTTTATAAGAGTGTACTCTATGATTCCCATGAGTTTTTTTTCCTTAATCTCCAGTGGACACCGAGAAATAATTTATTAACCGTCAATTTTTAATAAATTATGTTAATAATCGCCTTTGTAGGGCTTATACTCGGTGTTTATGGGGTAGATCGATCGATTAAAGCTATGAAGATCTTTATAAGAGTGTACTCTATGATTCCCATGAGTTTTTTTTCCTTAATCTCCAGTGGACACCGAGAAATAATTTATTAACCGTCAATTTTTAATAAATTATGTTAATAATCGCCTTTGTAGGGCTTATACTCGGTGTTTATGGGGTAGATCGATCGATTAAAGCTATGAAGATCTTTATAAGAGTGTACTCTATGATTCCCATGAGTTTTTTTTCCTTAATCTCCAGTGGACACCGAGAAATAATTTATTAACCGTCAATTTTTAATAAATTATGTTAATAATCGCCTTTGTAGGGCTTATACTCGGTGTTTATGGGGTAGATCGATCGATTAAAGCTATGAAGATCTTTATAAGAGTGTACTCTATGATTCCCATGAGTTTTTTTTCCTTAATCTCCAGTGGACACCGAGAAATAATTTATTAACCGTCAATTTTTAATAAATTATGTTAATAATCGCCTTTGTAGGGCTTATACTCGGTGTTTATGGGGTAGATCGATCGATTAAAGCTATGAAGATCTTTATAAGAGTGTACTCTATGATTCCCATGAGTTTTTTTTCCTTAATCTCCAGTGGACACCGTGAAATAATTTTTTAACCGTCATTTTTTAATAAATTTAGTTAAAAATCGCCTTTGTAGGGCTTATACTCGGTGTCCATGGGGTTGATCGATCGATTGAAGGTATGGGAATCTTTATAAGAGTGTACTCTATGATTCCCATGAGTTTTTTTTCCTTAATCTCCAGTGGACACCGAGAAATAATTTATTAACCGTCAATTTTTAATAAATTATGTTAATAATCGCCTTTGTAGGGCTTATACTCGGTGTTTATGGGGTAGATCGATCGATTAAAGCTATGGGAATCAGTATAAGAGTGTACTCTATAATCTCCATAAGTTTTTTTTCCTTAATCTCTAGTTGACACCGAGAAATAATTTTTTTTAAGTTAATTTTTAATAAATTTAGTTAAAAATCGCCTTTGTAGGGCTTTTACTCGGTGTCCATGGGGTTGATCGATCGATTGAAGGTATGGGAATCTTTATAAGAGTGTACTCTATAATTTCCATAAGTTTTTTTTCCTTAATCTCTAGTTGACACCGAGAAATAATTTTTTTTAAGTTAATTTTTAATAAATTTAGTTAAAAATCGCCTTTGTAGGGCTTTTACTCGGTGTCCATGGGGTTGATCGATCGATTGAAGGTATGGGAATCTTTATAAGAGTGTACTCTATAATTTCCATAAGTTTTTTTTCCTTAATCTCTAGTTGACACCGAGAAATAATTTTTTTTAAGTTAATTTTTAATAAATTTAGTTAAAAATCGCCTTTGTAGGGCTTTTACTCGGTGTCCATGGGGTTGATCGATCGATTGAAGGTATGGGAATCTTTATAAGAGTGTACTCTATAATTTCCATAAGTTTTTTTTCCTTAATCTCCAAGTGACACCGAGAAATAATTTTTTTAACCGTCATTTTTTAATAAATTTAGTTAAAAATCGCCTACACGGGTATTATACTCGGTGTCCATGGGGTTGATCGATCAATTGAAGGTATGAGAATCTTTATAAGAGTGTACTCTATGATTCCCATAAGTTTTTTTTCCTTAATCTCCAGTGGACACCGAGAAATAATTTTTTTTAAGTCAATTTTTAATTTAGAGGTCCTAGGGGGTTGATGATTTTTTTGAGGCTTCATAGGTTTGAAATGAAGAAGCCTATAAATAATCAGCTTGCTAACCTAATTAGCCTTATCTATACGAATTTGTATAACATTAGGGTGGGTGTTAGGGGTTGTTCCGGAGGTCCTAGGGGGTTGATGATTTTTTTAAGGCTTCATAGGTTTGAAATGAAGAAGCTTATAAAAAATCAGCTTGCTAACCCAATTATCATAGGCTATACAAATTTTTATAATATAAGGGTTGGTTTTAGGGGTTGTTCCGGAGGTACTAGAGGGTTGATGATTTTTGTGTGGCTTTCTAGGTTGAAAATGAAGAAGCTCACTAAAAATCAGCTTGCTAATCCGATCCAGTGTTCTTATTTTTAAAAAATACTATTTTTTTTACGAACGTTCGGAACTTCAGGTACATATCACGTTTGATGATTTGAAAAATATCAGGCACCTTGAAGTGATAGATGAGACTGTCTGTGTCGGTATAGAGCAGCTTAGCAGCGTCATTGTCGAAATTCTGCTTAACATATTTATAATGAAAATCATACACAAATATCTTCGATAAGTCCAAGATACTGAAGCCAACATAAATCGGTTTATTGAAGTAAACGTTCAATTTATTCATCTCAACTATTACTAGATTTTCCCCGAAAATTGTGAAGCTGTTAAAGTTTGATTTTGAAATCAACTTTTTTGCACCATATCGACCGAGCCACTTGTTTACTAGCTTGATATCCTTATGTTTACGCACATTCTCCATAGTCTTACCAAACACTGCGTTGTTCATGAGTTTGAAAAAGTTATTTTCAAACTCATTGGCAGCATTTTTACGACACTCGGTGTTCTTGTCGATGTAAGGTTTGAGCCATGGTGACTGCGCAAACTTTAATACTCGGTGAACTTTTATAAGATTCATTCCAAGTTGCAAGCACTGTTCCAAGTTTTTGTAATGAATCACATAATTCATTTTTGGTTGTAGTGTTGTAGCTAGCTTACGAGTCTTGCTGCCTGGTAGAGTGAAGTCTTCTGGACACAATGGCATGTCTTTTCCGGAGTTCATGTAAATCTCCAGGATATTCCAAGTCAACCTCAAGTACATATCCGATAGATTCATCAGAGTTGAATATTGATATTCTCCTCTGTGATCTTTTCCTCCCACTCAAAGGAGCCTTGAGGAAGAGACATGCTCATTGCAGCTCCGCAGAGGTTGTTTACGTCCAGATACATGATGTAGGACTCATCTTCTTCTGGATTGAAGTCTTCACCCATGTAACGGTTGTTGGCCTTGGCGTATCGATTGGCACATTGAGATACTCTACCACGGAGACTTTTCTCAAAAAACAGTATCTTTTCGGGGTATAGTAATAGCTCAAGTTGCACCCCTGTATGTTTGAGCATGGCGGAAAAAGCAAGTCCTGGAGCAGTATAATAATGTAGAGCGTCTAACTCATAAGTTTTGTAACAACTTGCACGGAAATTTTCAAAGATATCTGCCAATAGTAAGACATCTGTTTTCAAATAGAGATCAGAGTATTCACCAAGAGTCTGTATGTTGAATTTATTTCATACTGTTTGAGCAAACGAGTAGTCTTCGTCACTAATGTGTTTATCACTCAGTCGAGAGTAAAAAGCTTGTCTGTCTGGTAGTTCAGTCTCGTCTAATTTCTCTAAACTGTCCACGTATTCATAGGGAAATATTCCCTTACTCGTTACAAGTTTAAGTTGTTCTGGGTCAGAGTAAAACTGTCGTGTGATTTTCATGTCATTGTCAGTTAAGTATGATGAAAGTTTGTCAATACTCGATGCCATGAATCTAAATGAGTCGATGAATCTGAGATGAATATTGGTGTCGTCTACAGTTTTGGTAAATGCAATGTACTTTTCTTTATTAATAGGTAATATTTCAACTGAACCATTGAAAACTGTTGCTACAGACTCTAAGATAAAATGACAGTCATAGCCGGATAAATTGTGAAAAACTATTGGAATGATGTGACTTTTTTTAAAATTTAAGTTACAGGAGTTATGAGCAGCTCCTCTGAATTTCCCGGTGAAGTGACAGTGATCTCTTACTTTCTTATCATTGGCAGATTTAAATGGCTCATTGCAGATATGACAATTCACTGCTTCATCAAATGACTTCTGTTCTTCATCAGTCAACTTTGGTAGAGGTTTTGGATTTTTTAAATAACCACTGACTTGGTGGCTTATTGACTCAATTTCTTGTACAAACCACTTAATACAATCTTCTGAACGATTTAAATTAAACTTGGACAGTGAATTGTCATAACTGCAATGTAAGAAATAAGCTAAACTGTGAGGTGTATGCTTTTGAATATCTTCTGTTTCCTCCTTCAGGACGCTTTCAAGATCCGCGTATACAACAAACGGTACTGGATCTTTGTATTTATGATCTCTGAATGATAGTATTTTATTTTTTTCGCTGGGTAGAGTCATTCTTACTTTGTTGTATTGGAGATAGTCAGATTGGTGTCGTTTAAATGATGCTTCATGTCTGAAATGACAGAGACAACGATCACAGAAGAATAACTTGTAGTGTCCCTTTTTAACACTACTTCCTACTAATCTTGAAAGATTTCGTATCCATGCAAAATGAAATATAGGTTTGTGATTTTCAATACTATCATCTTTGTTCAATGTCAAGTTTGTTCCAATCATAAGCAGATGAATGGTATCTTTCTCACACTCAAGATTTGAACTTAAGTATAGAGGAATAATGACACTAGGATCTTTTTCATTTTCTTTTGACTCTATACCGTACACATTAATTCTTAAATCATTCATTTTTTCAAATAATGGTATATCCTTCAATTCTATTGGAAATTTTATTCCAGTATGATCCAATACTGAGCTGGGATATGGATAAGATGATGGTAAATTCCTATTTGATTTTACTGGATATAAAGCCGCAACAACACACCAAAGAAAGCAGTAGTGATCCTCATTGATTATATTGACTACACCTTCCTTCTTCCGAATGTCACCTGGGACTTGAACAAACGTTGAAATTCCCGCTTGTAGTGGTGTAAATCTTGAAATATTAACAGTCAGGTTGAGAGTTTCTGATAAACTCCAACCTGACTGATTTTCTTGAAGCTCGTCAACTTATCTTAACGTTTGACTCACTACGCTTTCTTGATACCATTCATGCAATCCTGTTTCAGCTAAAATTGTAGAACTCTTACTCTGGAATGACTTGGTTTCTACAACAACAGCATCATTCTTATGACATTCAAATCGACAAAGGAGCAGGCTATTGACTTTCAGACTCCCATGCTGCTGCATGGCTTCTTGAACTTTCTCAATAATTAAGTTTTCAGCATCGTTCAAGAAGGTCTTCAAGTCAGCGTGACGGAGATTAATGACACATCCCGTCTTGATTCTACCCTCGAATGCACTCTCCATGTCCTGCCACTTGATGGTAGCAGCAGCTCGATTGCCAAGATCACCACCAACAACTCTATGGCTCAATCCTAAGAATTTTTCTCCATACGTGTTTAGGAGAGCAATGTTTGACTGTAGAGATTGTCGGAGATGGACGTTTGATGTTGGATCGAGTAGAATGGTGCTGTAGTATTGAGCATTGTCCTCACAGATATCAAACCACCTCAAACTTGTAGCTTGAGGAACTTGATTAAGCTGGCTGAGTTCTTCAAAAGCTGTAATGACTGATGAAACCAAGTTGGTGATAACTGTCTTCAAATCCATTTTGACTTGAAGAGTTCCTTTACAAAGTCTCTTTAAAAAGAACTGTGAAGCGCTGAGTAGAGAGATTCGTTCTTGTAGCACTCGGTCGTAGCACTTGGTTGTAGCACTTGATCGTAGATTCCGTTCTAGTAGCACTTGATTATAAATTCTGTTCTTGTAGAGGTTCTTCACTGTATAAGATTCACTTCAATAATGAAAATGCTCGCGAAGATATCCGCTTTTATATACTCACGATTGCGTCAGCCTTTCTTCAACCCCCACCACAAATCATCTATTTCATCATCTTCTCTGACGTGGCGTCATAACCTCCATCTTGAGTCTAGCCATCGCGTCTGTTTGTTGCGTCATCCTTTCTAACGCTGCGTCATAACCTCCATCTTGAGACTAGTCATCGCGTCTGTTTGTTGCATCATCCTTTCTGACGCTGCGTCATAACCTCCATCTTGAAGCTAGCAATCGATCCTTTCTGTTGCATCATCTTTCTAGCATCATTACCCCTTTCTCACTGCGAACCGTTTCTCCCACTACTCACCAACAACCAATCGCAGCTTTCCATGGTTGATATTATATAAACATCGCGAGTTCCCAGCAGTTCAGTTCTAATTCTCTCTTCAACTTGGAAACATCATGGAAATTATAATCGATGTTCAAGGATTTCAAGGTGAAATTTTCATAGCCAAGGAGCTGGCTTGGATCACCATTGACCAGGAGATTGAAGAAATATCAAGTACAGTCTTCAAACCACCTTACCCTTGGGACTTTCAATCGTTACACTACCAGCGACTTAACAAAGCCATCATTGCTGCTTGTCATAAAATTTCCTGGACTCAAGGACAAGTTGCTTACAACAAACTCAACCAAGTTATAGAAAAAGCAGTGGCTGACAAGCAGTTTATATACGTCAAGGGTTTGGAGAAAAAACGCTGGCTACAGGATATTGTAAAGTCAAAGATAATTATTGACTTGGAGAATTTGGACTGTCCACCGCTGAAAAAACGCCAAGATTACACTTGTCATTTCTGTAGCAACCATACACAGCAGGCCAACTTGTACTGGTGTGCTTTAGAGAATGTTAAAAAATTGAAAGAATGGTTTGTTAAAAATTACTGTGGAAATCCATCTCTTGAAAAATCACTGAAATTATTCTGCAAGTTGAGTATTGAAGATATGAGACCTCAAGATATTGCCATGCTACCTAAATATTTTATTATTGGATGTGCTGCTGACAAAATCAACAGTATTTGGTCAAAACTACCAGCAGCTTTTTAGGAGGATAAGGACATCATGAAGTACAGACGTTGTAATAAACATTATAGGACAACAGCTATTGAATACGATGATTTTTTTGATGATATTCCATTAGTTATTAATTGTAAATTTTGCAGAAAACAATAAAGCATAATTATTTTTAATCATCAGCAATTAAATTTCTTTAAAATCTGAAATTTTTAATTTGAATTTATAATAGTTTAAATTTTAATATTTTTTAAAATAATTAATAATATTTTAAATTTGAAAATTTTTTAAAAATAAATTAATAATAGTTTAAATTTTAATATTTTGTTTAAATAAGTTAGTAGTAGTTTCAATTTAAAAATTTTTTTAAAATAAAATAAATTAGTAAATAGTTTAAATTTTAATATTTTTTAAAATAAACACTTTTTAAAATAAATTAATAATAGTTAAAATTTTAATATTTCTTTTTTTTTTTTTTTTAAATAAATTAGTAGTTTAAATTTAAATATTTTTTTTTTTTAAATAAATTAGTAGTAGTAGTAGTAATTTAAATTAAAATTTTTTTTTTAAATAAATTAATAATATTTTTTTCAATTTAAATTTTTTATAAATACTCTCATAATCATTCTGTATTTATAAAATTTATTTATAAAATATAGTTTATTTATTAGAAAAAATAATTATTAAAATTTTAAAAATTTTTGTAAATAAACTATAATTATAAGAGTATTTAAAAAATAAAAAAAATTTTTTTTTTTTTTTTTTTTTTTAATAAAAAAATAGATGTAATTTTTTTTTTAAATTCAAATTTTTTTCCCTCGGTTTTTTTTAACATAAAATTAATAATAAAATTATTTCTAGGCAATGTTATCTCATTTTTGAGATGTTTACAAAAGGCTTGTTTACAAAAGCCGCCATATTGCTGTCTCTGGTTTAGGTGTCGCCGGTGTCGCAGCTTTTCCGTTTTTCGGAAGCTTTATAGTTGTTAGAAGAAGAAGTACGAAAAAGATCACACCTGTAATAAAGTTCGATGCGTCGAGGTGTAGTTTTTTTTTCACAGCGTCTTAAAACGTAAGTATTTATTCTTAATTTATTTATTCTTAATTTAATTAATTATTTTAACTCGACATCTTAAATAAAATTCAATTAACATGTTGAATAAAATAATAAACATTAAAATAATAATAATAATAATGAAGTTAAATAAAAAAAAATAGTTTAGGTTAAGTAAAAGCGAATTATAACAAGTTGAATTAAATCATACTGTTAAAATAAATCATAAAATTAAATAAAAATAATAAACATTAAAAGAAATAAATAAAATTTAAGTAAAAAAAATAATAAAGATTAAAATAAATAATAAATAATGATAAAAGTTAAGTAAATAAAAAAAAATAAAGGTTAAAATAATTTAACAATGGTTAAAATTAAATAAATTATTACAAGTTGAAATAAATCATACTAAGTTAAAATAAATCATAAAATTATATAAAAAACATTAAAATAAATAATAATAATAATAAAAACTAAGTAAAAATAAAGGGTAAAATAAATAATAATAAAATTTGAGTAAAAAATAATAATAAAGATTAAAATAAATGACAATGAAAGTTAAGTAAAAAAAAAAAAAATAATTTAACAATGATTAAAATTAAATAAATAAATTATTACAAGTTAAATAAAAAAATAAATTGATAATTTAATCTAGAGAATAAAAAAAAATGAATTAAGAAATTAATTAAGTGGAAAAAGAATATACTGTGGCAAGCTGATTTTAAAAAGATTTCTTTTTTCAGTAACAATGGCAAACGCAGAAGACGCTAATCGGATCGATCGCTTCATCTACTATGAACTTGTAGTTCCACGCATATGGCTTGAATTATTTAATTTTGATATGGACGCTTTGACGGATCATTTGCGTGAATTATTACAGGAAGCTCTCTCCAACGATCAAGAGATCACAGGATATCCACTCATTCGGATTGGTAATTTTGTGGCAATGCTAAGATTGCGCCATGATACGGAATCGTGGTGGTTTCAGTTGTTTAGAGTTCCTGGTGCTCATTCAATGACTTCTTCCATGTATGAATCATTCGATGATTATGCGTGGCGATTATTTTTAAATATAAGTAATATTCAATTTCCATT
>CAJNRD030001075.1:2204-18364 GCA_905319865.3 Cotesia congregata
GTGTGTGTGTGTGTGTGTGTGTGTGTGTGTGTGTGTGTGTGTGTGTGTGTGTGTGTGTGTGTGTGTGTGTGTGTGTGTGTGTGTGTGTGTGTGTGTGTGTGTGTGTGTGTGTGTGTGTGTGTGTGTGTGTGTGTGTGTGTGTGTGTGTGTGTGTGTGTGTGTGTGTGTGTGTGTGTGTGTGTGTGTGTGTGTGTGTGTGTGGATATATGTAAACCTCTTATAACTTTCGAACGGCTTGACCGATTTTATCGCGGTTGGTGCCATTCGAAAGGACTTGCCCAAACTTAGATTTTGCATATACTTTGGAACGATTTGGACCGGTAGATTTTGAGAAATTGTAAAAAAACTACAAAAAAAAATTTTTTCAAAAGTTGTATTTTGGAATAACTTTTAAACGGCTCTACCGATCAATTTTAAAAACTAATCAGCTTTTAACTTTAAAAAACCACGTCGATCGCCGCCAGTCCGGTCAAAATCGGTTAATTCGTTCGTGAGTTATCGATGACGAAACAAAAACAAAAAAAGCGTTTTTTCGGAATTACTCCGAATTTTTCCACTCTGTCGATATAAACTCAAAGATTTTTTATGATGCTTAAAAAACTGCGTCGAATGCCGCCAACCGCGTGAAAATCGGTTTATTCATTCAAAAGTTATTGCGATTTGAAAATTTTAAAAATAGTGTTTTATCAAACTTCTATCAAACTTTTGAACTCGAAGAGCTCAAAGGCATACAAAAGCTATTTTTTTGAGCTTTTTGCAATTTCAAGCGTTAAGGTATAGAATTGGCGGGAAGTTGCAGGGATAGCCTTCAGGGTCAACCATTTTCCTAATTTTTTTTGTAGTTTTTTCGAGATTTCTCAAAATCTACTGTCACGAACGGAGTTTGTGATGGGGCGTTAAGGCTAAGAAATAATTTCAAAACCCAACCACTAGTTCCGCACGATAACTAAATTAATTTTTATAGTTTTATACGAGTATATAGAGCGGTCCATATACCGTATTGTAACGTTCTAGGAAATCTTTTTTTTATTATCTAATATAATTTTCCTCGAACTACTCCGGGGAGCATTTCGGTTGCTTCGCTGGCGATTATCGCCAGCTAGGTAACGGAAATCTCTCGCGATAAGGAGCCGTCGCGACCCGCGGTATGCCCAAACATCAGAGTCAGCATGAGACCCGGGCCTTAACGACTCTCTCAGAGGAAACCTGAGAAGCATCATGGCGTCGATCTTAAGTTGTTATAATTAATCCGGGGAGACAATGCCAGTTCTAGTTGGGAGTTAATGAAGCGCGGACATGTAGGCTTGCCTCTCCTCCTATCATTATTCTTTTCTATCTTCAATTAATTAATAAACCTAGCATTTAATCGAATAAAGCTTCACGATTATTTACGGCACCCAACTCCGTGTTAATCAAAATTAATAGAATTTACAATTATAAGTTCTGAATATGGAGTCCATCGTTAGGTAGCCAAGGGAATTTCAAACGGTAAGAATTTAGTGATAACTGAGTAAGTTCACCTGTGAGGAGGCACTCGGGGTCTATTGACCCCCGCCCACCACCTACCTGAACTTAATTAATAATATCGACCGATTTCGGGAACGTAACAGTGGTGCTGAGATCAGGATCTCAGGTAAACCTACTCAATAATAGTGAATTAAAATGGAAAATCTGTTACAATTTTCGTGTCTGTGATGTGGAAGAAATTTTTTTTTTTTTTACAAAAATGGGCAATTGAAATAAATAAAAAGTGCTATAATAATTAAAATTTCTAACAGTGCTAACCGTGGTGAAAAATCTAATCTAGATTTTTTTTTGTCGGATATTAATTACGGTAGGTTTACACCTGCCGTAGGTAAGAAGAAAATATTTAATGATTTACGTTGTTTCACAAAACAACCTAAGCTTTAAAAATTTAATAAATCGAACAAAATGAATTTAAGTCAAAATCATCGCAATTAGCACCAAATTTTTTTTTTTTCATATAAATAAAAAGAGTTGTTACGGAATAAATTATTTTTTGTATATTTTTATATATACATATCTTGAACAACGTAAAATGTCAAATTTTACTACTAGAATCACCGCGAATTTTTTTTATGTACGTAAAACTTAAATATCGCCAAAAATTTTTTTTATATGTTATAAACAAAAATGAACAAATTGGTTATTAAAATTCGCCGTAGAATGATCCGGCGTAAATATTAGAAAAGTAAATATTAGAAATTAAATATAAACTAGTAATAATTCCGTTGATCGATCAACTGTCTAACGAGTTAATATCTTCCGTCGGGCCGGAAAAATTGGAGTAGCCATCGGACGGCACCTGTCGATGTCTTATTCTATGATACCGCATGCAATACGGAAAAATTTTTTTACATACGTCTGGATTATAGAATAACAAATGAAAATACGATGTCGGGAAAATATTCAATCACAAATATTTCGGAATTAAGCAATTTAATTTCAAATTATAAAATCTAACTTAACTAGTGCAGTGAATTGCGCATTAATTTACGAGCTGATGAGGAAAACAGACTTTAATAATCAAATGCGTTTAAATAAATTACGAAAATAATTTTAAAATTTAATTTTGAACATATAGATCTCTCCAAATAACATGCGTTCAATAAAAATTTTCTGTCAAGTCATGAGGACGGCATGATCTGTTAATTACATCTAACGGGTTCTACTTTAAACTGTCAAGTAAAAGGAATATCAAATAAATTTGAAAAATTTTATTATTCTTTATTATAGTTACTAGTATCGAATAAGGTCAAAGAATTTAACTCTACAAAAAAATTTTTTTTTTCTTTCGCACAAATTTGTTTTAAAATAAATCAATCATAAATTAGTTCTTAATTTATTTGTTGACGACTGTTGTTGCGCTTAATAAACGATCACGATGCCGGACCTGACAGAAAAGGAACTCAGAGAGGCAAACGAACGTCTGGAGTTACAGTGCCAAGAGCACAGTAAAAGAGAAGCGGACTTAAATGCTTTGGAAACTCTTTTAAAATCACGTTTAAACGATGTAGCTATTTTGGAGCAAAAACTTTATTTACGTGAAGCGAATATAATGGATCGTGAGTCCACGTGCACCGAGACAGAGCTTGCACTTGAAGAACGCGAGATATTCCTTAAGGCACGCAAAGTACAAGTGGCTGAAGGACGCTTAACGGAAAATATATGCGAACAGGAACGAATTTTGAGACAGCAAGAAAGCGATTTAGGACACAGGGAAGAAGAGTTTGCAAAATTACGTCGCGAATCGAGTGAAATCATGCAGAAAACCCAGCAAAACTTAAATGCACGCGAATGCGTCCTCAAAGCAAGGGAACAAGATCTCGATGAACGAGAAAGCTCCCTCGAGGAACGGGAACGTTCGGTAGCCGCGCGCGAGCAAGAACTTGATGCTTTTCGGGAAGAGTTGGATCATAAAGAAGAAGAAATCGAGATTCAAGACGGCGAACTGCAAAAAGCAGCCCAGACTCTTCAAGACTGGGCCCGGGAAATAAAAATAAAAAAATCAACCCCGCCTAAATCGCCTTCCGCAGTAAAGCTTCTTAAAAACCAGATCGCCGAGCTTCGCATACCAACGTCGGAACCGTCTCCAGGAGACGGTGACACCTCAAGCGCCGACGGAAATGAAAAGAGTGCGTTAAAACCTCCGATAACCGAGACAGTAGATGACGCAAAAATTTCTATTAAAGATGCTCTGTCTTACGTGCCTACGTTTGACGAAACGAGCGCCACCGTATCTGATTTCATACGGTCTTGCAAACGAGCGTGCTCCATGCTACCGTCGAGTGCGGAATTCAAGTTTTTGACGCTTGTACGCCAAAAATTTGAAGGCGAGGCTCGCACGGCCGTAGAAAATATGGACTATCGTAACATAAGGGATTTTGAAAATCTTCTCAGATCAGTTTTTGACCGTAAGCGATCTGCGAACCAGTACAAAGCGGATATGGAAAATATAATCATGAAATCGGATGAAAACATGGTTTCATATGTTAACCGCGCTCGAACAATTTACCGCGACATCCTAAACGCAGAAAAGTTGGAACGTGGAGACCTGTCGGAACGCGAAACGAAAAAAATTGATAAAGATTCTATTTCTGCTTTTCTAAATGGTATTCCTTCACTTCTCCAAATGCACTGCAAACTCCTCCCGCATGATAACTTAGAACAAACTTACGCATCGGCTATCGAAGCTTTTAAAAATCAGGAAATCAACGCGAAACGATTTAATGAACAGTCACCGACTTCAGTGACTCAGCCGGGACCGACAACCGTTACTGTAGCTCATGTTCGAAGCGATTCGGCTAACAACGATAATAACAAAAAGAAAACCGGTAATAGTAAGAAGCATCTTAGATGTGAAGCTTGCGGTAAACGCTATCACACAGCAGATGAATGCTGGAAAAAGCTTATTCCGGGTTTTGTTGCCTTAAATGTGAATAAAAAGCAGTCCAAGCCTTTAAACGGCAACGTGGCTGCCAATAAGCCGAAGAACGTCGCGAAAAATGATAATAAAGGCAGTGGAAATTCGAAGGGGGATAACAACAGCCCGAATGCAGACGAGGACGTTTGCCCGTGCTGTAGAAAATCGAGACACACCCTAGAAACTTGTATTAAATTCGCAACTTTGAGTCAACAACGGTACGGACAGTCGGGAAACTCGAAACTCCCGGGGAAGAACGCAAGCGGGTCCCACGGGAGTCCGAACAGTTCACAAAACCCGCCGAGAAACGCGACTGCCCAGTCCACGTCGGAACTAAGCAGTAATAAATTTGCGGAAAAATAGCGTACCTGCTATCGTAGCAAAAAGTAACGACACCAAAAGCTCAGTAACAATCATGCTCGATACGTGGTCAGAGGTTAATCTAATCAAAATTGGAGCCTTACGGAAGGTAAATCTAATTGATAAAGACTTTAAGCTAGCGCTATCGAGAATTAATAATAAACCAGTTTATACGTTGGGTAAAGCATACGTAGAATTATTCGGTTATGAAGTAGAATTTAATGAAGTGAACGATAAATTTCCTACAGTACACCCCGCATTATTGGGAGCTAAATTCTTTAACGAATACGGTGCGAGAGTCTTCTTTGATTATAAAATATTTACCTTCTATGACGTAGAGGTGCCATTTTTCGAAACAGAGACTGAAGCATTGCCTCCAAACTCAGTTTCATCAATAACTATAGAAACTTCTGATTCGTACGAGCATGGTTATATACCACGTATATACTGTGCCACCGATGTCGAACTTGGTGGTACTTTTGAAACTAATGAAAATGGCCATACTTTCTTAAGGGCTTACAATAGCTCCGATGACGAGATCTTAATTCCAAAACCGGTAATTAACCTGAGACCTCCTTTATGGTTTGATGAAAGCGATTATGCGATAGAATCAAAAGTAATCAAGATAACCGATGATTACTATGGGAAAGCAAATTTAAATTCAAATAAAGTCACTAGAGATAAAACTCGACGGGTCGAGGACACTACGTCCGACGTCAAGAAAAATCCAGTAACTACTAATAATAATCCCGGGCGGTTCGAAGACCTTCAGTCTGACGCCAAGGGAAAGTCAGAAACCACAATATAGAAAACTATAAGATTCGGCGGGTCAAAGACGGTGTGTCTGACGCTGAAAGGAGTTTACAAAGCACAGAGTCAAATAGAGTATTCGCGGTAGCCGAAAACTTAAAAAGGCCAGAGAGAGCACAAACAGTAATTGACTCCGTGCACCTATCTGATGAGTTACCAAACTGGCAAAGAATAAAAATTAAAAATTTGCTTTATAATAATCAGGATCCATTCTATTTAACTGGAGAAATTCTAGGTTATACGAATGAAATCTTACATAGAATCGTTACGACGGACGACAATCCCGTCTTTAAAAAACAATATCGCTTTCCTTCAATCCATAAAGAAGAAATCTCAAGGGAGGTTAAGGAGCTAGAAGAGAAGGGAATTATTAGACTTTCCGAATCGGGTTATTGTTCTCCAATATGGATAGTTAGAAAAAAAGACGATTCTTTCGGCAATAAGAAATGGCGTATGGTAATCGACTTTAGGGATTTAAACGAAAAAACCTATACTAACGTTTACCCTTCGCCGAATATTGTCGAAATAATTGATCAAACAGGTAAAGCAGTTTATTTTTCGACTTTCGATTTGGCAAGCGGGTTTCACCAAATTAGAATTCATCCTGACGACATCCACAAAACTGCCTTCTCCACTCCGCACCAACATTACGAGTTTATGAGAATGCCGTTTGGGCTGAAAAATGCTCGTCCGACATTCCAGAAACTGATGAACAAGGTGCTGATGGGTATGATAGGAAGGGGTGCGTTTGTCTACATGGATGATATTGTAATCTATTCCGAAACTTTTAAAGAACACGTTACTCGTGTCGAAGAACTTTTCGATCGTTTGCGCAAAGCCGGTTTGCAGTTGCAGCCCGACAAATGCCATCTATTTCGAAAAGAAATTGATTATCTGGGTCACATTATATCCGCGGACGGCGTACGGCCAGATCCGAAGAAAACCGACGCGGTCAAAAAGTTTCCAGTACCGAATTCTTTTAAGAAAGTTCGGGAATTTTTAGGTCTTACGGGATATTATAGAAGGTTTATCGATAACTATGCAAAAATTAGTAAGCCACTAACCTCCCTGTTACAAAAAGATGCTACGTTTGAGTGGGGCGAAAAACAAGCCAAAGCTTTCGAGGTCCTTAAAAATAAACTCATCCAAACGCCGATTTTACAATTCCCAGACTTCTCTCGTGAATTTATAATAACAACTGACGCCTGCGACTATGGAATCGGGGCATGTTTAAGTCAGGGTGAAATAAACAAAGATAAACCTGTATCTTATGCGTCGCGTTTGTTAAACTCTGCCGAGCGTAACTACTTCACCATCGAAAAAGAGATGCTCGCGATAATCTATGCGGCGAATAAATTTCGACCATATATCTACGGGAATTAATTCACTTTGGTGACCGATCACCGTCCAGTCACTTGGATAAATTCGGTAAACTCACCAAATTCTCGTATCGTGAGGTGGCATCTGAGCATGGAGGATTACACTTACAAAATAGTTTACAAACCGGGCCGAATAAATTTAAACGTCGATACCCTCTCGCGAAATCCCGTGGACGACCCAGAAGACACGGCTCACGTAACGCCGATTCGTAAAAACGATCCAGATAGAATCGTATCAACCCCGTCTGAGTCGAGCGAAGAAGAACTTTAGGTTAATAAGAAGCGTGTACGAAAACCTTACAACCTTCGCCGAAAAACCCGAGCACTTAACGATACACCCAACTCCAGTTCTCACTCAGAATCGGAGCGTCGAAAACAAAAAAAATCTCCACCGGTTCAGTACGAATTCAAACCTCGTCAATGGCCAGTGCAACCGCCAACTCCAGCACCGCAAAACCCAATCGCGATGGAACCTGGACCATCTACGGCACTTCCAGCGCCTGCTGTCCTCGATGAACAGATTACGAAGACGACAGACGAAGGAGATGACATGATGATCGATTCAGAAAATAATATTGCAGTTGCTGTAGGTGAAGGCAAAAACGAACCTAACAAAAACAATAATCCTATCCCAAAACGATCGACACTGCAACGGCCGAATCAGAAAACACTCCCACCTCCCTCTGATAATAGCTCCAGAGAAACTTCTGCGGACTCGCAGATGGAAAACGAACGAAACCTACGTGGGAGAATCGCGAGAAACACGGTTTCTTCTGGGAATGCCGAAGAAATGACCGACGAGCGTCAGCTGTACACAGACGGTGAATCTTCCGATGACGATCGTCGGTCTGAGGGCGGAGGGGTTGGTGATGACGTGGGAAACGTCCCACCACGCGCGCCCAGACGTCACCCAGCGGTTACACCACAATCTCGCGAAATCGCACCGAATGTCCGCGAGACTCGTGATCGGTTATCAATGCAATCCGATAACATATTAATTTTTGTTAACGTTAAAGGCGAGCCCTGCGATGAGGGTAGTCGCGAACTTTCTGGGGTATTGCAGATACCTAATAATTTACACGACAATTATTGTCGGTCTACGGTAATTAACTATCGAGGAAATAAGCACTGTATTGTGGCTGTGCCTAAATACAGGAATTTGGACCTTAAGTCTGCGGACGATATCTGTGAAACTATAAATAACATCTATAATAATGTTTTCGAACTAGACATACAATCATTTAGTGTTGCAAAAACAAATAAAATTGATGATGTAAATTGGTTGACAATCCAACGAAAATTAATAGAGAAATTTGCAAATACAGCAGTCAAAATTACTATTTGCCTCAATTTGGTTCGCATTCCGTTAGATAATGAAAAATTGCAAATTATCGAAGAATATCACGGGTCAGCTGTAGGTAGTCACAAAGGCATGACCAAAACTTATAAAAGAATTAGACAAAATTTCTTTTGGCCTAACATCAAGAAAGATGTCGTTAACTATGTTCAAAAATGTTTGGATTGTCAATTAAAAAAATTAGTCAGAGTAAAAACTAAGCAACCAATGGTAATCACAGATACGCCAGACGCAGGGTTCGATAAAATTGGGTTAGATATAATGTATCCGACGCATACTTCTGCATCGGGTAATAAATATATCTTAACCATATAAGATCTACTAACTAAATTCTCAATGGCGATTGCTTTGGAGCAGGCAACGGCGGTCAACGTGGCAAAAGCCCTCGTGAACAGGTGGTTTTGTTACTTCGACCCGCCGAAGGCCATACTCACGGATCAGGGTACCAACTTTTTATCAAGTTTACTTAAAAATGTAGCTAAAAAGTATAAAATTAAACAGTACCACACTACTGCCTATCATCCACAAAGCAATGGCTCAGTCGAGCGGTCTCATCATGTGCTGCAAGAATACATCAAGCAGTGCATAAACGAGGAGGAAGACTGGGATGAACTTCTGGATATGGCCTCATTTTCCTACAATGTAAGCGAACATGAGGGCACAGGGTTCACTCCATATCAGTTAGTCTTCGGGAAATTACCCCGTCTCCCTTCTCAAATTCAGCTCATTGAAGAAACAAACGATACGTATGCTCAATACTTAGAACAGCTGTTCAGGCGTATTAAGCAAACAGAAACGGCCGCCGGCGCGAATTTACGTAGATCTAAGGAAATATCAAAACTATATTACGATAGGAAAATAAACCCCTTAGGGGTTAGGCCAGGAACCAGAGTGTTCCTTTTATTAGAGCCTAGAAAAGGTAAAGGAGACCCGAAGTACACTGGTCCTCATGATTTATTAGGGATAGGGGAAAATGAGGTAGCTGAGATTTTGATTAATGGGGTTTCAAAATTTGTGCATGTTAATAAGCTAAGAATATCCCGTATATAATTTCAGATGACCAGTTGGGTGATACTGTTGGTGATCCTTCCCCTTTCACGAGGATTAGTGGGGTTCGACTGCGGCGGATCGTCCATGAATACTTATCATGACATTATCATTAACTGACGTAGGAAAGTGCAAATTCACTGATAGCCCACCGCAGACAGAAAGGGTTAATATCTATCTTTTGCAACCAGCTGAGGTTTCTCATTTACACGATATTGAATGCAAAATTTTTATTAATCGTCATATTCAGCACTGTGGAATGCACTCTCATACGTCAGCTGTCCTCTATGGAAGGAGGGAATATTATTTAAGCATGGATTATGAAAAATGTAAAAAAATGCACGAAACTAACTCGGTCTGGCTATTCGATCGCATTCCGTTTAATGAATTACAAATGAACACTACGAACCATCGCCAAGCTGTGTTAGCGGGAAGTCAAAGCATGAGTGGCGAGTGTCAACCCGGGACATACAGTGACGTGTATGGTACATGGTCTGGTGTTGTCGTAGACGCGTTGTTTAAAATAACGATAAGTGAATACGAAGCCGCGTTGAACAAGAAAACGAACCAGGTAGTGTTATCTTCTGGTACACGATGCGACTCGGAAAAACGTTCGTGTGTGACTAGTGAAGGTGCAACCGCATATTGGAGTGAAATTCCGAAAAACTCTTATCTAATGAAGTACGCGCAACTCTACAAAGGACCAGCTACGATTAAAAGCTTGGATTACGCGCTGCCCATAGAGACTATCGAAACCGAGGATATGGACATCTTCGCGTACATTAACAATAAATTCATCTACGTCGAGAGATTTATCCGGCAACAAATGAATAATCTTTACCGCGATGTGTTGGTGAGAAGATGCGAGTTAGAACGTACCGTGCTTATGAATGCTCTGGCGCTTTCTTCATTAGAATTAATTATTAACATTTAATTACGATCTTATTTCATTTAACTTGAATTAATTATTAACATTTAATTACGATCTTATTTCATTTAACTTGAATTAATTATTAACATTTAATTACGATCTTATTTCATTTAACTTGAATTAATTATTAACATTTAATTACGATCTTATTTCATTTAACTTGAATTAATTATTAACATTTAATTACGATCTTATTTCATTTAACTTGAATTAATTATTAACATTTAATTACGATCTTATTTCATTTAACTTGAATTAATTATTAACATTTAATTACGATCTTATTTCATTTAACTTGAATTAATTATTAACATTTAATTACGATCTTATTTCATTTAACTTGAATTAATTATTAACATTTAATTACGATTTTATTTCATTTAACTTGAATTAATTATTAACATTTAATTACGATTTTATTTCATTTAACTTGAATTAATTATTAACATTTAATTACGATCTTATTTCATTTAACTTGAATTAATCATTAACATTTAATTACAATCTTATTTTATTTAACTTGAATTAATTATTAACATTTAATTACGATCTTATTTCATTTAACTTGAATTAATCATTAACATTTAATTACAATCTTATTTTATTTAACTTGAATTAATTATTAACATTTAATTACGATCTTATTTCATTTAACTTGAATTAATCATTAACATTTAATTACAATCTTATTTTATTTAACTTGAATTAATTATTAACATTTAATTACGATCTTATTTCATTTAACTTGAATTAATCATTAACATTTAATTACAATCTTATTTTATTTAACTTGAATTAATTATTAACATTTAATTACGATCTTATTTCATTTAACTTGAATTAATCATTAACATTTAATTACAATCTTATTTTATTTAACTTGAATTAATTATTAACATTTAATTACGATCTTATTTAATTTAACTTATAAATAATTAAATTCCAATTTCAAATCATTTGACTAATTTCTACACGAAATTATCAGACTCAATTGACTAACATTCTGTTATCAATTGAATATTATTAGCTCTCGCCTTGAGACTATTTATTTAACTAATTAAACATTAGTAGCTCTCACCTTGAGACAATTCATCTAATTAATTGAACATTATTAGCTCTCGCCTTGAGACAATTCGTCTAATTAATTGAACATTATTAGCTCTCGCCTTGAGACAATTCGTCTAATTAATTGAACATTATTAGCTCTCGCCTTGAGACAATTCGTCTAATTAATTGAACATTATTAGCTCTCGCCTTGAGACAATTCGTCTAATTAATTGAACATTATTAGCTCTCGCCTTGAGACAATTCGTCTAATTAATTGAACATTATTAGCTCTCGCCTTGAGACAATTCGTCTAATTAATTGAACATTATTAGCTCTCGCCTTGAGACAATTCGTCTAATTAATTGAACATTATTAGCTCTCGCCTTGAGACAATTCGTCTAATTAATTGAACATTATTAGCTCTCGCCTTGAGACAATTCGTCTAATTAATTGAACATTATTAGCTCTCGCCTTGAGACAATTCGTCTAATTAATTGAACATTATTAGCTCTCGCCTTGAGACAATTCGTCTAATTAATTGAACATTATTAGCTCTCGCCTTGAGACAATTCGTCTAATTAATTGAACATTATTAGCTCTCGCCTTGAGACAGTTTATCTAATTAATTAGATATTACTAGCTCCCTCCGTTCATCTAATTAATTAGATATTACTAGCTCCCGCCTTGGGACAGTACAAATTCAAATTCCTAGCTCCCGCCTTGGGACAGTACAAATTCAAATTATCGATAATTTTCTTTATACGGCGGCTGAGCTCACCCCTATTGCGTTATTGCAACGTAATTTATACACACACACTTACACACATACAACTTACTTGTATAATTTTCATCAAGGAGGTTTTTTCCCAGCCTAGCTGGGTTTTCCTCCTTTGGGGACAAATAAATTCTTCTAAATTGTTCCCCAAAAATTCCAAGTATTATTATTTAATTTCCTAATCCCAACTTTATCATATAATTTAAAATAATTACGGGAATTATCCGCATTGGATAGTTTTCGACAAAACAGTCACGCCTTGTACGCCATCTACGGATGGAGCAGGGTGTTGTTTGCGGCAATATGGGACACTCTGGCAAGCATATTCATTCATCGGCATCACCATCAGAGAAGGAAGAAAGATGAAGAAAGCCGCCAGCCCATGGCGCCTATACCACGCCCAAGGTCGAGTATGTGTATTATCGATGAAGTCAAACATGAAGTCAATGCTACAAAATATCGGCTCCACCCGAAGATTCATCGTATGCGGGAGTGTCCCAGCAAGTGAAAGAACAAATTTGTGGAAACTCTCTAGTGAATGAACATGTGTGTGCTCGTCAAGCAATTGTGGCGCGAAATCGGGATCCGGAAGGTGTGAAACCGGGTAGCCAGATCGACCTGTTATATAGTGAACAGTCTAAGGTTTAAACTGTAATTAGTCTTAGTATTAAAACAACCAAATGTATAAGGTCTTAAGGATATTAATATCGAACAAATGTTATCATTTAGTAAAATTCACTAATAAGTGGTGGTCATCATTAGCTGCGGCACCGACCACGCACTTTATCTAAATATTTTAATCATTACTTTTAATGAAATCTCAGCATCAGTGGGATTAACATATTAACTAGTAGATACACGAGGGTAATTTACAATTTGGTGTTTAAACTTAGTTTCGCACCGATGATCTGGTTGGGAGGTGCTCAGCCATAATAATGTAAGAATAATTATTAATCATCCTCGGATCTTACTAAGACACTGCCTCAGCGGTTGTCTCATATAATATATAATCATTTACGCTATTAAGCGATACGTTTGTACAATAATCATTTTTTCTTTATTATAAATCATACGAATTTATACTATTTTTATACGAGCTTAATAGCAGAATATTAGTATGAAGGCCCAAGCCTATTATATACTAAGTATTTTGTAAGATGCTGCATCTCAGGATCGAAAGGTCTAAAACTAAGATACTCAGGTTGGGAACTCACACGGCTTTAAGAAGCGGTGCGAGTTTCTTAGGTTGGGAGGTGTAACGTTCGAGGAAATCTTTTTTTTTATTATTTAATATAATTTTCCTCGAACTACTCCGGGGAGCATTTCGGTTGCTTCGCTGGCGATTATCGCCAGCTAGGTAACGGAAATCTCTCGCGATAAGGAGCCGTCGCGACCCACGGTATGCCCAAACATCCGAGTCAGCATGAGACCCGGGCCTCGACGACTCTCTCAGAGGAAACCTGAGATGCATCATGGCGTCGATCTTAAGTTGTTATAATTAATCCGGGGAGACAATGCCAGTCCTAGTTGGGAGTTGATGAAGCGCGGACATGTAGGCTTGCTTCTCCTCCTATCATTATTCTTTTCTATCTTCAATTAATTAATAAACCTAGCATTTAATCGAATAAAGCTTCACGATTATTTACGGCACCCAACTCCGTGTTAATCAAAATTAATAGAATTTACAATTATAAGTTCTGAATATGGAGTCCATCGTTAGGCAGCCAAGGGAATTTCAAACGGTAAGAATTTAGTGATAACTGAGTAAGTTCACCTGTGAGGAGGCACTCGGGGTCTATCGACCCCCGCCCGCCACATACCTGAACCTAATTAATAATATCGACCGATTTCGGGAACGTAACAGTATTATTCCCAAAACCTTACTATGATTACAAATAGTGGTTTCGAAATTTGAAAGGATGTTAGGATCTTGCTGACTTCGGCCTCGTGAAGCCTATTCTACTGTTTATGAATTTATGGAAATTAACTCCAAGTAAAATTAAAAGAATGAAAATATTTAAAATGTTAATTTTTTAAGTTTATTTTTATGACAAACTTGTACATTTAAGGAAAAACAAGATAAAGATCATGCATTAAAATGCTAATATGTGTTACAAAAGAAAAATAAAAATAAAATAGATGAATAGGTTACCTTTTCTTGACTTGTTGCTACCTGCTGAGACAACGTAGTAGTATTAGGTAACGATTCGAAAAACACTTTTAGTGATTATTTACTTAATATTAAACTTCGCGTTTCGCGATAAAAAATAAAAAATGAGCTCTTTTTGGCGGAAAATTAGGATTTGATTCATCGCTTTCTTCGACGAATATTTAAATTTGGTCAACGCTTTTCGCGGAAATTAATACACACAAAGAAATAATAAAAAATAAAAACTATTTACTATAATCTGGTTCACGTTTCCGACCAAATAAATTGCTGACTGATCAATGATGCAGCTCTGTGAATTTAATTGTTTTGCCGTGCAAGACTCACGTCTATATTGGTTCGAAGTACTTCGATCACCGGGAATAGAATGCTCTAGCGATTTCAGATTACGTTTGTGCTTTTAAAATTTACAAAAAGCCTAACCATGAACATAAAAATAATGCCCGGAGCACAATAAAAACTGTCAGTCAAACAATAAAAACAAATAAACCAGCGGTCAAACTGTTTGAAGCCTACAATGAAAGCTCAACTGCTGATAAAAAGTAGAAGCAGTACTTCTTGCAAGTTGTAACTATGCACAGAAAAAAAATTTCCAAATGACAAGCAGACGTCAATTTTACCATTTGTACAATAATATAAAAATAAAATTTTTTGTAATTAAAACGATTGATTTATAATAATTTGACTAAGGTTATTGTATTAAAACGAGTCAATACTTCAATTTAAAATTTTAATGCTTCAAAATGCACAATAAAATAAAATTATTCATGTAAGAGTAGTAAATTCAAAAATAAATGGAATTTAAAATGCCTTTTTTTAAATGTTACCGTTTTACGGGCTATGACTTTGAAACGAGTGGTTATACAGACTTCGACCAGAAAGATATTTTTGTCGAGAATTTAATTTCCTACTAAAACCATAAGAAGGATTTTTGAAAAAAAATTTTTTTCATATCGAAAAATCCACTTGAAAAAAAAAAGTGCCATTCGGCAGCCGAAATGGAAGTAGATTAGATCATGAATAGAAAAAAAGCTGGAAAACGGTTGACCCTAAAGGCCATCCCTGCAACTTCCCGCCAATTCCACACCTAAACGCTTGAAATTGCACTTATGACGTTTCTGAGCTCTTCGAGCTCAAAAATACAATTTGTGTGTTATTTTGAGCTCTCCGAGCTCAAAGAATTACCTCTTGTATGCTTTAGAGCTCTTTGAGCTCAGAAGCCTAATAGAAGTTTAATACAACAGTATTTGTTGAATTTTCAAACTACAATCTGTAACAGGGCACTTTGCCCCTGATCGATAAAATCGATCGCGCGTGATAATAATTCGACGCAGCACTGGCGTTTCGATCTTCGGGACCCGACAAGACCCGACTAGTAGTAAGTGGGAGGGGGAAGGTTGAGGTTACTTGGCTGATCGCTCGGCGTGGTGCGATCAGAAGTAGTGAAGTGATTCACCTGGAAGCATCAACGTGCAACAACATCCAGAAGGAAGTCCAACCACAGTCCAGAGTTTCTTCAGTGAGGAAAATTTGCTAAGGTATTCGAACTTCTGTCTCCTTGGTGAGCCTTAGGGTTCACACCCGGCTCACGGAAAATACTACTTCTCATTTTATTTAATTAAATTAATGGTAATTCAATTCGTCTTATAATATTTTACTCAATAATAATTTAACTGTTTGAATTAAATTAATTTTTGTTAGCTTTGAGAACAATTCCTCCAGGGGATTGTTACACCCGAGGAATGTTCCAGACCTCCGGGGTTTAGTCGTGAGTAATCAAGTTATTAATTCAGCTGGTTAATAATAATTAACACCTTTGATTGGAATTAATGAATTCATTTTT